>CM041638.1:467547-596085 GCA_023333625.1 Bothriochloa decipiens | reverse complement strand
GGGCGAGGCAGACATCACCTTGGGAGGACCCTGGTCGGTCAAGTGCTGCTCGGGCCAAGAGTCCTAGTCGAACACCGTGTCCTAGACGGATGAGGACCAGCCGACCGCAACCGAACCCGAGGGTCAGGCAAGGCAAACTTCGCTCGAGCATCAGGCGAGGTGGATGTCTGCCTCTGGGGTCGCATGAACCGGACTCCATGTTGGTTTCCTAATGGGCCTTTCAGAAAGGCCCATCAACATGCTTATATATATTGAGGGGTGGGACGCCCTTAGTATGACCTAATCCAGTCGCCGCCCACCCCACACGATGACTCCCTGTTACACCTCACGGACCTAGCAGTCCGGGGCGCCACGGTCTCATCCCCGTGCGTGTGGATACCTCGGAGGTGCTACATCTGGAGCACTAGGACGAGCCTCCTGTGAGACATGGCCTGCTTCCTCTTGACCGACCCATGACTCTCCATGGGATCAAGTCTACATCGCCATAGTCTCCGCTGCTTTCGCGCGTCTAGTGGTATTTATATGATTTGTAACTACAGTAGTTCTTGGTTTATGGGGCACAAAAGTTTTGTTATGCGCTAGCGTAGCCGCCCCATATCCCTTCGGTGGTATCAGAGTATTAGCTGCTTCATTATAGATTTGATGTGTATATGGAGATATACACGACTGTAGGTGATCGCTAAGATCTGTTTTGTGCTCTTGGTACAAGAGCGCATATGATGCACGACGATAGTAGATTGGATCTACTGTCAGGACGAGCAGATGCATGTGATGTATGGCGTTAGAAGATTGGATCTACTACTACACCAGTATATTGGATCTACTGCCCAGAATGAGGAGTTCTCGACGAATTATGTTTAGGCGTTTAGAATGCCTAACTTGGTTTTGCAGGATTGTGTGTGATCGATATGGCCCTCAGGTGTATGTGATGCATGTGTGTAAAGCATGGCCTGCGTGTCACGGGTCCGGCAATATGGCTGGAGCCATAAGTATTGTCTAATGACATGTGTGCCAAAACTGTGATGATCTAGGAAGCGAAAGTGTAAAGTACATCTAGCTTGTGTTAGATAGTTCTTGGAGAACTTGTCACGAGAAGGATGGTGAACATGGATCATGAAGATAGAGATAATCATAATGAAGTGAGACAGACACCGACCAGGTCGAGCGAGTCTCTTCGAGTCCGAGAGTCGGGCGAGATGGACTCCCTGAAGTCACCTGGTGGTCGGATAGTCCAACCAGAAATCAAAGAGGCCATACTGTGTCAATATGTGTGAATGCCATTCTTTATGTTCTGCTTTTACATATATGCGATCATGGCTGGTTTTCTGCATAGAAGTAGAACGATCCCACGGCAATGTCTAAGCTTTAATGTCCTCTCATACCCTGCACCATCCCATGTCTTGTATAATTAGTAGTGGGCCTATGAAATTAGGGTGCCACTAGTTTTCCTTGACTAGATGGGTTTGTGTTGGACACTTAGATGCGGAAGGGTTGGTTATCTTAGACAAAGTCATCCTAACGGTTAGGGACTTTGGGACATAAAGTTTGGTCGTCGAGACATAGAGATGTCACCCAACAAAAGGGTCATATAAGATATAATTTTCAATGAGTTGTCTACTGATCTACCTTGCCTTCCAGCAGTGGTACAAAAGTTCACTGGTCGGCTTGTTAGTTATGGATCCTGAATCACTAAGTATCAATTGAGGGATATTAATTTTTGTGAGAGTAGAACGTTTTAAATAGTAATGTGATTTACTCCATCATGAATACATTGTCATAGTATTTTGCATTTATTTTATTGTAGATTAAATGGCACATACAAGCACATCGTTTGTTTGGCGATTAGTCCTTGAGAAGGACAAGTTAAATGATACTAACTATGTGGACTGAATCCACAACCTAAGAATTATTCTCAGGGCTAAGAAAAACGAAGAAGAGTTCTAGATAACCTCTTACCAGATGAGCCTGCTGAAAATACAACCGCTGCAGTTAAGAACACTTATAACAGAGCAAGTGATGACAATCTTGAAGTTAGCTGCCTCATGCTTGCTTGCGTGGAATCAAAACTGCAGATGCAGTTTGAGACAAATCATGAGGTGCATGATATGACCATGGCACTCAATGACATGTTCCAGACTCAGGTCAGAATTGAAAGTTTCAAGGTTTCCAAAGTCTTTGTGGAATGCAAGCTAGTGGAAGGCGTAATAGTTGGGCCACATGTAATCAAGATGGTTGGTTATAGTCAGACGTTAGAGACTCTGGCTTCCCACTCAGCCAAGAGTTGGCTATTGACTTTATTTTGGCATCTCTACCGCCTAGCTATGGGAACTTTATTTCGAACTACCATATGCATGGGGCGGAGAAGGGCTTCAATGAACTATGTGTTATGCTTAAGACAGCAGAGGCGGACATCAATAAAGGCGATGACAACAGCCATATGATGCCGGTCCACAGCAAGCCTAACTTTAAGAAGAAAGGCAAAGGCTATTGTAAGAAGAAGGCCAAGTCTAAGGATACGATCCATAAGACAAACTCGGCGTCCAATGATGGACCTACTACAAATGCTCAATACTTTCATTGTAAGGAACTTGATCACTAGAAGAGGAACCACAAGTTGTACTTAGCCTCCTTGAAGGATCGCGACCATAAGAGTACTCCCATAACAGGTATACTTGTTGTTCATGTTATGAATATTTTCCTTGTTGATTTTTACATAAATTTGATTGCTCACATTTGTAGCTTGATGTAAGGACTAGTAAGAAGTAGAAGCATGGGAAGAGGATAAGTTGATTTCTGTGTCGGTACTAATGCAAGAGTTGTTGCTTTGACCATCGGGATAATGCAACATCACCTCCTATCAGGATTTATTCTAGAATTGAATAATTGTTATTTTGTTCCTAGCTTAAGCTAAAACATCGTATTTCCTTCATGCTTGATGAAGAACGGTTGTTCATTTATGAGTGAAAACAATGGTTGCGTGATCTCTAAGAATGACTTGTTTGTGGCTTTTGCATCCATTGTGAATGAGTTGTTTATTTTAGATCTTGATGATTCACCCATCTGTAACATAAGTTCTAAAAGCCCTCGGCCAAATGATTAACCCTGGTCAGACAAGTCCTGGTTGGACCCGAGTCCGACCTACGTATGGCATTGTCGTTTGGGTCATATAAGTGAGAAGCGCGTGAAGAAACTCCATGATGATGGACTTTTAACTTCATTTGATTTTGAGTCATATGAGACATGCGAGGCTTGCTTGTTTGGTAAGATGACTAAGGCGTCGTTCATGGGTATTATTGATCGGGTGACAGACTTGTTGGAGCTCATACATAGTGATGTGTGTGGACCAATGAGCACGACAGTCAGGGGTGGATATCAGTACTTCATAACTTTTACTAATGATTTGAGTTGATATGGCTATGTATACTTGATGAGGCATAAGTCTGAGACTTTTGAAAAGTTCAAAGAGTTTCAGAATGAGGTTAAGTACCAGCGTGGCAAGAAAATTAGGGCCTTACAATCTGATCAGGGAGGCGAGTATTTGAGCCACGAGTTTAGCACACATCTTAGGAGTTTTGGAATTTCCTCAACTTACGCCACCTGGAATTCCTTAGAGGAACGGCGTGTCTGAACGATGTAATCATACCTTCTTGGACATGGTTCGATCCATGATGAGCCAGGCGGACCTACCCTTAGCGTTTTAGGGTTACACCCTAGAAACAACCGCTTTCACATTGAATAGTGTACCACCAAAGTCCGTAGTTAAGACACCATATGAGATATGGACTGGTAAGAGTCCTAGTTTGTCCTTTATGCAAATTTGGTTTGTGATGCTTATGTCAAGCGACTGCAGTCGAACAAGCTAACACCCAAATCGGACAAGTGCATCTTCGTGGGATACCCAAAAGAAACTTTGGGGTATTACTTCAACAACCGATCAGAGGGAAAAGTGTTTTTAGAGATAGAGTTTCTCAAAAGGAAGAAAGGTGGACAAAAGGTTTTCTTGAAGAAGTTCAAGATGAACTGATCGGACGGTCTGATCAGCTGGTCCGATAGGATACTGAGCTGGTCAGACAGCCTTTGGCGAGTGATGCTAGTGTAGCAGAACCAACTCAAATTCCTGAGACAAGGGAAGAACCACGACAACCACGAAGGTCGGCAAGGCTCCATGATGCACAAGAATAATCATTATGAGACAATGATGTGTTGTTGTTGGACAATGAGGAGCCTGCATCATATGCAGAAGTGATGATTGACCTAGACTTCGATAAATGGCATAGTGCCATGAAATTCGAGATAGATTTCATGGAAGAAAATCAGGTATGGAACCTGGTCGACCTGCCTGATGGTGTTAGACCCATAAAGTGCAAATGGATCTATAAGAAGAAAAGGGACATGGATGGAAACGTTCACATGTATAAAGGATGACTTATTGCGAAAGGGTTTTGACAAGTTCAAGGAGTTGACTAAGATGAGACATTCTCGCCTGTTGCCATGCTTAAGTCCATTCAGATCATCCTAGCAATTGCTGCATATTTTGATTACGAGATATGATATATGGATGTCAAAACTTCCTTCCTGAATGGGATTCTATAAGGGGACGTGATATGATACAGCCTGGGGGTTTTCTTGATCCGACTTGTGCTGAAAAGGTATGCAAGATTTGAAAATCCATATATGGGTTGAAGCAAGCATCTCGGAGTTGGAATATTCACCTTGATGAGGTAGTCAAAGGGTTTTGCTTCTACAAAATGAGGAAGAAGCTTGTGTTTATAAGAAGGAAAGTGGGAGCGATGTTGCATTTCTAATACTGTATGTGGATGACATATTATTGATCAAAAATGACATTTTCATGCTTGAATCCATAAATACTACACTGAAAAATAGTTTTTCTATGAGGGATTTAGGGGAGGAAGCATATATTTTGGGCATGAGGATCTATAGAGATAAATCGAGGAGGCTTATAGGATTAATCCATGATACTTATATTGCTGTTCAACATAGAAAGGTCCAAGAAAGGGTTCTTGCATATGTCAGATGGTATATACCTCATCAAGACTCAGTGTACTTCGACAACTGATGAGCGGGAGCATGAGTAAGGTTCCCTATGCTTTGGCAATTGGATCTATCATGTATGTCAATGTTAATACACGCCCAGATGTCTCATATGCTCTAAGTATTATGAGCAGATACTAGTCAGATCCAGGTGAAAGTCACTAGACGATGGTAAAGAACATCCTTAATTACTTTAGAAGGACTAAAGATCTGTTCCTGGTCTACAGAGGTGAGGAATAGCTAGTTGTAAAGAGTTACGCTGATGCTGGCTTCCAAATCGACCAGGATGACTCAAGGTCACAATTAGGGTATTTGTTTACCATAAGCAGTGGTGCTGTTAACTAGAAGAGTTCTAATCAAGAGACAATGGCCGATTCTACAAGAGAAGCGGTTAACTGGAAGCTACAAAGGAAGGTGTTTGGATGAGGAAGTTCCTCATTGAGCTTGGTGTGTTTCCAAATGTGTTCGCCCGTTGGAAATCTACTATGACAACAATGGGGAGATCGCACAGATGAAGGAGCCAAGGAATCACCAGAAGAACATAAACATGTAATGTGGAAGTTTCATCTCATTCGAGATCATGTTAGACTTAGAGAAGTCAAGATATGCAAAATATGGATTTGAATGTTGTTGATCCTTTGACAAAGCCTCTTCCACAGTCCAAGCATGAGGCGCACATGAGGGCTATGGGTATTAGATACCTGTAATAATAGAGATGATTATAATATGATGTATTCATGTTATATATATATATACATACATATATATATATTATATGCGCATTGAGTATCCATTGAAAGGCAACTTGTATTGATTGACAACTATGTCTATTGTTTGTGAAACTCTTAACTCGTATGAATATTCCAAAGCTATCCCTGGTCGGATTTAATGACTAGCACATTCATTAGTGAGTGACTATGTTTCACAAGTCAGGACATGGAGATGTCGAGGTAATGATGTGGGCACATGTGAGACATGTGGCTGGACTGACCCAACATGAGAAATTGTGAATTGATTTTCACATTACACAAACGTGTACGCTATGTCCTTTGACCCGAGTCTAACGCATGAGCTTGAGATGTGAAACGTCTTACTTAGGGGCTATCAAATGCTACTCTGTAACTGGATAGTCATAAAAATAGTTTTCAGGTTTGACAGAAAGCATGCTGCAAGTTATGGTTAGTCAAGATAGGATTTGCTTTAATTACTTGAGAGAAATATCTATAGGGCCCTCGAGTGATCTAACCAGGAAATGCATGGCCTTGCTAAGGTTAAGAGTTAACCTTTAGGGGACGACGCCCATAGATCGAGAAAGAGTGGTTGGCTTGGAGCCAGACCAAATATCATGAGGCAAAGAGAATAGCTTGTACTTGACATTGTGGTGGTTCGTCTGATATGTTCTTTACGTGTGTTTAGGAGTTGATATGTCTTGCTAGAGACCACTATCAACTATTGGCAAAGTAGCGGTACTCAGGCAATGTCTATTAACACGTGAACCCATAGGGTCACACCTTAACTGGATGGAGCATTAATGAGCTTGGCTACGAGATGGTCTCTAGTGTAAATGTAAGATTGTTGGACATATGCCCTATAGAGAAGTAGACCACGTCTTCGTTTAGACCATGGATTGTTGGTTCACTTGTTCTTGTGATAAACAGTGCCGCCTCCAATTCTCTAATTTTTTCTTCACCTTTTTTATTCTCCTCTCAAGTTCACCTAACACATCCTTATCCCAATCCCACAACTCCTCAGAGACCAGCACCTCCCTTTGTAAATCCATCACACACGTTTTTCCTTTTTCCAAGGCCACTTTCCATGCCTGCTCAACTATTTCAGAACATTCCTCCTCCTCTAACCATCTTGCCTCAAATTTCTTCAACACCTTGATCGAAATACCAGACCTCCTAAAATCTTTATCCCCCATGTCTACGATAACGGGCCTATGATCGGAATGCCGAGGGTCAAATAACCTTTGTCGAGGGGAAATTATTACACCAAGTGTTGTTAGCCACTGCCAGGTCCAATCTTTCCCTTATGTAATTGCTGCTATATGGTGGTTATTTCTCCAAGTAAACGGATCACCAATAAACCCCAAATCATGGAAGTCATAATCATCTAGTGCATTACGAAAGTCCTCCATACATCTTTCCACCCTTGCACTGGTGGAAAACTTGCAATTTACATCGGATTGTAAGGCGCATATCCCCCGGATATGCATATCCCCCGGGTTTGTAAAACCAAACCGAGGCAAAAGGGGTTTTCGGGAAAAAAATAAAAATAAAAGGGGACATCTGTGGACACCATAAATATTCTGAGAAGAATTAGCAATAGTTGTGCATCCCGTAGCCGACACAGTAAGATGTATGTTCGTGTCCCACCGAGCGTGCCAATCTGTTGACGCCAAAAAAATTTCGGTCACCGGCCGATTGGGACTTAGCCGATGGAAATTCCTCGTCATCAACAACGGCCTGGGAGATCTGCTTAGCTCCAGTGCAGGCTCCAATAGACGCGCGTGGTGTGCGCAGCGTGCCAGTCAGCTTGACCATTCAGCTGACGAGGTATGCGATGGCGTCGTATCGGCCAGTTAATAGAATTAGGGTGCTAAGCCGATACGACGTGACACTGTTGAGTTTCTTATCTCACCATGGCGAGAGCCATCAGCCAATAGAGCTTAAACTAATACTACTATCAATCTTTCTAGGTGAAACGACAGCGATGCGCGTGGAAGTCGCAATCTAGAAACATTGGTAGCAAGATATTAATCTAAACTTCACAAGCTGATAGTCCTATCCACGATGAAACTTGATCCCAACAGCACGGTAACCAAAATCAAGATGCAACAGGCTATTAAATAATCTATTGTCTATTTCAATAAGACAAAAGCTAATCGAAGCCAATTTAATATTAAGACAATAGATTTAGCCGATGTAGTCTTAATCAAGGCGGGATAACTGGTGAATACCATAGACCGGGACAGAAGCGATGCGCCGTAAGTCGAAGATCCACGATATCCGATAAGCCATTGGAACTTTGGACTTACCCCTACGCCGGAGATTGAATGTGATGCAGCCCGATGTCAGGTGCCGAAGTCCGCCGGTGATTAAAGTAAAAACATAACAGAAAGATAAAGGGTGGCGATGTGCCAAGTTGTATTGATGTTGTTGATAACAATTACACGGGCCGAGATCTCTCTTAAATAGAGGCGCTATGGTCGTACGTTTACATTGGACTCTATCTGCAAGTACAAACCGAACACGTTTCCTAAACATATTCTATTCCTTAATTAACAAGTAATCGTCGAACCAGCTAGCCACGATATCTTGTGTTTCCATCCAACTTGCCAAGCTTCTTAATTAATTAAACCGGCCATCCATATTAATCACCTTGCTGGCAGATTAAAAGAATCACTTTCCAATATATCCATGCACGATGCACGCAACAATTGCACTTGCCTCACAGTACGAATGCAAATCTCGATCTGCGTGCACCTTCCATATTCTACTGCCATCTTCTTTTTCGGCCGATGCCATTGAGCCTCTTAACAAAGCATGGGACTTTACCACGCATGCAAATAATCTCCTAGCGCCACTTCCAGAATCATCCCCACGACATCACCCTTGGCAGCCATTCAAAATTTGGTGCCAACAACATCCCCGAGAGGCCCCCAACCACGCGCGCCCGCCCGTCCCGGCGCAAGTCGTAAATCGCGCAATATTCACATAACTATGCAGCCAGCGGGATTCGAACCCACGACCTTAAGCCTCACGCGTAACACCCCTACCATCTCACCTACACTCCACATCTGACTAGAAAGCGGATATGCTCATGTTATAGTAACCTGTGGACGCCACTTTTACCTTGGATTGTAATACAATCCCAGGTAAAAGGGTACGCCAGCTTTTGTTTTTTTAAGTAAATGGTGTCATACCCTTTTACCTCGAGTTGTATTACAATCCAAGATAAAAGACCACCCTTTTACCTCGGATTGTATTACAATCCAAAGTAAAAGACTAACTTTTTACCTCGGATTGTATTACAAACCCAGGTAAAAGGGTATGCCAGCTTTTATTTTTTAGTAAACGGTGTCATAATCCAAGGTAAAAGACCCCCATTTTACCTCGGATTGTATTACAAACCCAGGTAAAAGGTCCTCCATGGTCCCCATATTTTTAGATCCGAGGAAAAAGATCCTTTTACCTCGGATTGTTATCCAATCCGAGGTAAAAGGTCTTTTACCTCAGATTTTGTTGGGGTGCTCTAGATTCGAGAATAAGCAGCCGAGGAATTAGCTCCGTTTTCTACTAGTGTTGGGAGACCTTCCTCCTTGTGATATTTGAACAAAATCTCATTAGAATCACCACAACACAACCATGGTAGGTTATTCTCCTTCTTCAACATTCGTAGTAGTCCTTATTTTCCTTTTCTTCATTTCTTGATTCTCCCTATATACCTGTAAATATCTATTTCCATCCGCCATACTACATCAATATGATACATTGGCATACACTTTACTGTAACATCAATATTCCTCCTCCAAAAAAAGAGCCAAACCTCCACTTGTACCATTACTCCCTCCAGTGTCACAAAGGAAGTCGTCTTGAGGTTGTCTTAAGTCAAACATTTTAAACTTTGACTCCAAATATATTCTTTTGGATTGAGTTTGAAAATATGAAAGTGATGTAAGTAGATTCATTTCGAGATGTAGTTTTATAAAAGTATACATAGACTATATTTAACAAATATTTTATAGCAAAAAGTAATGGTTAAAGTTGTTTTTTGGAGACTGTGTCGCTGTCCAAAACGACTTCTCTTAGGAAACTGGAGGGAGTACTACTTTTTGCCACCATATTTGACATCTCCAACTTCCAACTGGTAGGACGTTGTTGGTATTGTCCTACCGGCAATCCATTCCGGGGGGGGGGGGTACCTGAGAGGTGTTCGTCATGAGACGATCATGAAATTAAGTACGAGAAGATGAGGGTCACCCCAAGGACAGAGACACAGAGATTTTAGACTGGTTTGGGCTATGATGCGCGTAATACCCTACATCCAGTTCTTCGGTGGATTGTATTGCTTCGAGATTCACCAAGGACGAGGTGCGCCGAGGTGAACGATGATGGTTGGTGTACGCATGAGGGCTCAGGTGCGCGGTATGGTGAGAGAGATCGATGCCTATCCCGGAGGCTCACTGTGACCTTATATAGTCTGGCAACTAGGGTTGCAGATCAGAATCTATCAGGACTACGGTTGTTTACAAGGAAGGTGATCTACTCGAAGTACAACAGATATCCCCGGGATATCGGGAGGGTTTAAACTGCTAAGCTTCCTTATCTTGTAGGATCTTTACGTCGGTGATAAGTTATCCTGGGCTATGGGCCTGCTCGCCATAGTGGGCGGGCCCACTTGTGAGGTCTTCGGGTCCCAGTCCGTGTGGGGCCAGAGGGTACCCATAACCCTCCAACGCTACCCTAAAACCTCAGTGTTCACACATTTTTCTGTTTTTTTCCAGAAATTTAGGATACATACATGTGTGCGTGTTTAGTGGTATGGGATGTTTACGTCACCACACTGGCACTGCCACACCGCCGCCGCGGATGCAGACGGATGTGCCGATGACACCACTGGTGTGGTCGTGATGACCAGTGGAAGCAACACCTGCATCTTTGCTAGATGACATCAAACTTGTGGTGGCGGTAGTCCACGCACCTCGTTCGATCCAGGGCGGCCCCAGTAGCCAGGTGCCGTTGAAGTTGTTGGACTTGCCGCTACGGCAATCGACGCTCGATCCAGGGCTCCCGCGCCACCACTTCCTCCCCCACCGCCAGCTCTGCAAGCTTGCGCTCCATTGAGGATCCGGGGGGACGTGACATGTGAGCGCGGACTGGAGGAGCGAGGACAACACGATACATATGTGTGGAAAGGACAGGGTCTGCCGTCTGCGTGCGGGAGGAACGCGCGCCTGGAGGAGATAGCGAGGGGTGACAGCTCGGCAAAGATGAAGAGCGAGGCTGATGGGATACCGAGCGTGAAAAGATGAATAAGCGGATAGAGTAGCTGTTGGATCATGTTTTTAGATCAACTTAATTTAGCGAACGATTGGGTTTTACATAGTCTGTTCGAGATGCTCTAAGAGAGTCTAAAAAGTTTAAGGTTCTATTAATAATTACAACAGCAAATCGTCTAATTGGGTCTCTATATATATTAACAAAGTAGGCCACTTTAAACCGCACGTAGATCGGCGCTCGCGTGGATCGTATCCCTAGCCCTGCGCTGCTCTCCCGTACCGTTCTTCCCTTTCGTTCTTCCTCTCCGGTAGAAACGGCTAGGCTGGCCTCGAGGGGTTACTGCACGAGGACGGCGATTGCGTGGAAAAAATCGGCGTGCCCAAAATTACCGCACGAATCACTGGTCTTGGGAACCGATGGGTACGTTTCAGTATTGAGATTCTGGATGGGATTTTAGAGTCATCTCTATTGAGATTCATCTAAAACATTTGTTGAAGACACTTTTTATGGGAAAAAACTCTAAATTTGATTTTAAAATCCATTTTGGGACTTTGTTGACCATGCTCCTAGTACCGGTTGGCTTAGCAATGGGTGCTAAATGGCACGGAAAAACACGCTTCGATTAAGGTCTTTGGAACCTGATGATTAAACCACTGGTACCGAAAGTTTCAGAAACTGTCATCCCAAAATCATATTTGGTACGAACTATTTTTTTGAACCGGTTCCGATGCATATATATTGGCACTGGTTATACATAAGGAACCGATACCAATTTTAAAGAAATTTACTTCGGTCTGTGCCAGTTGGGTCGCCACAGTGTATAGTCAAATATAAAGATATTCTATTTCATGCTTCCCGCTAGCTAAAGATGAAGAGCAGAAATAGCTCTCTAGATTGTGCAGAATACATAAAGAAGCCGTTGGAAAGTATAAAGATATAGAAAACGATTTTTACTTAAATAACTCTCTAAATTATAATTTAGAGAGTAGGTTTTTAAAGAGACGGTTGGAGATGCTCTTATACGCCGATCCAATCCTGCAACCCACCAACTTGACACAAAGACCACGTGGATGGTGTAGTGAACCTCAACTATTTAAGCTCGGCACAGGCGCATTCAACCTCCTATACGAGACTAAACATTTCGGGTCATGTGCCGCTCGGAACAGACAAATTCGACCGAAAGCGTTATAGGGCCCAATTATTCTTTTTGTACCGGTACCCTACCACATTGGAACTGGTTCTATAGAGAACTGGTACCAATGTACCACATTCAAACTTTTATGTTCAAATTTTAATTGAAAAATTGTAATAAAATCTAAATTTGATCAGAAATTTATACACATTAGTATGGAATCATGTTTTGGGTCCATAATGTTTCCATCAAAATTTCAAATGGTTTGTTAAAAAAGTATATTTTCATTTTATAGTAAATAGAAGAGGGACCCTTTTGAAGCAACCTACATAAATATGACTCTCATATACCACAAACACATTTTCACATGTAGTATATTTCCCATATGTTCTTGCGTAACGTTCAAAAAAATTGGAATTGATTTACTATTTCCTACAATTTAAATGAGTTTCTATATTTTTATCAAAATTAATCCTAAATTGAACTACATGTGCCTCAAATACAATTCAAAAAACCACACAAAAATTATATATATGTGCATTTATTACTTTGTAGCCGATGTCCTAGAGTTAGATGAAGATTTCAATTGAATAATTCAAATTTTGTAACCAAAACTACAATACAATAGTTATAGGAAAAATCTAATTTCGTTCGATAATTGTACAAATGGACAAGGGACCAATTCTTTGGCTCCGTAAGCTTGCCATAAAAATGTCAGATTGTTTTGGTAAAGTAACACTATACTTGTTCACAAATAGACACATGTTTCACATAGTTTCATATAACTCAAGTCAAATTTTAAAGTTTTCATGCATTCAAACATTTTTGAACTCATATGCATCCATCTCAAATTTGGGCACAACCTTACATTCACCCCGATATTACAAAATGTAAAGTTTCATTGGCTGTTTCAAAATTTATATTTTCTTTTTCTAAGTTAATAAAAAGGGATCCTTTGTGAAGCAACTTGCAAAAATATGACTCTTCTATAACCCAAATCATTTTTCACATATAGTAGATTGCACACATACTTTTGTGTAAAATTTTCAAAAATTGTAATTGTTTATTAATTTTTACAGTTTAAATGATTTTATGCAATTTATATTTTTCTAATAAAAGAAAGCATATTATTAGAACCAGGAACTTCTACTATTTAATCAAATGAATTCGTAATGGTCCTATTTTCGAACTGGGTCCTATTAAAGCTGGTGCTAAATGTCACGTTGGTGCTGGTAGCACCTATAACCGATTTTTGTGCCAAAACCTATACCGACGAGCCCTAAAAGTTGCTTTCGGTACAGCTGTACTCGCTAGCAACATCCTACAAACACTGATGGTACAAGCCGATTTAGAGCTCAGTTTTTAAACTGGGTAGCTGCAACTTGAACTTTCGATGTGGGACTAAATATTTAGTGGCCGAGCAGAGATGGGTGGGAAGCGTCCAAGGCCCACTAACATTTTCGAACTTTCACATGGAGTAGATTGACCTAGTGAAATATGACTCTTTTACCCAATATATTTTTCTTTTCACATGGAGTATATTACACATATAACATGGTGTAGGTATTTCAAATTTTTTGGAAATAATCTAATATTTTTTCACAATTTAAATTAAATTTTGTGCTTCTATCTAGATTATTTCCAAATTGAACTACATGTATCTTGAATACAATTTAAAAGGCTATGCAAAAATTATATTTATGTTCATAAATTGTTTTGTAGCCCATATCCTAGAGTTAGGTGAATATTTCAATTGTTTCGTACGGATAATTCAAACTTTTATATCCAAATCTACAATACAATAATTATAGAGAAAATTAAATATCAGCCAAAAACTGTAGAAATCAGCAAGGGATAAATTCTTGGCTTTCTAAGCTTGCCATAAAAATTTTAAATCATTTAAATAAGGTGAGACTGTACGGTGTTCATAAATAGACATATCTTTCATATAGTTTTATATAACTCAAGTCCAACTTCAAAATTTTCAAACATCCAAACATTTTAGAACTCGTATGCATCTCAAAGTTTGGCACAACCTTACATTCTCCCTAATATCACAAAATGTAAGGTTTCAACAGCACTAGCAATGCAAAAAAATATATAGTTTCATTTTATAAGTAAATAAAAAATGTAACCTTGCAAACAACCTGCAAAAATATGACTCTCCTATAACCCAAATAATTTTTCTTATGGAGTATATTGCACATATGTTTTTGTGTAAAAGATCAAAAATATGTAATTGGTTTATTGTTTTATACAGTTTAAATGATTTTCTACTATTTCTTTATCTAAGTAAAAAGGGAATCGAAAACATATTATTGGAATCGACAATTTCTACTATTTATTTAAATGAATTTTCCACGGTTCTACTTTTCAAACCGGTTCCTGTTAAACCTGGTGTGCTTAATGTCACAATTTAACCGATGGCGTTTATAACCAATTCTACTAAGTGTATAAACGGTTTTTTATGTAAACTAGTACTCCCTCTATTTTCCTAAAAGAAGTCGTTTTGGACAGTGACATGGTCTTCAAAAAATAATTTTGACCATTACTTTTTGCTATAAAATATTTATTAAATATAGTCTATATATACTTTTATGAAACTATATCTTGAGATGAATCTACTTACATCACTTTCATATTTTTAAACTCAATCCAAAAGAATATATTTGGAGTCAAAGTTTAAAATATTTGACTGAAGACAACCTCAAAACGACTTCCTTTGTGACACTGGAGGGAGTAGCAATGTACAAAAACCTGTACTATCAGGCCATGAAGGATGCTATCAGCACAGCTTTACACGTCAGCAATCTCATATGGACACCGCTGGTACATGCCGATTTATAGCTCTTTTTTAAGTTGGATAGCTGCACCTTGAACTTCCGATGTGGGACTGAAGATTTAGTGGGAGAGCAAAGATGGGCGGAAACCATCCAAGTCCCCTTTAGCATTTTTGATCTTTCACATGGAGTAGATTGACCTACTATGACTCTTACATACACAATATATTTTTCACATGGAGTCGATTACACATATAACATGGTGTAGGAATTTCAATTTTTTTTGAATTGATCTAGTACTTTTCACAGATTAAATGAATTTTTAAGTGTTTATCTGGATTATTTTCAAATTGAGCTACATGTACCTTGAATACAATTTAAAAGGCTATGCAAAATTATATTATGTTTATATATTGTTTTTAGCCCATATCCTAGAGTTAGGTGATGATTTCAATTGTTTCGTATGGAGAATTCAAACTTTTATATCCAAAACTACAATCCAATAATTGTAGAGAAATCTAAATATCGTTTGAAAATTGTACAAATCAACAAGGGATGAATTCCTGGCTTTCTAAGCTCGACATAAAAATTTCAAATAGTTTTAATAAGGTGAGAGTGAGTGAGACGTGAGGCTATACAATGTTCACAAATGCACACAACTTTTACATAGTTTCATATAACTCAAGTCAAAATGTGAAGTTTTCATACAACCAAACATTTTGAACTCGTATGCATACTAAATTTGGACACAACCTTACAATCACCCAATATTATAAACTGTAAAGTTTCAACGGGAATTTTAATGCAGAAAATTATATTTTCATTTTCTAAGTAAATAAAAAAGGGAACCTTTGTGAACAACCTGCTAAAATATCACTCTACCCCAAATAATTTTTCACGTGGAGTCGATTACACCTATGAATTTGTGTAGCAGTTTCAAAAAATTCAGAGCTGATTTATTATTTTGTACAGTTTAAATGATTTTCTAACTATCTGTTTATCTAAGTAAATAGGAAATCAAAAATGTATTATCAAAACAGACTTTAAATTTCAACCGGTTCTAATAACAAGATACTCGAACTGGCCCGTTACAAAAGCCGGTTCTAAATGGCGGCAAACCTTTTAGAACCAGTTTGTAGCACGAGCAGTTCTAATATGGAAGCCAATACGACCGGACTGTTATACCAACTGGTACCAAAAGTTACCGGCTTATTGGAACCGGTACTGATGTTTCAATCATCTGTCCAGTTCTGTAGTAGTGGATTGTGTGTGCGGCATAGGCGCTTGCGCACATGGCGAGGGCGAGCAGCAGACAGGGGCGATGGAGCATTGGCGGATGGGTCAGAAACTCAGAATATGGTTCTAATTTGGAGAAGTGGGACACGCATCTTTGTGAAATGTTCCAATTTCCTGTGTTGGATGCTATGCTTGTTACCAATTATGGAGTAAATTCTTTCATGTGCATTTGGGTTCAGAAAGTACATGACATACGTACATCTTTGAGCAGGAGAAGGTGGACTTTCGTCCTGCTTGGATTCCCAGCGAGGATGCCAATATATCATCAGGACAACTACGCCTACCAGGGCGATCACCAAAGTTTATTCCACAAAAAAGATGGATTTTGGTCGGCAGATGTGAATATTCCAGTGAGGGAGCTGGTTACATATACGTGTACAGTTATATGGCATTGCAGAATTTCAAGGGATCCAAAACATATCTAGTATCAAAAATAAAGAGTTTTAAGGCCCATGACAGAGGTGGTGTGTCATTGGACGTCCATCCATCTCGGCCTTATGTGCTGTCATCAGCAATTTCTTCTGTTTCGGAAAGTTGGAATATGCTAACAGACGGCATTAAGCTGTGGGACTGGGAGAATGGCTGGTGTTGTGTTAAGATATTTAATAACATGGGCTTAGTTGAACGCCAACCTAAATTTAACACAACGGACCCAGAGACTTCTCTTACACTTTCCCAAGATGGTATAAAGGTACATGAATTATATGTTTTTTTATCATAAACACAATTGCAGGTTGTCTGTTAACATATATATGGCGCATGCACTTGTGTTCAAAGTATAGGTATGGAATATCGATTCTGCAAAATGTAAATATGCGTTGCCCACGATGCGCTATGTAAAGAGTTTTGATTTCTTTACTCAAGGCGAAAAGCAATACATTGTCATTGTTTATAATTCCCAGTTTACGGTATGTAAGGCATCTTGAAGCTAGTTGCTGTTTATTGAATCATTATCTGTACGGAATATTGACGCAATAAATTTTTCTTTCCCCTGAGTCAGATATGGGACTACCACAGTGGGACTCTGGTCAAAACTCTCAAAGAAAAAAATATAAGTACTGCTTGTTCCCATCCTGAGCTTCCGGTACTAATAGCAGGCTGCAGAGACGGAAAAGTTCACATATGGAGCTTCAGTACGTTCAGGTATGCATATAGTTTTCGTCGATATGAGCTTTAGAGTTTTATTGAACTAATGGACATGTACATGTGGCATGCATATGTATCTACCTATAAAAAATAGGAAAATCCTTCAATTCATGATGGAGGAACAACGAAATTTTCAAGAAGACAATTCCTACAAAAAATATTACTGATCCATGCACATGGTCCATGATGGCACGAGTAGCATATACCACTACGATTTAATCCGTATCACGAGTAATATTCATTTATTACTGATAAAGACAATTAGTTGGGTATGATTTCCTGATGCATTTTATTTAGATATGCACATGCCTCCTGTGGTCTTTTGGGTTCACAAATTCATTGCAGCTAATTTTCTAGGTGAAAAAGAACACAGAATAAATTTAGTAATTTATATAATTGTCAAAGGTACAAAATGAACAGACAACTCAGAAAAGGCAAAAACACTTTCCCTTCTTCAAATATGTTGGTATTTACCCGGGGGAGTGTGGTGAGTACTGTAAAGCCTCCAGTTGATTTTCTATCATCTATACATCCCGTCCAGTCTTTTTTCTTTGGAGTACAAGCATGAACCTCCGCATCAGAGAACCCACTCACCAAGGTAGAAGGAGATCGATGTATTTTCAGCCCAAGCTTGGTACACTGTTTTATGTATCGGAGAATTCTTTTCACAGCCTCCCAGTAAACCGTAGTAGGAGCATGGAGGAAACTGACACCCTTTGTTGACTGAGAAGGCAATATCCGGCCTGGTGAGGGTGAGGTATTGTAACACGCCAACAATGCTTCTGTATTTAGTGGTGTCACTTGGACCCAACAATGTTCCTTCATCTAACGACGGCTTTTCACTTGTTGATAGGAGTATTCACAGCCTTGCAATCAGCCATGCCCACCTTTTTTAAAAGATCAAAAGCATATTTATCCTGAGTAAGGACAATACCATCACGTACCATGTTCACTTCAATTCCATGGAAGTAATGCAGCGGCCCCAAATCCTTAACTGCAAAATCCTCCTTGAGATCAGAAAGCAAAGCAACCGTGGTCTTCTCTATTGAGCTTGCAACAATGATATCATCAACATATACTAGCATGAACATGGTAACACCTCCCTTGCTAAAGAAGAAGAGAGACATGTCGGCCTTGGAAGCCCTGAAGCCAAGCTGAACCAGTTTTTCACTTAGGGGAGAATACCATGCTCGTGGATCGTGTTTGAGTCCATATAATGCCTTATCAAGTTTCCAGTATTGAGGCGGAATATAAAGCTGTTGCTAATACCACGACTGAGATCATGTGGGTGCAAACTCTCTTAAAAGAGATTGGAGTTCACTCACCACATGCAACTAAATTGTGGTGTGGCAATTTGGGAGCCAGATATCTCTCCAGTAATCCGGTGTTCCATGCTCAGACAAAACACATCAAAGTTGACTATCATTTTGTTAGACACTGTGTGAAGCAACGACTGCTGGAAATTGATTTTGTATCTTCCAAGGATCAAGTAGCGGACGGATTTACAAAGGCTTCGCCCATACGCTTGCTGGCAAATTTAAAGTTCAATCTCAACTTAGCAAAGTTGTGATTAAAGGAGGCTATTAGAGCATCCCCAACGGACCCTCTAAAACTCAATCTAATCTATATTTAGATGGTTTCCCTCAAAAAAAAAGCACCAATGGACTATCCAAATGGCCTTCCAAAACTAGAGGACCTCCATCCGACGTTTCATGTTGTCTAGATATGGGGAGGCGAGACGCCTCACCAAATCACTGTGATTGGTGGAAAATCGACGCCGGTGGCATCTAGCGTCGTTTTTTCTCGTGAGTCGGTGCGGGAGGGGTGTGGGCCTCCCGGATTTTTCTCGGAAGGGGGTGTGGGAGGAGTCCACATGAGCTTTTTTGAAATAGACATCTTTTATTATTGGGCTTCCACTGAAGGCACACATCTTTGAGGTAGTCTATTTTTGATGATAACCCTTTTGATGTGTCAATTGGAGGCTCAAATTAGATGAGACCGTTGGGAATGCTCTTAGAGTTAGATGTGTGTGTGTCAATGTAATGCACCCACAACAACTTGTGTTCCGCACGCCTTGAGTCCTCCATGTGATGTATTTGGATAGGATCATTAGTAGAGAGTTATCCTGTAACTAGGAGATTAGATTTATTCCTAGAAGATAGGAGGGCTCCTAGGAGATGGCGCACAAGGTTGTTGCTCGATCTTCTCTAATTCCTGCGCCATTTAGAGCGCCACTACTTAACACGAAGTCATCGCTGCCTAGGGCGTCAGGTGACGTTCACGCACGCTCTTGCCCTCTGATTTTTACACAAGCTTTCTGTTTACGCTTGCGTTCTTGTTCCATCTGCATTAGTACACCGGTTTGTGTGGACTCGGTAGCACTGTAGTTTTTTTTCTTTTCGTGGGGCTCTTGGGGCCTTGCTCGTGATGGACCTCATCTTGGACACGCTGCTCGTGCTCATCTACGCACGCCGCCGGCACTTGCCTTTGGAGAGAGAGTTCGTTCGATCCGTGGCGTGGAGCCTTGAGAGACTGCCGAGCCGCCGGCGGTTGCGGCGGCAGCGGGTTTGGAAATCTGATGGGGAGCTCACAAGGCCGCCCCCTCCAACTCGGCGGCTGCTCCCCCAACTCCGGCTCCTCAGCGCCATCCCCTCCAGCCTGTGGTCCCGCGAGAGACGGAGAGGAGAGAGCAGAGAGAGAGAAGTTGGGTTTGGAGTGTCAATCAGCTAGTCTATTGGATACTCTACTGTTTTAGACATGTTTCTATTTTTACAAAAGAGGTCAATTCTTTAAATTTAACTATAAATTATATCTAAACTATTGGAGATGCTCTTAGAAAGGGTGGTGGGGAAGTGCAATGGCTCGGGTGAATCTGCCAAGTATATATGTTGCTTGGTGCCTTGGTGGTATGGTAGTGCTAGTGCTTACAGATGACCGGTGGATTCTTTTTAGGCTTAGATGCTAAGTTCCAGCCTTGTTTGTTGATTAGTATGGGAGTTGTTTTCCTTCTTGGCGTGTTTGTTTTCCTTCTTAGCGAGTTGCTATAATGTATTTTCAGTGTTGTTGTACATGTCCATGGGTTGGATTGTGCTTGCAATAATTCTATCGCGATACGTGGATTTTGTCACACCAATCAATGAGAAGTTCAGGTCGGCCTTGGGCCTACTATACCGAAATGTTATTAAGAAAATAGAATATTAATGTGATGTTCTTTTCTTATATTATGAAGCCATATTTTCATTGTAATTTGTGCTCCATACTCTTTCAGTCTTTTGGGCGTACTGGACTGTGGTCTTGGACACGTATATGGTGTAGCTGGCGTGAAGGGATCAAGAAGGTACGTGTCTAAAAGTACATATATCCTCCTGACGATCAGGAAGTTTTTGTTTCTGTGTGCAAGCGTAGTATTTGTTTAATTGCCTTTCCCGTTTCTCCAATGTCAACACATGTGTAACACAAAATACGTTAAATTTTGCAGGATTGTAATTAATCATGTTGATGGAATTGCAGTTGCTGAAATTGGCCATATGCTAGAAATTGAAAGACTACATAAGTCTGAGGAAACCGAGACTGGGGACAGATAAAGATAAAGCATGCTATTTGTTATATGTTTTCTTGTTTGTTTTAATTGCATAATTCAGCGCAGCATTCGTCTACTGCACTATTACTCCATCGTCGTACGTTCCATGTTGGGATGGAAACAGTTGATTAAAATTTGTGTGAAACTATATAATCTGTCGGTAAGTTTGTTGAGTATTAGTCTGCATGTTGTTGGCTTTGGAAATCAGGAAGGCCAAACAGAAACGAAGAAAGTGGTTGCCAAAGGAATCAAACTCAGCTGTTGTATTACACACTTTCCCAAAATGATCTTGTTAGAGCATTCCAAAAGACTATCCAAAACCCAATATAATCTATATTTGGATACTTCCCCCCAACCAACTGTTAGATATGTGTCACGAGTTGGTTACAGTTGAACTTGAGTTGTAATTTGGTATATTAGACTTAGAGTCGTAATTCTTTCTGTGATTCTGTCCTTCAGGAAATCACATGGACACGCATTGCCAGGAATTCAGAAACTGCACGGCTCGTTGTATAGAAGACTCAAACTATCAGCAACATCCAGCGACGTGCCCTCCGAACTTCTGACAGCAGCCAGCTTCTCAGCTAATCTTTGCTCCAGCGCCCGTTGACCCCTCTCTATGCGATGAGGTAAACAATCTTTTGATAGACAGAATAGAAGCACTACGTGCGAAAAGCAACAGGCAACAGAGTTGTATCATATTAAACCACCAACTGGAGCTACAAGCTAATGCAATTATGCAACAATAAAACTAAAACTAGATATAACATTTAGAGGAAGCAAACGGTGACTCCACTCTAGTTCACCAACTTGCAATTGCAACAATGTGGTGTACAGAATGAGTAAATTGTACAGTAGATACCTAAACTATTGAGTGTGTAATAGATTAGTACTCTAACTAAAAAATGTAATTTTTGGATACTGTAACGATACTTAGGTAACTTCTACGTACTTCAACTAAAATACGCAACATCTAGATACTGAAACTATACTTATATAACTTCTGGGTACTGTCATTTTTATGAAAACCCTCTTTCCAAATCTTTTCTTAATAACATTAAATCATTTTCGCGACGGCATCGGCACCGACGCTGTGCCGCCTCCTCGCCGCTGGCTGAGCTCACTGCGCCCGCCCCTACGGCGCCTGGGGCGACGCTGCCCTCCACGCGCACCCGTCGCAGCTGGGGCATATTACGACTCTGCGATTACAAAGTCATGGGAAACTGGACGACACCCGCACGAGGGGCTTCGTCCATTTCATCGCGTGCGTTGCGGGAGGGAGAGGCATCGCCGGCGTGACTTCCGCCGTCGCGGATGCAATCTTAGCCGGCGCGGCCTTCGTCGTGGGAGGGGAAGCGAGTCGCCGCTTCCGCCGTGGGCGTGGCTGGGCGCAAGCGGAGCTCCTCCGCCGCCGCCGAGACCGCCGGGCTCGAGCAGAGGACCGGCACCCTCCTTCAGTACTAGTCCACCTCCCTCGACGGCACTGGCGAGCAACAGGGCAGGTTCGCGAAGTGCTGGGCCGCCGCTGGCCACGAGCAAGCGGCCTGCCACGGCATCTGAGGTCGCAGGCCATGGGCGAGCGCCCCGCCGTCGCATCTGTGGGCCGCCTCCGCCGCGGGCAAGGTGCTTCCATCGCGCGGGCTCTGGCGCCGCCTGCAGTGACTCCTCCGCGCGAGTGCGGCTCTGCTGGGCGCGGGGGCGATCTCCGCTCTGCCGCGCAGGCTCGGGCGCTGCTCGGCGCGAGCGCGGGTGCTGCCGGTCGTGAGCGCCGCGAGAGCGCAGACGCCGCCTCTGCCTCCGCCAGTTGCGACCACGAACGCCACTGGAGCGAGCTCCGCCGAGATGCCTCCATGCTCGGCCGGTGTGCGGTGTGGGGAAGATGAGGATGCAGGAAAGGAAGCAAAGATAAGGATAGGTGGGATCCACGGCATGTAAAATAAGCTATGAAACCGTGTAATCACCAAAATACCGGTATCTAGAAGTTATATAAATATAGTTCAACTACATAAATATTATATTCTTTAGTTAAAGTACCTAAAAGTTATTTAAATATAGTTATAATACCCAAAAATTATGTTTTTTAGTTTACCCATCTGTTATACACTCAATAATTTACTAGTACAGAATCCATGCGAGGTAGAATGCAGTATCATGACTTGAAACCAGATGTGAACGATACCAGCATACTCCAGAAATACTACTTAGTGAAAAAAGCAGTGCAACGGAAGCCACGGGAGGGCCACGGGAGGAGCTTGGGGAGGGCCGCAGGAGGGCGACGGGCGGGACGCAGCCCGCGGCCGCTCCATGGCCGGTGCGGAACCGGCGCCCGCGGCCCCTCCATGGCCGGTGGCCGAGGCGGCGCCCGGGCTGGCAAGCCGCGGATGGAGGCCGGACGCGGGGACAGCAGGATGCGGAGGTTGTAGATCCGGACCTGGAGAGCTCGCCGGCGGGGCCCCACCGGCGGCGGCGGCACCATGACCGGGCATGGCCCTGGCGGCGCTCGTCTTTTCTTTTCCTCGCGCGGTCGCGTATCGGTCCGGCGGCAGGAAGAAATTTACACCCCAATTATGTGGCTTGCATAATTTTGACACCCCAATTAGGTGGCTTCGTATAATTGACACTTTAAAGATTAACTTCGTAAACCCACAACGTTGTCACTTCGATTTTTTGACATTATCCTTCTTTAATCATTTTGTTTCACCTTTTTAATTTCAACGGATTTTGGGATTCCCAAAATGCCCCTTGATTTGTTCCTTTACGTATGAAGATACGAGATACGGTGCTCCGTTCGTCGTCGTTGCTCAGACTGATCGTGTACGTGCCGCTCCTTGCGCCGCCTGTGATCGCCCAGATGAAAATGCCGCCTTCGGAGAAGACGGACGTGCCGCACCACACCAGAGATCACCGGTAGGGATATGATCTTTCTCCACGGTTTGTAACCCATATATCACGCGCATTACAAACCGCAGAGTAGAAGGCGCGGAAAAAGGATATCTTTATCCGCGGATTTCGCGGAAAAAAAGAAAAAATATGCCCTCCAACCACACGTGCCCGTCCGTCCCGTCCCAATTCGCGTAACTGCGCAATAAGGGGATTCGAACCCACAACCTCCAGTCTCGCGCGTAGCTTCCTTACCATACCACCTACACACCATATCTAACTAGAAATAGGATACTGTCATGTTATAGTAACATGTGAAGGACCCTTTCTCGTAATACAAACCACGGAGAAAGGGTATGACAGCTTTTGCTTTTGTATTAAATGGTGTTGGACCTTTCTCCGCGGTTTGTATTGGTTTGTAATACAAACCGCGGATAAAGAGGGGTCTTTCTTCGCGGTTTTTGTTACAAATCGCGGAGAAAGGGTTCTAACATTTTCAACCCGCGGAGAAAGGGTCCAGATTTACAAACCGCAGAGAAAGAGGGTCTTTCTCCATGGATTTTTTTACAAACCACGGATAATCACCTTTCTCCGCGGGCCACTTTAAAACCGTGGACAAGAAACCATGTTTAAAAGTCATTTCTCTACTAGTGGATGCTAGACGCACCGCCGTTGCCGATCGTCGTGCCGTCCCCGAAGAAGGTGGACGCGCCGCCGCCGCCGATCGTCGACACCGCAGCAGCCGCGCCGATTCCAGATGCTTGCCGCTAACCTCTATCTGTTTCAGCACCGAATGGGCATCCACCGGAGTTTTGATCACGCGCCGGCTGCTTATTTAATTTTTCACGAGGCATGACACTGACATCTTTTCCATCTGCTGCGGTTACTGACACGGACCGGTTCGTTGATCGCCGCAATAGTCCGTGATTGATATCCATTTGCTGTAGTAATTCGTTCTCGCTCCATGCTTTTGTGAGATGAATTATTCATTCTCCCTCCATGCTTTTGTGAGATTCTGATCCATGTGCTGCCGGTGGTCTCTCGCAGCGCTACATGCAATGTGATGACTGCTTGTTTAATTTTTCACATGGCAAATTGGTCTGATGGGAAAAACTACAAATCAGAATTTGTTTTGCTTTGCATGATTTAGCTTCTATCCAATTGCAACAGCTATTTGCCCTCCCCATCCATCTTCGGCAACTCGATAGGCAGCTGTATTGAGTTGCATGCACCAGCCAATTCAACCTAAAAGGTTAAGCTGATGGAGAGAGGTGGGTAATTCACTTATACTCCAACACTCCCTCTCACGTGCAGGCTCCCCATGCTGCATACGTGGATATTGGAGTGGGGCTGCAATTATTTTATTTAATCACGCCCGCCAGGATTCGAACTCGAGACCTCTGGCTTTGATACCTATTAGAGTTGTGGGAATGATTAATTGTATTCCATGTATGCATCAAGGATTACATATAGGCAGCCGGGGTGGCATGCAAGCCAACCGTTCAGGCGCGATTACCTCCAAAAAAATAAGGGGGCCTACTATAATTACATTATGCTAACAAGCTGCACGGAACCAGCACCTGCTCAACCCATCTGGCCATCTTCAGCAGCCACGACCTGCAATGTCACACCCTGGTTTCCAAAGAAGACCAGAGGTCGTCATATGTGTGCTCAGGAAGTCTACACATACAACAGAAAATGGTAATCTCAGAAAAACAATGTATTATATAGCGGAAACATATATATATTTAACACTTACATAATCAGAGTAACGCGGAACGCTGGCTAAGACTTCTCTTCATTCTTCATTCTCCTCAGGGACTGTTGACTGGGGGCTCCGTATGCCAAACACTTCCAATACACAACTTCTTTATCCTTCCTTTGAGAAACACTTTACTACAAACTATAGTAAGAGTGAGTTCCATGTCGAAACTCAGCAAGTACAGGTGGAAAGTAATGACATGCAAGGCTAAAACAAGGTAAGGCTGAAAGGTAAACTGCGGTAGCATTTTAAACATAGCAATTAAGATAAACAAGTTGCAACCTATTCTCTAATCATCTTGGTGAAAACACTCAACCCTTTATTAAGGTTAAGTAGTATTTAATGAATCATTTATCATCACAGATATAAGCATATATCATTAATATCATTAACCTTGAGATTGCCATCTCAAGCAACACAGGATTGCCATCCTGTTCAACAACAGAGGTACGCCACCTCCGCAAACAACATCACCATGATTTAACAATTTGTTCCATTTGGCTAATCATGCGAGGATCTGGGCCGCTCGTGACCGTGAGCACGGACGATATATCGATTTTAACTCTGCGCAGAGGTATACACTTTCACTCCAGATTGTGATTACTCTTTATGCCCGAGGTTGCAAGTCTCTTAGCCCATTACCGAGATAGGCTGGCAGAGGTCACAACAAGGTTTTTCACAGGGTCATAGGCAGTGGTAACCCGATCGCGATGTCCCAAGCACATGAGAGACGTACTCCTAGCCACTGCCCCGGTCTACGGATCAACCAGAACTCCCATGCTAGAACTTGTAACACCCTTCACGCCATAGCTATGCTACCCGTCGGTAAGCCACCCTCCTGCCTATGATGATCCTGCTAACAGACCAAGCCAGAGCCCATTAGCCTGGAGATGTACGAAAGTCCCAGGTTGCCGCTCCACGATAGGGTCCACAAGGGGGAGGAGATACAGATACTCTCGTCAACACGAGTCCCACTAGCATCCGTTTCCCCCGTCTTTCACCGCCAACCAACGATGCGGATCAGCATCAACTTCTCCGACGGCCGAACCCAAGAGCCCACGGCTCCAACACATTTTAAGAAGCAAGTTTTATCTTCATTAGGCCGGTGAAAGGTGAGGTAGAGCACTAGCAACCTAAAACCTAACAACTAATACCCCCATAGGATATCTTTGGGTAAAGTGGCTAGTAAGTCCTATGGTTTGCCGATTTAAGACACATGCAGTGAATTTACTTAAACATGAATAGGTGCAATATGTTCAAAAGAATGCCTGCACTTTCCTTAAATCCAAAGTCCAGCTGCTCTTCTGGCCTCCAGCTTTAGCTACACTTGTCGGTCCTTAGCTTAGTCTTCAGCGTTAACAAACCGCTCTTCGTCTAGTCGCAACAACCAAACAACACAAACAGACAAACAAAATAGAAAAGACTAAGAACAACACACCAACCAAAGGGAAACTAAAAACAGAACGGTCTAAACAACCAAACTTGGTGCTATGGTCACAAGAGCGCAAGAACGACGAACGACAGATCTATCGTTAAAGAAAACACGGCTATCGAGGTACTTGCAACAAGCACAGAGACAAATATTAAGATTGATACATTTACTAAAGCAAGATGCGGAACATATAAGAAAGACATAAAGTCAAATTAGTTGGATGATGTTGAAATGTAAAGCAGGGTTAAACATTAGCCATACTCTATTTATAAGCAATTATATTATCTAAGCCAATTAAACATTCATAAATTATAAAGCTTAGAACAGGTGAGAGCATAAAAGAAAACATGATATGCTTAAAGATTAATCTAAGTAGGACATAAACGACAAGACATGTTGATATTAAACATAGAGCATTTATGATTCAAGGTTGAACTAAGTATGCCATTAACGAAAGACATTAATGCTGAAATTAATCACATTAGCATAAAGGGACGATGTGAATATAAACTAAGTTACTTTTATAAATTATAAAGGACATTGAGTCATTATTAACTAGGTTAATATGATATAACATGTGAGAACACTTAACGAAGCATGACATATTTCCAAGGTAACTCTAAACAAGTCATAATTAATAAAGAAGCATTTAAGTTGGTACTAGTCATATTGACAGGCATGTATGAAAACTCAAGGTACAAACCTAAATTACTTTTATACAAGAGAGCACACATTAATTAATAAACAAGGTTACTTACATAACACATGATATGACAAACATTATTGATAACAAGCAACATACGTTGACATGATCGCAACACAAGGACAACGAAAGCATAGCCCTAGGTCGCTTTTATTTAGTTGAACATCAACTAATTATTACACAAGTGAACAAGATTAAATGCACAGACATATGACATCATGAAGATCATTGCTAAAACAAACCTTAAGGTCGACACGTTTGTAGCACAAAGAGATCAGAAATAGAAACCCTAGTTTACTTTTATTTATAAAACTATTAGACAATTATTAATCCAATTAACATTTAAATTAATAAATAAATTCACAACTAAATGACATGAGAACCACTAGAACTACTGCGTAGATCGCGATGATATGAAACCAACGCAACTAGAATCGTTCGAATCGGAGTTAAAACGGTGAAACGGCGGAGATTATACGATCAGTGGAAGTTTCATAATTACTGTAACTCGTAACTTGAGTCATCTTCAACCTCACGAACGTGAGTCTGGCAGCCATGGCTGCTGCGCTGCTCATGACGGAGGGAGAGGGGCTCGGCCGGAACTTGGCCGGACCAGCGGCTGGCCAGACCGGCATCGAGCAGCCTGCCTGCATGGTTATGCACAGCACGGCAACGCTGGCAAGAGGTTGGAGACCATGATGTAGAGAAAGGAGGAAAATAGAATTTGCTTCCATAGGGATTTCCAACTAGGGACTCCCCTCATGGTAATTATGATATGCTTAGGACAAGGGGTTGGTGCAAATATATAGGGCGAAAAACTCCCCACGTCAACGTCAACTAGCAATATGGTACTGAATGATATTGCACCCTCCACATTTACTAATAGGCCTAATTAATTATTAAATCCTATTAGTAAATAAAGACATGGGTCTTTAGGTGTCAGAAAAATTGGGAGACTTTATTATTTTTGGAATTGATTAATTTCATAGATAAAATAATTCTAGAAAAGTCTAGAATTGACTTTTAAGCCACGAAAAAAACTCCGAAGGCTCCAAAAATTTGGGGAAAATTCTCAGAGACATTTTGGAACATGAGCAACCTAAATAAAGTATTTAGAGCTCATAAGAAGATATTGTGGAGTATCTAAAAATTGGATAAAGCTCTAGGATAAAGGAAAAAGATTCTAGAAAAGTCCAAAAAATTCTCTAAAAGTTCTGAAAACTTAGCAAACACAAAAGCACAAACTCATTCCATTATTTTCTAAAATATAGAAAAGCACATTTTATTTAGTGTTTTCTAATAATAACCCAAAACACAAATTTTGAGGTGTTATATGCAATAACATACTCCCTCCAGTTTCCTAAAAAGAAGTCGTTTTGGACAGTGACACAGTCTCAAAAAACAACTTTGACCATTACTTTGTGCTATAAAATATTTGTTAAATATAGTCTTTACATACTTTTATGAAACTACATCTCGAAATGAATCTACTTACACCCCTTTCATATTTTCAAACTCAATCCAAAAGAATATATTTGGAGTCAAAGTTTAAAATGTTTGACTTAAGACAACGTTAAAACTTCCTTTGTGACACTGGAGGGAGTAGAGGCATAACAGCTCATGACTAGATGCTCAGACGGCCGGATGGGCGACGATGGTGACAGCGACGGGGTGACCCAAGAGGCGGCGAGCGGCGATGGAGAGGCCAGAACGGTCTCCGAGGTGGTGGAGCTCCGGGAGGTGGCGCTAGTGTCGATAGGCTGGGAGCGGGGAAGTTTGTGCGGGATCCGGCGGCGGCACTAGCTGGAGGACATCTCGCTGAAGAAGTGGATGAGAAGACCTGTAGAGAGAGAGAGGAGAGGGAGAGTAGAGAGGTATGTCCGTATATATCTGTCGAGGGGTATGTACTTAGAGAAGGGGCATTTTGGGAACTTCATAATTTAGTAAAACCTCAAAAGGTGAAATAAAATGGTTAAAGAGAGATAATATCAAAAAAATCAAAGTGTCAATATTATGGGTGTCAAATCTATGAAATCAATCTTTGGAGTGTCAATTCTACAAAGCCACATGTTTAGGGTGTCAAAATTGCAAATTTCTCGGCAGCAGGTGACAAGGTGAGGCGGCTCGGGCTCGAGCTGGATAGCGCTCGGATGTGGGAAAGGGCATTTTTGTCCTCCTCTGTTTTGGGCTAACGACAAACCTAACTGTTGACTCCGTTTTCCGACGCGTGTTAATAGGAGTCGAAATACTGCCGGTCGGCCAAAGAGCCGTTGTCATTCTAACTCAGCGCCGTTTTGGGCATTGCCGATGGAGGGTTGCCGCTGGAGATCAGGATGTCAGGATTGCTACCGATGAAGCTACGGGACTGTTGTCGATGGGATCAACAGTGGTAAGGAGCATGCCGATGAAGCTAGAGAATTATGGCCGATGGGGTCAGCAGTGGCAAGGAGCGTGCCGATGAAGAAAGATTAGCCGATAGAAGATTTCGTCGTGGCTGGGGCAAACAAGGAAACTGGCGTTTATGCCAGTATTTTCGTGGTTTATCTTGAGTAAGACTCGTATACGAGTCATTTTTTGTTTCCTTTCTTAGAAATAGAGTCCGTATAGGAAATAGGTCGGTTTTATTTCTATATTTGAGTTTATCGTATCTGGTTAGGATTCCTCGTACATCAGGATATAAATATGTGCCGAGGGGCCTTGTAAAAAGACAATCAGTCAATACAACAAATCTACTACTTTTTTATCTACTTTACTAGCAATTTACTTTTCGACGACTTTGTCATAGTTATTCTTCATTTTCAACGAGTTCTTTCAAGAATCGACGGGCTGCATCGACTTGACCTCCGGCGACCTTGCAAGTTCCGCGTCTACCGAGCACGATTCAGGCTTTAACTACCGGGTGTATCACTGTGGTTTCATCTAATCTGTTCAAGAGTTATCAAATATATTCTGAGCTTTGATGTCCAGGCGTATCGCTGTTGTCTCATTTAGTTTTATTCACTAAGTTATCAGGTACTGATCTGCTGCAGATTGAATCGGTAAATTTTGCCGGTTTAGCTTTTGCTTCAGATTTAATCCTTGTCGATTGACAGGTCAAATCGACTGGCACGCCTTAGGACGCAATTTTGGGTATAAGCTCGGTGTGTTCGTAGGAGATCTCAGGAGGATTTTTGCATCAACACATCTTTTGGCACGCCCGGTGGGACCATCAACAGATTCATCATGAAGAACTCCGCTGACATCAACCTAGAAAACATCATTGAAGTTTCAGAAGCGAATCTCAAAGAAGACCAGAGGTTAGCCATGGACAGAGCCATAGAAGACTAGAAGCAACTCTGTTTGAAATCCTTCAGCATGACCAGGGGTGGTGAAGCAATCCAGAAACAAGATCTGACGTTGCCTCGGCAGGTTACTTTCGACCCTAATCCTAGCAAGTTGCAAGAGATGGTTGATTACGCACTAAATCATGCTTTGGTAAATCACTCCAATGTGCTATCCAACACTGTTTATAACGCTGTTGTGCAATCCTCAAGGGAAGGACCAGCATCGATCTTTGTCAGGCCAGCATATCATCAGCCCGGATCGACATCTCTTAATACTCCATCGGCTGCTCGAGCCGTTGAGAGTGTAAGGCCTTCTACCCCTCCGGTTTCAACAAATCCGTTTACAACTGAAGCTACACCGTCAAGATCAGATCCGACCCTTCAGGGAGGACAAACTACCCAACTGGGTACAGATCTATCTGCATCGGCAACTTCAGGGCCTTCAATGCAGAACAGGCGCGTTCTTGCTGATTGATGGGGATATAGGATGCCTCTAGATCTGTATGCCCCCAGCTCTAGCCTACCTCATGCGTACGATGTAGCAGGGAAGAATCCGATGACATCAACTACTTTAGCAAGGCCGGTAACTCAAACATATCATTATACTGCCACGCCTCCTACTATACAGCCTATATCGGTAGAATATCGGTCGAATCAGCAGTATGTACCGCCACATCAGGTGCCCTTTGCATGCTCATTAGCAAATCTTTTGCCGGTGCAACCAGATTTATCTACCGCAGGACGGCCTCCGATATCGTTTGCGTCTCAGTTTGGGACCTTTGCAACTCAAGGCAATTATGGTGGCTATTACCCAGTGATGCAAGGACCTCAGATGTCGGCAAACTACCAACCATCGGCAAACTAGTTACCAATGAGTTCTAATCCTAGTTGGCCGGGACAGTCACCAGTTCAGCAACAGGTGACTCAGCAAAGCTATCAGGCGGCAAGGGCTCAACAAGATTATCCCCAAGCAAGTTTCCAGAACCGCACATCGGCAGTTCAGCCGATGAACCTTGTTCAGCAGAGTGGTGGGCCATACTCAATGGCAAATGTACCAATCATCCCAGCTCCCATACCACAAGGAAACCTAGAGGTATATCAGCTGTTGCCACCAGCAGAAATTCAGCCGTGCATCGACACGAACAAGATTCTTATTGGGTTGATAAAATTGCAGAAGTAATGAAAGAATAATTCGGGATTAAGCCCAAAATCAACACTTATGCTTATCGGGCTCTGTATCCTCCATCATATGATTTGATTCCATTCCCAAATCGATACAAGGTGCCGAATTTTACAAAATTCTCTGGACAGTATGATACGTCAACGATGGAAAATGTCAACCACTTCATGATCCAGTGTGAAGAAGCGGCTGGAAGAGATGAGCTAAGGGTCTGTTTGTTTTCATCATCACCACCTGGATCGGCATTTACATGGTTTATCTCGCTACTGCCTAATTCTGTTATCACTTGGGCTGATATGGAGAAACAATTTCATAAATACTTCTTTGCCGGAGTCCATGAGAAGAAACTTACCGATCTGGTAAATTTAAGGCAAACGAGTGATGAGTCTCTGGAAAGCTTTGTGCATAGGCTGAGAGACGTCAAGAACAATTGCTATAGCTTAGTACTAGATGATAGTAAGTTGGCTGGTTTGGCGTTCCAGGGGCTGCTACCCCATATCAGAGATAAGTATGCCTCGTAGGAATTTGACAGTCTAAGTCATCTTGTGCAGCGAATTTCTGATCAAGACACTAGGATCTTTGAGCCCAGGAGAAATTGGAATAAAAAGTGTCTTTCATAGAAGGGGTAGAAGATTCAGATGCCGATTCCGACGAAAAGTGACTGTTTTGCCTGGCTGAATGGGTAAAAGACAAGAAGCCAATTTCTTGCTCTTTCAGCCAGAAAGAATCAGAAAAATTCAAGTTTGATGTCACAAAGGCCGATAGGATATTTGATCTTTTCCTTCAAGAGGGGCAAATCAGATTGTCACCTAATCATGTGATTCCATCGGCAGAAGAGCTAAAGAAAATGAAGTACTGCAAGTGGCACAATGCTACCTCGCATAGTACTAATGACTGCAAAGTGTTTAGGCAATAGTTGCAAATCGGCCATCGAATCTGGAAGGCTCAAGTTTGATAATTCTAAAGCCCAGACGCCATTGAAAATTGATCAGCATCTGTTCCTAACAAATATGGTGGATACTACTGGCAAAACCAAAGTATTGACATCGGAAGCCGCCAGAAAGAATGCATCGGTAGATCCTAAAAATCAAATTACTACCGATGACGTAAAAGGAAAAGGCTTGATAGAAGAAGGCAGTAACTCCAAGAGACCTCCCAGGCATGCTCCATATGAAGTGATAGCCAACCGGCATCGGCAGCATCAGGGGGAACAAAGGTTTAGACAGGAAGAATGGCATCGGCATGAAGATCACTGGAGGTGCCAATTTTTCATTTATTGTTGGGAAGAAGGTATCAAATTTCCCACTGTTGATGCTTGCCCTGAGTGTAATGGTTATAATCAAGCCAATTGGGCAAGAAAAAGATCACACCCTGGCAATAGAGGTTTGAGCATTGGTGGGCCATTCAGAGGAAGAGCATCGGTACATGATCGGCTCGGAGGCAAGGCCAGTGTTTATGAAAGGCTTCACAGGCATGGCGGTTGCCACCCAAGAAATCAGGAAGAGCTAGAAGAGATGGCCGATACAAGAGTCCCCGATGAAGAGATATTGTGCAGAGATCGAAGCATGAGCCGTCATCAGCCAATTTGGAGAACACAACATCCCAGATGGTGCCCAAAAGGTTTAACTAAAACTCAGAAGAGAAGGATGTAGTGTATGCATCAAGAAGATCTACAGTACCAGGAAGGGAGCATCCCTAAGGAAACAACTCGAGTATGGCAACCAAAGCAAGAGAGCAAGGGCCCATCGGTAGATATCAATATGGTTTTCATGTTGCCGATGGAGTTTTTGGTGCTGGCCGATGAAGAAGAGGTTGACCTTTCTGAAGGGGTGGCAGAGTTGACATTGGACCCGATGATGGCTGTCTTCGAGAAGCCTACCGATGATGAGAGGCAGCATCTCAAAGCGTTATTTGTTAAGTGCAAGGTTGATGGGCAGCCTGTATCAAAAATACTCATAGATGGAGGAGCTGCAATTAACATTATGCCATACGTTAAGTTCCAGAGACTTGGGAAAGGAGATCAAGATTTAACCAAGATGGAAATGATGCTTAAAGACTTTGAAGGCAACATATCACCAGCCAAGGGGGCACTTTGTGTTGAATTAACAATTGGGAGTAAAACCCTGCTGACCACTTTCTTCGTCATCGGTAGCAAGGGCGCATATAATTTACTCCTAGGAAGGGATTGGATCCATGCCAACTACTGCATTCCATCTACGATGCATCAATGCCTCATGCAGTGGATTAGAGACAAGATTGAAGTAGTCCCTGGTGATTCATCTTATTTAATAGCATTGGCTGAATCAGAGACCTACGAACGGACTAAGTGCATATCAGCAGAAGCATGGGAAATAGAATTTCTCAGAGTAGCCGATTACAAGATGCTGCCGATCCGAGCAGTCAGCTCTGAAGAAGAGTTTTAATGGATCATTTTGCCGATGAAGGCAAACTCGGCCAAGGATTTACATCGGCCGATGAATTAGTAGAAATAGATATTGGCAACAGTGATAAACTAAGGCCTACATTCATTAGTGCCAAATTAGATCCCCAATATAAAGAGCAATTGAGCAATTTATTGAAGGAATATAAAGATTGTTTTGCTTGGGATTATACAGAGATGCCTGGATTAGACCGATCAATAGTTGAACATCGGTTACCTATTAAGCCTGGGTTTCAGCCCCATTAGCAGCCAGCATGTCGATGTAATCCTAAAGTGCTGCCCAACATTAAGGCCAAAATCGCAAGGTTGATTGAAGCAGGGTTTATTCGGCAGTGCCGATATGCCGAGTGATCTCTAATGTGGTTCCTGTTTATAAAAAAATGGAAAACTTCATGTTTGTATTGATTTCAGGAATCTCAACAAAGCTACGCCGATAGATGGCTATCCGATGCCTATTGTTGATTTATTGATTGATGCTGTGGCCGGACATCAGATTATCAGCTTCATGGATGGTAATGCTGGTTATAATCAGATATTTATGGCTGAAGAAGATATTGCCAAAACTGTTTTTAGATGTCCTGGTCATGCGGGGCTTGTTGAGTGGATAGTCATGACTTTTGGCTTGAAGAATGCCGGTGCTACTTATCAGCGAGCTATGAATTTTATCTTCCATGAGTACATCGGTACATTGGTCGAAATCTACATAGATGATGTGGTGGTTAAGTCTGGAGGTTTTAGAGATCATCTTGCTGATCTATGGAAAATATTAGAGTGCACGAGGAAACATGGACTTAAGATGAATCCCAATAAGTGTGCATTTGGTGTATCGGCTGGTTAGTTCTTCTGTTTTATGGTTCATCAATGAGGAATTGAGATCGGCAAAAAGTCTATCGACACAATTAACAAGGTGGTTGCTCCTACCGATAAAACTAAGCTATAGTCTCTCATCGGCAAAGTAAACTTTATCCAAAGATTCATATCTAACTTATCAGGAAAGATTAGACTTTCAGTCCATTATTGAAGTTGAGGGCTGATCAGGAATTTGCGTGGGGAAAAGAGCAGCAACTAGCCTTAGAAGAAATGAAGAAATATTTGGTAAATCCTCCGGTACTGGTTTTGCCTGAGCATGGAAAGCCCTTCAGGTTGTATCTATCGGCCGATGATGATGTCATCGGGTCAGCTCTAATCCAAGAATTTGAAGGAAAAGGGCGTGTTATTTATTATCTAAGTAGAAGATTAGTGGATGCTGAGATGAGGTATTCGGCCATTGAAAGGTTATGTTTATGTTTATATTTCTCTTGTATCAAGCTAAGGCATTATTTACTATCGGCCGAATGCACTATCATATGCAAAGATGATGTCGTTAAGTATATGCTGTCAATGCCAATTCTGAGCAGAAGAATCAGAAAATGGATTTTAGCATTATCAGAATTTGACTTATGTTACAAACCGGCTAAGGCAGTCAAAGGATAAGTAATGGCCGATTTTGTTACTCAGTATTGCAGTATGGTGAATTCTTTAGAAGTCGCTCCATGGACATTATTCTTTGACGGATCTACCCGTGGAGAATGGGTGGGCATCGGCATCATATTAATATCACCTCGGGGAAAGAAGTATGAGTTCTCATTGCCGATTGCCGCCACATCAACGAATAATCAAGCTGAGTATCAAGCTCTATTGAAAGGATTAGAATTGCTTAGAGAAATATGTGCCAATGCCATTGAAGTCTTTGGTGATTCTATGTTAGTTATTAACCAATTGGCCGGAATATATGAATGCCGAAGTGAAACCTTGATTTCATACTATGAAGAATGTTTGCAATTGTTAAAAGAGTTCAAGGATTTTCGCCTCAAACATATTCCCAGGTTACATAACAAAGAGGCTAATCGGTTAGCACAGCATGCTTCAGGATATCAGTTAATCCAAGAAGTGCTGACATCGGCAGTTGGTGCCAATGATTGGAGAAAAGCAATTGCCGATTATTTAAGGGATCCATCTAAGAAAGTCAAAAGATGTATAAGGTTTCAAGCTACCAAGTATGTGCTCCTTGATAATGAATTGTATTATCGGACGATAGACGGGGTTTTGCTCAAATGTCTTGGTGAAGAAGAATGGAAGAACTTGATGGGCGAAATTCATGAGGGGGTACGTGGAGCACATCAATCGGATTTTAAGATGAAGTGGATGATTAGGCAGAACGGATATTACTGGCCAACAATTCTGGAAGATTGTTTCAAATATTTCAAAGGGTGTCAAGGATGTCAGAGATTCGGTAATATCCAAAGAGCCCCTACATCAGCCATGAATCCTATAATTAAGCCTTGGCCATTTCGGGGTTGGGCTATAGATCTCATCGGCCAGATTTATCTGCCGTCGAGTAAAGGGTATAAGTTTATACTTGTTGCCACCGATTATTTTACGAAGTGGTTTGAAGCATTTCCTTTGAAGAAGGTGACGTCGGCCAACATGATTGATTTCGTGAAGGAGCATATTGTGCATCGTTTTGGCATTCCTCAGACTATTACGACCGATCAGGGAACTATGTTTACGTCGGGAGAATTTGATGAATTTACCATCGGCATGGGGATTAAGGTTCTGAATTCTTCTCCCTATTATGCTCAAGCTCATGGTGAGGCTGAGGCGTCCAATAAAGGGATTATTAAACTCATTAAGTGCAAGATTAAAGAAAATCCTAAGAAATGGCATACAATATTAAATGAAGCCCTATGGTCATATCGAATGGCATGTCATGGTGCCACTAAAGTGTCGCCTTATCAGTTGGTATATGGGCATGATGCAGTTTTGCCCTGGGAAATTAAAATAGGCTCTAGGCGAATATCTCTTCAAAATCAATTGGCAGCCGATGATTATGCTACACTTATGAAAGATGAGTTAGAAGACCTGGCAGGACATCGGTTGAAGGCTTTGACTAGCATCGAGGAAAACAAGAAAAGAGTTGCTAGGTGGTATGACAAAAAGGTAAAGGTAAAGGAATTTGCCGATGGAGATTTAGTCTGGAAATTAATCTTGCCGATTGGGACTAAGAGTTCAAAATTTGGAAAATGGTCACCTAATTGGGAGGGTCCTTATCGGATAAATTGGTCTGCTCCTGGCAACGCATATATTTTGGAAACCCTCAAAGGGGGAATATTTGCTAGAGCTTTAAATGACAAGTATTTAAAGAAATATTACCCTAGTATTTGGATGGACGCGTGAAAACCCAAGACAAATCGATAAGTTCAAGGGACAGAGTTATATAGTACATTGCCGATGAATAGGAAGTCTACATATCAAGAAAAGATTGAATTGCCGATATCGCACGCAAGCGAATCTGGTTGGCCTCTTCTATTTCTTTGGTATCATCATCGGCAGTGCCCTCTATAGGCTTGATCTTCTTCTTGAGGGCTATTGTCTGGCGGGCATAAGCGTCCCGTTCTTTCTGAAGGGCCTTGATAGCATCGGGCAGCTTACTCTTCTCTTTTTCGGCCGTTGCTATAGCCGTTTCAACTTCATTAAGTTCGGCCAGTAGAGGTGCTCGTCTTGTCGATAATCAAGCAATCTTCTCATCAATCTCAGTGCTAGAAACCTCCAGGTTGCCGATGCCCTTGTGTTTCTCATTAGCAGTCCGTTTACAGTCCATCAATTCTTGGTGAAGTTTCTCTTGCATTGCCCGATCAGCAATACACTGGCTGGCCTTCTGTACTGAATCCGGCGAGACTCGAGGAAAGCCGTAGCGAAGAGCATTTCTTCGACATTGGCAGGGACCTGGCCATGGATTGCTTTGAAAGCTGCTCTAATAGATTCAGAGTCTTGTACCAACTGTGATGTATCTTGATTGAGTAGAGTTAGCAGGGTCTCTAGTATGGATCGGACATCGGCAGGAATATCTCCTAGAACAAGAGCAGTGCTTTCTATGTCTTCATCATTGGATGCTTTGTCACTGATAGCAAATGAAAATAAGCTATCCGAAGAGTCTTGTTCCTGAAGAAAAATTGGTTAGCTAGGAAATATGAGTATGACAGGTTAAGTAAGCCAATTAACTTACCTACTTTAAGGCGATCTCTTGCCTTTGGCTAGAGGCGGTGGTCTGGGGCACTTCAGATGAAGCATCGGCAGCACTTACCGATGGATCAGCACTTGTGATAGGCAAGTTGATTGGTCCTGGTGCCGATGGTGATTCTTGCGTATCTACATTGGCAGGCGCTAGCTGAGGGAGAGAAGCCGATGGTGCATTGAGAGCAAGCGACATTCTAAGACGTTTAACCTGAGGATCTGTGTCGGATGAAGCTTTATGGTTAGGCCCTGGAGTCTGAGCATCGGCAGACTGGGGGGCATCGAAAACCGCAAGTTGGGAAGTTTGGATATCTAAAGCAGCTGCCAATGTATCTGCCTGGAGCTATAAATGAAAGTGTTAGTAAAAGCTCTGATAATCAGGAAGTGGTTCAAAGCAGGAGATACCTCTAGAGATTCATCTATGATGATGAGGCTTGGTGACAAAGGCGCAGCATGCAAAGGTGAAGTTTGACCTGCCGATGAAGAGCCAGTAGGTGCGGAGCTAGCACTCTGAAGAGTAATGTCAGTATGTGTTGAAATCGGCATGGAAAGGGGTACGTAAAAAGGTACCTGAAATGCTCCTATTAAAGTTGCAGCAGCATCCGATGGAGATACTACGGTTTTGGCCAACTTGTGCTTTGTCGAAAGCTTCTTGATGCTTCTGGCCGAAGGAAATTGGCCATGAGATCTCTGCATGAGCGAGGGCAGTGTAGGAAACTTGGAACCAATTGGCGATACCAAGGTAGCCGGTCGTAGGTTTATAACCTTGCCACTGTTGCTCATGGTCGGGACTGGATCGTCGACCTATTGCAAGGAGTTAGTTGCCGATGAGTTAAAATCAAGAAGGAAAATACAAGTGATAAAACTTATCACGTCCTCAGGTATGACGTGGTCAGGATCGATGAGGTGCCAATAAAGGTGAGTGGGGGCAAAAAATAGTTGCTCCTTCCACTCTTGCCACCAAGTCTTGAAAGATGCCGTGATGAAGGAAACTGGTGCCCAATTTGACAAGTCAATATCAGAAATATCGGCATCAGGGAGTAGGTTGGTTATCTTAATCCAATCCATATTGTTGGCAATGGTGTCTCTTGGCCTAATCACATCGGCATAGTAGAATTTAATGGGTAGTCGCCCAAAAGCCAGTTGTCTAGCTGCTGTCAATGGATAGTAGAATTCATAAGTCACATTGATGTTCTTCCCACTGCCAAACATATTAACTGGTATAGCACGGGGAGTGATTATGTCTTTGATGATATCGGCATCATTCTCAAGGTTTGGATCGGCAAGGTTGAAGAGTAGAGGGAATCTTGCTTGTTCATCGGCATAAGGCACCCAAGCGCGCAGCGCGAGAAGGATACCAGTGTAGAACCTCTGAAAGAAGATGCCAAATTGAGTCTGGTTTGCCTCTGCTCTAGAGAGCACTATTACAGCTTTGCCAAAGTGAAGGGTTGGACATGTTGCCAATTCTTCTTCTGCAAGCTGGTGGTCTTCAGGAATATCTCGGGGAAATTGTTGGGCAAACAAGTCAAAGTTGAGACACTTGTGCAGGTGAATATTTAGCCACATATTTATAAACCACTAAGGGCCTCCTAGATTGCCGATTGGTTCCCCTTTTAGCATCTTGATCGACACTTGGTGCAGAAGGTGATAAATAGAGCTGAGGAGGTATCGGCCGAGAGGAAATCTCACACCATTGGCTAACAGTTCAGCGACAGCTTGATGCATTATAGTTAGACTGACGGTCTTGCCACAAAAGATAAACTTTTCAAGCCACATATTCAAGAAAGCAGAGTGTTCCCTATGGCTGATGGTTCCAGTTTTCTCATGTTCCTTGATATATCCTGTCTAGCCACCGATACCCCGAGTGCTTAACCTGTGCTCTGGTTTTCTCTGGAAGATGACGTTGGTATCGGCAGTAGAAATGTCTAAACCAGTAAGCATGAATACATCAGCAAGAGTGGGAGTGGCTAGCCCATGTCTGAATAGGAACGCATTCATGGTGTCAGACCAGAAATATGAGGCTGCAATGAGCATCGGCTCATTTTTCTGCATATCAGCAATGGAGAGTTTGATGCACTGTTCTAGTCTGCGCTCTTCCCAGTAAACTCGCATTGACCGCGAAACCCTAAGGTACTAGTTCTTCGAGCCTTTAGCAGGTTTTGGCCAAGAACGAAAGGTGTCTGACCAAAGATCTAAAAAAAATTCTGGATTCTGTATGGGATTCAATTGGTCTCTGCGTTTATGATCCTGGTGGGATCTGGATCCGCCATTGGGCCTAGGCATACTGCGGAATTTTGGTCGGTGGGGATGATGATTTTGTTGCGGAGGGCCTGAAAGAGGGATTAAGAGAAGAAATCAAGAACAGACCAAGAAGAAGAACAGGAAAGAAGAGTCGCCATGAAGAAAATGAGAGAAGAACTGACCTCGAGGACACTAAAGTTAATCGTCATGGTCGTCGAATCTAAGGGAAGCGTTGAACTTGTGGGTTCGCCGGAAGGGAGTCGCCAAAGGTTTGCCACCAATCGAAATCACCGCCGGAGAAGGAGATGCTGAGGGAATGGATTCGAGGTGAAGATTGGGCCCTGACGGGGAGATATTTATAGGCCGGCTGATGTGGAGGCGTTTTGGATATACGTCTTCAGTATGCGCAATAATCGAAGATTTGTTCAGGAGGATTGACAGGAGCAATGATGACTTAAAGGAAATTTCGACGCATAAGTTATTTTATACTCCGAAATTGGGGGCATGTGTTGACACCGTTTTCCGACGCGTGTCAATAGGAGTCGAAATACTGCCGGTCGGCCAAAGCGCAGTTGTCATTCTGACTCAGTGCCGTTTTGGGCATTGCCGATGGAGGGTTGCCGATAGAGATTAGGATGTCAGGATTGCTACCGATGAAGCTAGGGGACTGTTGTCGATGAGATCAACAGTGGTAAGGAGCATGCCGATGAAGCTAGGGAACTATTGCCGATGGGGTCAGCAGTGGCAAGGAGCGTGCCGATGAAGAAAGATCAGCCGATAGAAGATTTCGTCGTGGCTGGGGAAAACAAGGAAACTGGCATTTATGCTAGTATTTTCGTGGTTTATCTTGAGTAGGACTCGTATAATAGTCGTTTTTTGTTTCCTTTCTTAGAAATAGAGTCCGTATAGGAAATAGGTCGGTTTTGTTTCTATATTTGAGTTTATCGTATCTGGTTAGGATTCCTCGTACATCAGGATATAAATATGTGCCGAGGGGCCTTGTAAAAAGACAATCAATCGATACAACAAATCTACTACTTTTCTATCTACTTTACAAGCAATTTACTTTTCGACGACTTCATCATAGTTATTCTTCGTTTTCAACGAGTTCTTTCAAGAATCGACGGGCTGCATTGACTTGACCTCCGGCGACCTTGCAAGTTCCGCGTCTACCGAGCACTATTCAGGCTTTAACTACCGGGTGTATCCTGTGGTTTTGTCTAATCTGTTCAAGAGTTATCGAATATATTCTGAGCTTTGACGTCCGTGCGTATCGCTGTCGTCTCGTTCAGTTTTATTCACCAAGTTATCAGCTAGCGATCTGCTGTAGATTGAATCGGTAAATTTTGCCGGTTTAGCTTTTGCTTCAGACTTAATCTTTGTCGATTGACAGGTCAAGTCGACTGGCACGCCTCAGGACGCAATTTTGGGTATAAGCCCGGTGCGTTCGCAGGAGATCTCAGGAGGATTTTTGCGTCAACACTAACAGAGGCTGATGGAAGGCTATAAAGGTAAGGCCCAATTTTTTTTGAGGGCATAGAAGCAAAATCAAAAAAAAAAAGCCATAGAGGTAAGACATTTTTTTTGAGGCCACAGAGGTAAAATATTCTTATATGACTCGTTCTTTCATTACTATTTGGCATGGATGCTATTTTTCAATCCAAACCTTTCTTCCTTCCGTTAAATACGAGTGATTATGTTGGGGCTTTACATTTTAATACTCAGGTTTTCAAATGGAGTGTCAAATCATTATGAGTAAAAGTTTGAGTTGAGTTAGATAGGACTTCAAGTGAGACGGAGCCATTTGTGAACAACGTATAGTCTCACGTTATCAAAACTGATTGAAGTTTTATGGTGATATTACATGCCAAAATTAAATTGTCATGTCAATTTGTAGAATTTTCGGTCCAATTTTAGGTATTATTATTTTTTGGTATCCAATTGGGCAATGTAGTTTTACAATTATGTATAGCAATCTATGGAGTTTTTCATCCAATTTTTGATATGGGATAAGATCACAGTTAGAGAAAATTCCGTATTTGACGAAAATGACATCTTCCTTTCTTGGCCCTGTAAATTTTTCTCTTCCCTATTTAACACTCACCTTAATTTTCATCCTTAATTTGACACTAGAGCCCGTTCCGTTAGCTAACACCGTTAAGTTCTAGTTGAAAAGACATTTTTGCCCCTCTCAACAGTACATTTGCACTGAGACACATCTGTGCGTGCTATCCGAATTACTGGTTTGTAGATTTATTTACTATTTGTGTGCCCGTGCGTTGCAACAAAATACAAAAAATACGCATAATATATAATGCTACAATGATACAAGTAAGAAAAATGAACTACGATTTACACAAACATTTTAAAATAATATAATATAAATATTTGTCATAATCTCATGATATTATTCGACGACACAATTTTCAACATAAAAGACAACCAATGAAGAATTTTGTTACAGTAAGTGTGTTGCAATGTGAGAGAAAAAACAGCCAATTTACACGAAGAAGGGTCAGGAGACCCAATTTACAGAATAAAGTGTTGAAAGAATTGCACAACCATAAACAGCACTGCTTGAGCATCCCAGCATCGGTGCCATTCTGAAGTGATATATTAGCATAAGTCCTAACTGGTCGATAAACTTGCTCATGTCAAACGAGGTACATTACATAAAAGTAAAGGCCTATGGGTACCTCGGTGAGGAAGAAATAGAGTAATATCTTTGGCTGCAGGCTCCAGTTCCAGCAATATCAAATTCCAAATAAATGTAGGATATGTGAGAAGCTGGGGTGTGAAGCTCTTGCCGCACAACCACATTTGACCTGAAAGATAAGCATATTGGTATCAGCTCACACTGCAGGCAGAAGCAAAACTCCCATGCATATGAAAAGAAATTAAAAAAATAAAAAATTGATATGAGAACGCACCAGAACGCCAGCACCCAGGAAAGGCTCGATCCCATAATCCGGGAGGCATAACCAAAAGATGATGTATAATTGCAAACGACAAAGAAAAATTGATATGAGAGGCGGTGTTCTCCGGTGGACGACGAGCAACTCCTTGTACACTGATGGGTGGCTCTTCTGGACGGTGTTCGTCCGATTCCTGGTGGCGGTGACGAACTCCGACAGCGGCAGTTCCTCCGACGCGGCAGACAGGAACAGCTAGGGCAGCTGGTTCTCGTGGTGCCTGCCGCCGCCGCAGTCGTCCTCCGGCACGGTGTCCCTAGCTGGCCGCCGCGTGCACTCCGCAGGCTTGCAGCCTGCGCGCACAAGCCGCCGCCGCCGGTCTGCACGCCGCTGCGGCTGCAGCCCCCTTCCCGTGCATGCCTGCCTAGAGACGCACGCGCTACCCGCCTAGGGTGGCCTGAGCCCCTGCCCGAGCACGTAGCCCACGAACACCATCGCCACAGCCGTCCGCCCGCGTAGCCGCCGCCGCGGCCCACACGCCCGCTGCACTGCCCCGCGAGCTCGCTCTCACACCTCCGCCCGCCGCCACTGCATCAATCCGTGCAGGGCACACCCGCTGCCGCTGTCGGATCCGGTCGTGGGGAGGTGGAGGAGGCCACCCGCCGGCCGAATCTAAGCCGAGGAGGGGCGCCGATGGCAGGATAGGTCCCATGAGCTAGGGTTTTGTGGGGAGAGAGGTGGCACGCACTCGTGAGGGAGAGGTTCGGGATAGGAAAGAGGAGTGGGGGAACAGATGGGCTTCGTAGGGGAGAGGGAGCGGCGGGTTAGACCGTGGGGTGGTCCGGTGGATGAGGTTTGGACGGCGGGTTGGATATCAGAAAATGTTGGGGGTTTTCGTAAAATTACCATGACGCACAATAAAAGTAAAAAAATTGATATGAGAATGCACCAGAACGCCAGCACCGAGGAAAGGCTCGATCCGATAATCCTAGAGCGCATAACCAAGAGATGATGTATAATTGCAAACTACAAAGAAAATTGATATGAGAGGCGGCATTCTCCGGTGGACGACGAGAAGCTCTTTGTACACGGATGGGTGGCTCTTCTGGACGGTGTTCGTCCGATTCCTGGTGGCAGTGATGAACTTCGGTAGCGGCAGTTCCTCCGACGTGGGCAGACAGGAACAACTAGGGCAGCTGGCCGGTTCTCGCGGTGCCCACCGCCGCGGTTGTCTTCCGGCACGGTGTCCCTAGCTGGCCGCCGCGCGCACTCCGCAGGCTTGCAGCCCGCGCGCACAAGCCGCTGCCGCCGATATGCATGCCGCTGCGGCCGCACCCACCTTCCCGTGCATGCCTGCCTAGAGATACACGCGCCGCCCGCCTAGGGCGGCCTGAGCCCGTGCGCCCGCGCACGTAGCCCACGAACACCATCGCCACAGCCGTCCGCCCGCGTAGCCGCCGGTGTGGCCCACACGCCCGCTGCACTGCCCGCGACCTCGCTCTCACACCTCTGCCTGCCGCCACTGCATTGATCCGCGCGGGGCACACCCGCTGCCGCCGTCGGATCCGGTCGTGGGGAGGGTGGAGGAGGCCACCCGCCGGCTGAATCTAAGCCGGTGAGGGACGCTGGCGGCAGGATAGATCCCACAAGCCTGGGTTTTGTGGGGAGAGCGGTGGCGCGCACTCGTGAGGTAGAGGTTCGGGACAGGAAAGAGGAGTGGGGAACAGATGGGCTTCGCAGGGGTGAGGGGGCGGTGGGTTTGGCCGTGGGGTGGTCCGGTGGATGAGGTTTTAACGGTGGGTTGGATATCAGAAAATGTTAGGGTTTTTTTGTAAAATTACCATGACGCACGATGGATGGATGGAACAAACTAGTGCTTTAAATGAGTAGAGATTAGTCAAGCTGCTGGTTTCTTGATTCTATGCGTGAGGACCTTTTCATTTTACCGAATCTCCCTATATGTGTCAGCCACATATGTGTCTCGGCAAGAAAAAACACCACAGACGTGAAAAAAATATCGACGTCAAAACCATTAGTGGACCCAGAATATGAGCCCGGGCAACGTAATGGTAAAGTAAGAAATCAAGTCTAATATAAAAAATATATAGCATACAAATTATCTGTATATAGTAGAATTATATGTATACAGCCCGGACAGTGGCCCAGGGTCGCCAGGCCTTGGGTCTTCCAATGGTCAAAACCATCAGCGCAGAGCGAGAGAAAGCACGTGAAAACCATGCACGTACGTGGAAAAACATTCGACATCAACCACGCACAAATGTGTCTCGGCGCAAAAAAAAGTATACTGTTCAGAAGGGCAAAACGTCTTTTTAACTGGAACTTAACCGCGTTAGCTAGCGGAACGGACTCTAGTGTCAAATTAGGGATGAAAATTAAAATGAGTGTCAAAAAGGGAAGGGAAAATTTTACAGGGTTAACAAAGGAAGAGGTCATTTTCTTGATGTCAAATAAGGAATTTTCTCTAAGAATTAACATGTAATCACACATATAATTTCTGTTGATTTTTTCGAACTTTGTTGGGGTACATGTAATTCAATTTGGAATTACTTTTTGAAAGCAACTATAAATTGATTTAATTGATAGAAAGTAGTAGATGACTTCAAAAAGGGGCTTTGACGTTTCTATCCTCGTTTTCAAGCGAAATGGTGATTTTACCCTTATTTTTTTAACTTTATGATTTTACCCCTGTTTTCTCAAAACGAGGAAAGAGTCTACCCTTGGTCCGTTAAGTCCATCTAACGGTGTTAAAAAGGACAATTTTGCCCACACATTTTTATCCTTGTTTTATTATGATATTTGTGTTTTTATCCCTGCTTTGGATCTGCAAGATGACATTGTGTAGAGTTTTTTTGAAATTTCGGCAGCATTTCAACAGACATCCATGTAATCACAATTTCGCACAACATATAAATTCCACACATAAAGAATTAACATAGTACCATTTTAGATGCCAACATAGAGGTCCAAATAGCATGCCATACACCAACATATAGGTCTATATGACAAGTCAAATAAAAGGAAGAACTAGTACTGAGTTTCCTAGACAAATAGTACTAAGCTACATATGAAGCACTGAAACCCAACAAAGTAGCAAGCCTCCCAGAAGTTGTTCCCCTTCCCCTTCGTGTACCTGTACCACTTGCAATTCATAAGAATAGAGGAAAAGAAAGTTAATATAGGTGGGAATGCTGAAATTTGCTAGAAAAATAGTAATGAACAACAACTATGAATCACCTACATTGTCTCATTGTTGTCCTCTCCCAAACCCCTTCCTCTTACCCTTCCCCTTCGCCCTCCTCTTCCTCTTCCTCTTCCACTTGCACTTCACAAGAATAGAGTAAAAGTCAAGTTAATAAAGGTGGCATCGCTAAAAATTGGTAGAAAAGTAGTAATGAACAGCAATCATGAATCACCCATGTTGTTTCGTTGTTGTCCTCTCCTCTTCCCCTTCCTCTTCCCCTTTCAGTTGCAGTACCACTTGCACTTGCACTGAATTTATAATAAATGAAGTGTTAGTACATGTTAATAAGAGTAATTGAGATAAATGAAAGAAAAAGGGCAGCAAAGCATATATGGCTCACATTGGGTCATTGCTTCCTTGTCCTGATCTAAGTTGTTGTGTTGCTTGCATCCTCTTTTGACTAGCTGTGGGACCTCCTTGGAAAGTCCTGGCAGTATGGCCTACTTTATTGCATTTTGGACACACCTTTCTTTTCTTGCTAGTGCCAACTTCATCGTATGGTTTGATCCTAGATTTTCTTGGCCTCCCAGGTTTCCTTCTTAATTTTGGTTTCTTGATTTTGTAGCCTAAGTTAACATGAGACCATTGATCTTTGGATGTCCTTGGATTAAATTTACTTGCATAGTATTTTTGTATCTATCAACAGAGAAGTATTCGGGGACAAATTCATCCATCTGTACCTCTCTACTGATCTTTCCAATGAAAGCCAAAGCATGGCTGCAAGGTTTTCCAGTGACTTGCTAAGACCGACAGCTACAAGTCTTTTCCTCCAAATTGACTGCATACCTGAACCTATTCACAGTTACTTCAGCCTTCGCAGCCCCACACATTAGAACCTCATGGTCTTTGATAGTCTTTGATTGAGCATTCAAATCATTGATAATAGATGGGATTATAATTCATGACATATTACTACCATACTTGGACCTCAAAACAAACTTCTCAATGATCATTTGTCTAATATGGTCAAGCATTTCTACAATCTGAAAGCTCTTAGTTTTTGACACCCAACTATTAAAAGATTCAGAGAGGTTGTTATTGATGTAATCTAACTTACAGTCTTCACCAAATTTGCTTCTACTCCACACATATGGATGGTTTTCATCCACCCATTCAATGGCTTTAGGATCCTTCTCCTCTATTTTCCCAATGAAGTAGTTGAACTTCAAAATTGTGAAGCTTTTGGCAGCACACCACATATTCTTGCCATATAACTCACCACTGTATTTTTTCTTCATGTTTTTCCACAAGTGCCTCATACATTCCCTATGCTCTACTCCAGGATACACAGCTTCCACAGCCAACTCTATTCCCTTTCCAGCATCTGTGCTAATGACCAAGCCTGGAGGTGTTCCAATAGCCCTTCTTCATAATATTGACAAACCAAGTCCAACTTTCCTTAGACTCGGTCTCAATCACACCATATGCCACTAGGAGCAACCGATTATGACCATCCATTGCAACAGCTGATGCCAACTGGCCTCTCACCCTCCCAGTCTAGTGTGCTGCATCCATTGCAATATATGGTCTACACCCTTCCAAGAAACCATCTATGTATGGTTTAAGAGCAACAAAGAATCTCATAAAACACACATCACCATTGTGCTCTTCTGTTTCTAGCTCCACAACACTACCGGGTAGTGATCTCAAAAGTTATGCTGGATAACTAGGCAACAAATCATAACTCTCATGCCATTTGCCATAAATGATGTCCAGTGCTCTCACCTTGCCTCTAACAACTCTGTCATATGGAACATCCACAGAGTATTTCTTTTTCAACTTGTCCCTCAATGCAGCCGGTCCAATTTCAGGGTCTTCCATCAACAAATCAACCACTCTGTCAGCCACCCATTTATTAGAGGCCATTGTCTGAACAGACTTGTTGACTGAACCACAAGTATGCTTTCGTCCGCTTGTCTTAACCTGCATTAAAAATGTACCAAAATAAGTCATCATAATTGATCATGCTTGCAACAAAATAAACTAAATAGTCATTATTTACCTTGCGTCCAACATATTTCTTGCTTGTAGATGTAAAAAAATTCCACTTACAATATTGATTAGCTCTCTTAAATATGGCCCTAAAAAAATTCCACTTACAATCTTGATCCAATCTTGTCTTTTTGCACAGTATGGAACGTATGATCATGCAAGATAGCATGATGTGTGACAACTAACTTGCACTGATCCACATCTAGGAACACCACATTCACATCAATACATGGATCATCAGCATCATATGAAAATATGGGAGCATCATAGTCATCTTTGTTGGATATATGCCCAAGAGACAATATGGATTGGATCCATATTCTCCAACCTACTGTGAGGGCGTGCGACCCCATTGTGGGGCCAGCCGACCCCACAACAAGAGCGTCTGACCCATAGTGGGTGCGTCCGACCCATAGCCGAGCCCGAGAGTCGGGCGAGGCGGATGCCACGTGTAACAACCCAAAAATCCAAACTACAAATTTTTTTCGACAAAATCTCATGTATGATGATGTGTTACATGTCCGAACAATAGATGTTACATTCACCATGATGCATTGTTACATTGCATGTGATTTGGTTTATATTTGAATTTCATTGATTTATTTATGTAATAAATAAATATACCATAATGTGGAATATACCCTAACATGACCTATGAGCATGATGAACCATCTTGGAACACTTGCCATAAGTTATGTGGGCCCACAATTTAGTATACAAGTATAAGTATATATGTGTATATGAAAATGAAAATGGAAAAGTAAATGAAAAAGGAAAACTTACCTGCCTTACCTTTTGGCCTGGAAGAAGAAGCAGCCCAGCAGGCCCATGCCTCTTCCTTTTCTTTTTCTTTCGCCGACGACGCCACCGCGGCCCAGCCAGGCAACGACAACGGCCCAGCTAGCCATGGCAACGGCCCACCAAGGCGGCCCAGCAACGAGCCCGCCCCATGCCTCGCGCGTCACGACGAGCACCTCGCCACCATCACCGACAGCCACGCCCCGCTTGTCATAGGCCCGACGGTCCCCTCCCGCTGCTCCTGTTTCTCTTCCCCATGGGAGCAGAGTGCCATGTCGACACCATGGTCCCCGCGTCCGTGCAGCGCCGTGTCTCCCCTCCGTCTGTTTCGTGACCCGCCGCATCAACGAACCCCACCACGCCATCTGGTGCGACAAGGCCCCGACAGAGTCACGCTAGGAGCGTGACCCCATCGCGAGTTCCTACTGCCTAACTGCCATCATCCTTCCTGCTCCCTTGATCCCCCTCCAATTCCTTGGCCTTGAAGCGACCTGCCGAAGCTCGCTGACCGATGGCCCCAACGGACATGGCGATGCGCTCTCAAATCACCTTGAGCCGCTTGATCATCGAAGTGCCGTAATCATCGTCCACCACCGGTCGCACCCCGATACCCTGCCCATAAGAAGGGAAGATCGGAGTGCTAGGGTTCCCTAGCGCCTGCCGCCACCTTGGTGGCTACCAAATTTCACCAGCATCATGTAAACAGAAGGTGGAGGAAGGAGAAGGGAGAAGAAGAGGGAAAAAGGAAGGAGCCCGCCGCCGAAATACCTTGCCGCCGCATGACGCCAGAGCAGGAGGAGATGACTCCGTACCGCGATCTCGACATCACCTACTATCATGAGCCAGCCACGACTACGGGAAAGACTACGTGGACCGTTGATCCACTACCACGCCGACAAGGACCTTTGTTTCGCCTACACGAACACGGTGAGCACCACCACATCCTCTGCTCTGCGACCCGCCATGGCCACTGCAGCTTCGCACTGGGGCAAGCAAGCCTGAACCATCTCCAGCACTGGATGACGCGCACCACCACGAGCATGAGACCGAGCCTTGACCCTCTTGGACCCTCCTACGCCGCACATCATTGTCACCCAACCATGCCGCGGCCATGTCCATGAAGAGCCCCACCACGATGCGCGAGCACCAACCAACCCCAGTCACCTCACTGTGCAAGGATGAACCTTCGAAGACCGCCTTGATCTATGGACTCGGGCAAGGAGAAGACGGAGCCGGTGGACCTCTGTGCTGCTCGAGCGATGGAGCCAAGATTCCACCGGAGGTTCCGCCATGAGCACGGCGCCACTTGGACATCCTCATGAGGAACTGCTGGCACAGACCACCCTCAGAAGTGCCAAATCGACTTTCCCCATCACCAATTGGGCGAGCCGGAGTCCACAGCCCCATTGCCTTCGGACACCAACACTGTAGAAATCGACCGCGCCATGGACGGCTCGCCAAAGAAGCCATAGCCGCAACCACGGACCTTGTTAGCCTCGCCTTGGCACCGTGGAAGTGTAGCGAAAGACCCCTAGCACCGGAGACCACCCTAGCGCCCTGATTACACCGACGAGTCACCAGCGGCTCTCCTCGCCATGAAGCAGAGCGGGAGGGAACAAAGAAAGAAGAGAGCGCAGGCAAGTGGGTGGACACGGTCCACCAGACCAAAGCCACTGCCAACTGAACCCACATCCCATGACCACCATACACTAGACTCGTGAACCGGATCACCCTAGGGACTTATCTCATAGACCAAGTTTAGGTGAACCAAGCCACTGTCTGGTGGACCCAGTGAGAGCCAGACCACCATGGACCGAGGAACGTGAGCCAAATGGCCTTACCGCCGATCCTGTGGATATGGCATATGTGGACCAAAGGAAAACAGTGGGAAAATGGACCCAGTTCACCGTGAATCAAGTCTGTGGTCCATAGACCAAGTGTCTATAGTCCACCATGGACCAGCAATACCGGATGTACCCGTAGACCAAGCCTAGTGCGAATCTAGATGATGACGTGGCTGCACCAGAGCATGCCATGTGGCGGGCCCAGCCCAGCCCAAGTCCAGCCCAGTAGGCCCACTAACGGCCCAGTACCGGCCCATCAGACCGATGATGTTAGCATGATGTCATCACCAGAATGGACAACATGAACAGTAACCAGACCCACGTGTCATTGACTGTTTCCATCTTGGCTAATCACAGGCCAACACGTGTCGCATCCAGGTTAATCTAGCCTTTTATCTTTTTTAGAAAATGGATTAAACTTCAAAAATACATAACTAATTCATACAAACTCAGAAAAATATAAAACAAGCGGCTAAATTTTCTATAAATCGAGCCCTACTTCATGGGCATATGTTTGAGTGCATTTGGATCTTTTTGATATTCATTGCTTCTTTGTGATATTCTATAGAGTCGCTTACGCGACTATTTGTCTCATTTCAGAGCTAGAGGAAGGACCGTCTAACCAGGACTATGAGTACGAGGAAGAGCTAGGGAACAACGACAGTCAAGGTGCCACGTCTCACCCAACCCTGTAGGACCTATTATGCATGGCTAATGAATAGAATTGCTAGTGCTTTACATTTTTGCAATGGAAATATGATAGGACTTGCATGGTAGTATATCTACTTGATGATCACTATCTTGACGCAACCTTTACCCTGCTCACCCGCTGATAGGATAGACGCACATCTGCTATTACATATGTGCTTTACTTCTACTAGGCTTCATATCTGTGATGTGATGCATGGTAGAGAATGAGAATATGGCTAAGGCATGTAGTGCTGAAATATGACCAACCTGGGGAGATCTACATGCATCTTGGGTGCGTGTGGTGAGGGTTGAGTCAATCGGGCAGGAATACACGATGAGCTCTGGGAGCAAGTCTTGCCAGGGAATGCAGCTTGGGCATTCCCAATGTGAGATACCTGTGGAGTGTAAATGTGATGTGATGAGATCTCAGAATGTGAAACTCTGAGCGGTGGAGTTCCGGGCAGAAGGTGTTGTGGTGGCATGTAAAACTGAAACCCTCGAGGAGATGTCCTGCTCTGTCAAACCTAGGAACTGTTGGGCTAGTATCAGCTTCATGGAAATCCTTTGCTTTCCACTCGTTCTCTATTGGGGGGAGTCGGCCTAACCCTTAGTAGAGTGGTGCCATTACTGCTAGGTTGTTAGTAGATAGTGTAGGGAGGTACGGGTGAGAGACCCACACCCTCCTGAGACAACATAGTGACCCCTAAGGCCTGGTACTATGTCTCACATTCTCGGCGGCCAGGGATGAGAGGCAGGATGGTATCCATTCTAGGCCTGTGGTGGTCGATATTTGCCTAGATGCGCACCTGCATTAATGATGGTTATCTGGTGGATTAGTTAAACCTCTACAGAGTGTCTGGTTGATCGATCGATACATATTCTGACTTGTCGGCTATGGACCTTTTCCCTGTTCTATTGCACTGGACTAGTGAGAGGGAGTCTTTCTACCTTCCCTGGGTTACTTCTGCCGGCCACGGGCCATTGAGACAGACTCGAGAGGGAGTGGAGCCTATCGACCTGAGTGTGAGAGTGTGGTAAGATGTGTGTGATGGGATGGGAGAATGTGTGGATGAGATTGGATTAAAACTTGACTTAGAAATATTATTTATATTAATGATGAACTTGGATAACTACTTGCATAGGAAACCACAGCTAGAGATAGGCTCTTTTCATTTATATCCATATTGCATCTAATTACCACAAAGCAATGCATAGGGTGAGAGTGGCTAGTACAAATTATACTGATAATTGAAATACAGGTTCTGAGGAGGAGTACGACTTCAATTGGGATGGCTATGAAGATTGAGGGACTCATCTTACAGTCAAGTTGATGGAGTTGAATGCTTCCACACCTCAAAGCTTTTCTGGATGTTGCTTGTAATGTGATTCCGCCAATGGGCGATGTAATAAGTTTAAGTAAACCTTTCTATCGCACTCTGATATTTTGATGTATGGAATGGTTATCAACTGGGAATTGGGTAACATGATTAATATATGTTCATGTTACACTCTGAATCTCTGGATTTCCCTTCATAGAAATCGAGATCGTTTCACCGTGACCAGGGGTCGGGCGAATCGGACACGACTTGTAGTCGGACTAGGGGGTCAGACAAGTCCTGGTTGGACTCTTACTGGGCCTTTTGGAAAGGCCCATCACCGAGGCTATATATGCAGGGGTGGAGTGCCCAAAAGGCTAACACTAATTGAGCTGCCACCCCACACCAACTCCTAGCTGCACCATGCAAACCTAGCAGTTCGGGGCACGGTGTTCTCATCCCTGTACCTGTGGATACCTCAGAGGCGCAACGTCTGGAGCGCTAGGATGAACCACACGTGAGACATCATGATGAGGAGGACAAGATGTCGAGCACAATAGATGGAGGGTGTGATCTATTTCTGCTACACCGACAAGTACAACTACGTCGGTTCAAGTCTACATAGATGCGGACTCCACGGCCCTACGCATCTAGTGGTAATAACGTGACCCTATATCTGTATTAGATCCTATTGCGGGGTGTCAGTGTTTTTCCCGGTGGCCTACTATGGGGGTACCCAAAGTCATCGGATATGCGATAGGGTTCGCCTAGACCAAGAATTCGATGGTTAACACACGCGGATTTTGACAGGTTCAGGCCACGAAAGTCGTGTAACACCCTATGCCCTGTATGCTGTGTTGTATTGCTGTCGGGGGAATACCAAACCAACCCAGGCCCTACCTATCAGGGAGATCAATTAGAGAACTCCCATAGGATAATCCATTAATCCTCACTCTATGTACTAACCTTTAATAGGCCCATCCCCGGGAAGGGCCCGCTTGTTGGCTAAAAACTATCAGACGTAGGTACATGCCCACTAGGAAGGAAACGGGCCTCCGTCCCACCATGACTGACATGCAGGAACCACAGGGCAATCGACCCTAGGGGGTTGGGTGCCCTAGCGCCTCACCCCACAAAGGCAGGAAACTTCGCCTTGTTACGCTGGTAGGCGGGTCCTGCGAAGAGACCGACCCCCTGGGAGTCGGGAACATCCGTTCCTCGTGGCATGGAGGAGGCAACCTCCACCTCATCACAATGACAAGTGGGCCTTGAAGAGCCTGACCCTGGGAGTTAGAGGCACCCACAAGCTTTCAAGAAGGATGGGGGAAGCTGTCACATCGCACAGACAGGCGCACCCTGCCCGGGCGAGTGAATCCCGCTTATAGGGCTTCGCGGGCATGCTGCATTTAATGCAGCGGTGAGGCCGGGATTTGCTCCGATGAGCCTTCAGGCGACAAGGGCAGCCACATCAGAAGTATCAGGAGGCGTGTGACGCCCCCCATCATGATCGAACAGCGCATCGCCTCTATGACCGGGCGGCACGCTGGTTAGGACATACCTGCTTGTGGCCGGGGTACCATGCTCAAACCGGTCATAAGCGGGGCCCCTTTGCGCCGCCTAGTCTTGGAGCATGCGACAAGGACCTTTCGGCGGGGCAGGGTGGCCACCGTCAACAGTCATCATTTCCTCTTTTCCCTGCAAGTAGAGCGTTACAAGGACTACAGGCCCACACAAGGGGTCGGCATTGGCTGAGCGGCGAAGCCCTGCAACCAGGTGTGCGCGGGAAGATATGGAAGACCATATCCTTCTCGTGCCATGCTGCACATAGGCTCCTATTCTTTTGCCAATGATCACTATACCATGCGCCTTCCCTTGAGCTATATAAGGGGGGCGCACCCCACACTCACAAGGTTCACACCCTTTCGATTCCGCTCTCTAGACACAAGAGACTCGCTACACACACTCGCACCCTTGAGGTTCAGGCTCTTCTAGGAAGGCCAAGAACTTCCTCTCACACTAGGAGAACCCCTGGTTCTCACCCCCCATTCTGATCATAGAGACCTGGGAGCATATCCCTCTCCCGCCAGCTTATACTCGCCCCTTGTAGGCTGTTTGGTTTAGTGAACATGAGCATCCGCTCGGACTGGACGTAGGGACTTAGGTCCTGAACCAGTATAAACCTCCTGTCTCACTTTGCACCATCTCGACCTCATGACACACACTACGATTCACTCGTCGGCCATGATATGAAATGCCAACAGTTGGCGCGCCAGGTAGGGGCACCTGTGTGTTACGCTTGCTCATTTTCCATGTTTGAGATGGCCTCCCGCGCTGCGAACTGGGTCCCTGGCACACATGTGTGCTTTGGGGACCTTAACTTCCAATAGTGAGGGGGAGTTGGAGTTGGTCGCCCCGCCCACTCCCGATGAGGTTAGTCTCCACCCCCCGTGCATCCAGGTCACGGAAGGGGCCCCTTGCTGGGCCCCGACTATGACTGGGACAGGCTCGAGCATCATCTCGGGCATGTCCTGGGGTCACATCCGTCGTGGGAGGACATGCAACTTCTCATGTTCTCCTTGGCCAACATCACCACCCAGCTTTCTGGAGGACAGCCCCTCTCCCCCGAAAGGCTTGCGCTGGGCGCTCAGCCCTCCTTCCCTTCGGGCTTTGAGGGACTAGCTGCGTGTTTAGGGATCTCCTGATCTGCACCAAGCCTGTTCTGCCTCCCGTGCAACCCAGTACAGGAGGAGGGCGATCCCTAGATCCACATCCCGAGGAGGACGGGCTAGTAGGCATGGTCAAGTACACTCTCATGTCCGCCTCCAGGGATGAAAATCTACAATGCGAAGAGTTGTATCGCAATGATACCTATAGCGTTCGAAGCACACTCCCCTCACGGGAGTGCTTCATGGCTGGGACTAGCGATGGGCATGTCTCCAACCAGGGCGATGCACCACCCACAAACCCTCTGGGGGGTAATGCGCCTAGGGCAAGGCAGGCCAACGTGGCCCAAGAGCCGGCTGGCGACGTCGGAGGCACCGGGGGAGATCCTTTGCGCCTTTCACCATCAGCAGGAGCTCAGCATCGGGCCGTGACACCAGTGCACACCTTGGCGAACTCGCAGGGTGTCTCATGCCACACCACGGGCGGCCATCTCCATGAGCTCGCACGACTTCAAGCTCGGCAGCTCGAGCTTGAGTGAGATTGCCACGAGCTGGGATGCCTTCAGGCGAAACTCCTTGGCGAGCGGGGTCCTACGCGCCCGCATCAGGGTGCATGAGGTCCACCAACGGATCATGGAAGATGATGATGGCTTGCCCCACTTGGAGCGGGCGAGCCAGAATATAGCGGCAGCGGCAGACATCCTCCAGGAACTGCCCGAGCCCGCAACACTGGAGGAGCAACGGGCTGTTGGCACTTGTTAGCCTAATAGAAAATCTGCAAGCATACAGATACCGATGTAGCCTTCACCCAGGAGTATTCTAGTGTATCGAAATCCATGAGGAACATGAGTGCTCACTCATAGCTAGTCCTTTTGGTAATGAGTATGGAATGGTGGTGACGACGAAGAAGATAGCTAGGTACCGTAGTACCAAGGATAGAGAAGGGTTGAATTGGATACTATTCCTATAGAATAATCAAGGTATGACTCGTAATCTGATATACTTTGCTTTAGGCACAGGACCTAGCAGGCGGCGGAAAGGGGTGAGAAGGGCACCTGTGATATCACTCTATAGTCCTACTACTAGACTGAACCAGGAGGGTTACGTAGGACGTCGGGGCTGTCACCACCTGGGGCTACCTCACGTTAGTGGATCTAGTAAACAACAATCCAAGTGATCGATAGCCTAAGTACCACACTTACGCTAACCAATTACTACTCTGCCTTCTTAAGTAAGGTAGAGTATCCACACAGAGCGACGATTACATTACTAAATATGAACGAAGAACCCGCAAAGCAATAAATGAACTAGAGTCACACACTTAAGTAATTAAAGGAAAGTAATGCCAAGACAAACTCGGATGGAAAGCTAAACACTTACATCCACCGAGGAGAAGCAAACCAAGAGGAAGTCATCCAAACGACTTCTGACACTCTCTACTTCTACCTCACTTCTCTCCCTATCATCTGAAGAACTAAAACTATAGCGCTTCACTTCGGAACTTCACTATCTAACTTTTATAGTCGAAGTAAGGTGGCAGAGGACTAGCGTGAAGCTCTAGGAGCTGGCCACGTGGCCCCTATGTGTGGCCGCACAGGGTATATACCGTCATACCCTGTGCGGCTGCACATAGGGTGTGCAGCCGCATATACCCTGTGCAGCGGCACATAGGGTGTGTGGCTGCATGGCCTGGGTGCATCGTCGATTATTGGATCTACCATCATAATGCCCTGATGGTTGAGATGCAGGCCTGGAGGCGGTTCCAACCCGACAGGTGGGCCCTTCAATCCGTGGGAGCACCTCGGTGGCTTGTCATGGAGCATTGGATGAAACCGTCCTTCGATCGACATCCATGATTAGTTTCATAGCTGCTACGATTACCCTGGATCGCTGGCGTGGCAGGAGGGGACGGATTGCTAAGCTAGAGCGTGTGGCCGCATAGGGGGTGCTCAGCCGCATGAGCTAGGTGTGCGACCGCACAAGCCCTGTGCGGCCGCATGGACCATGTGTGCGGCCGCACAGGGTCTGTGCGGCCGCATGGCTTCCTCATGGCTGAGTCCTGGCTCGGCCTTGGTCTATGTCCGGTTCGTGTCCCTCAACTTAAATGTGTTGAATTTCAATGAAATTTGTCCAAATTTGGTACCTTCAACGAATAGCTCACCAAAACTCCTGGAGATCGTTATTTGATAAATTATTACTACTATTAGGACTTTAGGTCTTCCATCTTGATGATCTTTAGCTAATGTTGGCGATGAAATGGAGCATAAATATCATACTTAAAAAGATGAGAACCACAGGTCTTCTCTTGAACTTCATAGTATATAAATCTAAGCACTCTAGTGTTCTAGCATCTTTCGGACATGCGGGTGAATTTGGCTAATCCCTAAGAGCTTGAGCAATTGACAGAATGAACGCTCCTTACAGCTATTCCTGAGAAACAAAATGCAATAACACCACTTATGATTCCTCGATTGGCTCACTTAGTCACTCAATTATGAGAGTGGCTTTCCTCACCAAAGGCTTATGATGTAAAGCCTCATCCTACATCTAATAGGCCTATGTGGAGCTCGGATAGGTTAATGGCAATGCAACCTTGCTTCCATATATTGCTAAGTCAAAAATCAGATCCTTTGGAGAAAACCGGTAATACAACTTTGATCAAGATGTGCATGTATGTGGAATATTGGTGGAATGAACATGAACTCCTTTTGGATGAACCAACTCTCTCCTTTGATTGATTCTTTTTTTTCATGAGACATGGGGCTATCTTTTCTCTTTCGTTTTTGATCATGCCCACAAGCTCATTATTTTGCTCGCAAGGATTAGTTTCTCTATTTTTTTCTTTTGCATAGCCCACAATGCTCATTATTTTGCAAGGATAATTTGGAAAAAGTGATCATGAACACAATGGAGCTTTATTTTGCGGAAGTGATGGAAATGGTATGAAGGCATGTAGTGCTTACTCCCAATGTAGGAGTATAGCAAATGTGGTATTTGTGGGTGTACGTGATCTTGATCAAAAGAGTATGAAGAGATTCTCACTAAGGGTCACAACGTTTGACAAAACTCAATGGAGAGCAAGTGCATGTATAGGCTCAATAGTGAAGTATATGGCCTTGGTAGGTAATTCAAAACCATCGAGGAATCTAGCAATGTACCACACATAAGTAAAAAGGAATAACTTTCTCAGATTATATCAATTCTAGCAATTATCTAACTAAAGGGAGATCCTAAAATATATTCTGCAAACCCAAAGTACTCTAGAACAATTGTGTTGCTTAGAGGTATAAACCATGAGTAAAAGAGAGTTAACACAGTTTCATGTTTTGAGGGATGTATATAGAGATTCATGACAAAATGATAGAAAAGGGTCAAAGGGGTGCAAACTGAGTTATTTTGTGGTCATTGTACACCGGGCATCACTCGATCGTACGGGGGCGTGCTCAACCACACAAGCCCATGCAGCTGCATGGGGTCTACGCGGCCGAAGGGCACCATGCAGCCGCATGGTGCTGCGCCTCCATTTCTGTCTTTGGTTCCTCAGGGACTCGTTTATGCGTTGGTCCTCATTCAGGTTCATCAGTAATGTTCTTCTGTCATGCTAGTGCATAGCAATATATATCTCTGACATATCATGGCAATTTTATTCATTCAATATCTAAGGAAATAAAGGAAAACTAAAGAAGAATACAATCGAACAAGCGTGTTCGACCATCTTATTATTTATTCTAGACGTGATTATATTTCTAAAGATCAACTACATCATAAAGATCTTCACGTCCTAACTCTCTAAGGAGTCGCTTGTACTTGCTCTTGAAGGCCTTGCGGATGATCTCTATCTTGTCCTCTTGATCCATGCATGCCATGACGCATTCCACTACTTGTTCTTCAAGATTGTTACATTTACGACCCAATTCCCCAACCAAATCTTCAAGTCTCTTTTCCCATGGGGCCGGTTCGTCTTCTGAAGGCTCGTACTGTTCCGCCGGCCCTCGGATTGGTGGCGGGTTCTTCCTTTGGGGCTTTTCTAGTGGGGCGGAATCAGCAGATTCTCCCACCTCCATTGCCTCAATCTCCTCCCGGGCAATAGGTGGGGTCAACTTTTTCCCATAGCCTCCATTGGGCATTGGCACGACTATGATCTTGTACCTTCCAGGGGCCTTCTTGGAGGAGTCTCCATGGACCATCACCTCGTACTTCATCGAGGCGATAGGACCCTCCATGTCCAATATGGTGCGATGGTGAACCGCCTCCTTCCCTTTTATGGTTGGAGTCAGAAACTCATCATCACCGATGGGGAGTTTACGGGCGACGCTTTTCCTTGCCCCTTTCGGGCTCAGAACGCCCATTGTCGGCCGAGGCCATGATGCACGACCAAGGGCACCTTTCTGAATGGTCCTCCTAGGCGGTAGAGGTCGCACAACGGTGTCAGGGCCGTGCAGCCGCATGGGTGTGTGCAGCCGCACCCCCTGGTGCGGGCACACATCTCCATGCCCTCTGGCCTGAACCTCGGTGCCTCCTCCAGATCAATCTCTCTGGTACTAAGCTGAATAAATGACGTCTTTCCTCCTACTTTGGTCATGATAGCGGCTACTCTCTTGTAGGGTGAATTCACTGATGGTGACTGAGGACCGGCCATTGTTTCTCTAAGGAGCTCAGATGGGGTAAAGAATGGAGTGGCCATGGAAGTTTTTTAAAGAAGATCAGAAGGGTTTCGACAATGAACTGATGCAGAACGGAGGGATAAGTGCACGGGGGGATAACGGGAGCCAGAACGGTCAAAATTTGAAGGGGTGGACCGTGTGGCCGCATGGGCCCTATGCGGCTGCACGGGGTTGTGCGGCCGAACAGGCCTCCTAGCCGTGTTGGCTTCCTGATCCCATGTGACTCAAAACATGGATAGGGGTAAAAGAGGAAAGAAGGATTTGGTGTATAAATGGAAGAAGGATAGAAAATCTCTTCTTCATTCTATGAGAAAGAAAGAGAAAGGGTTTACTCGTGGTCTATGAACTCCACAGAGTCTATCAATGGAAGTTCCATGGGTTTTGGCTCGAGGAAAACCTTGAGCCTTTGCCCATTGACCTTGAAAACATTCCTTTCTTTGTCTTGGATAGCAATAGCACCATGAGGGGCTATGTTTACGATAGTGAACGGTCCATCCCACTTACTCCTTAACTTCCCTCAGCCAAAAAGTTTCACTCTAGAGTTAAAGAGTAAAACCTTATCACCGGGAGAGAATTCCTTCTTTACAACTTTCTTATCATGCCATCTTTTGGTCCTCTCCTTGTAGAGTCTAGAGCTATGGTATGCTCTTTCTCTCCACTTTACTAGTTCTGACAGCTATATTTTTCTTTTTATCCCTGCCGCTGGAAGGTCCATGTTCCACTTCTTGATCACCCAGTTGGCTTTAAACTCTAGCTCCACTAGTAGATGACAAGTCTTCCCGTAAACCAGCTGATAAGGTGTCATGCCTATCGGGGTCTTATAGGCTGTTCTATATGCCCATAATGCTTCTGGGAGCTTATGCTTCCATCCTGTCCCATCTTGTTTATGGTCTTTTGCAAGATGTTCTTGATTTGTTTGTTTGAAGTCTCTGCTTGACCGCTCATTTGGGGGTGATACGGGGTAGCAACATGGTGGTTTACCCTGAGATTTGCCAAGTAGCTCCTAAAACTCTTCTCTATGAAGTGAGATCCTCCGTCGCTAATCATGACTCTTGGCGTGCCGAATCAAGGGAATATCACTTCATGAAACATTTTCCAAGCACTGATGGAATCTGCTGCCTTGTGTGGTAGGGCTTCTACCCATTTAGATACGTAGTCCACTACCACTAATATGTACTCATAGTTATCCGACTTAAGGAACGGACCCATAAAGTCTATTCCCCATACATCGAATATTTCTACTTGCAAGTTATTGTGGACGGGCATTGCATCTCTGGTGTTGATGTTCCTATGCATTTGACTGTGAGAACACCTCTGGACAAAGTTCCTAGCGTCTTCATACATAGTGGGCCAATAGAGTCCACTTTGCCAAACCTTGGCATTTGTCCATAAGGTTCTGTAATGTCCTCCATAAGGGGATGCGTGACATCTCTCAAGTATTCTCATGGTTTCCCAGGCTAGTACGCATCGACGGAGGAGTCCGTTGGAACATACACGAAACAAGAAGGGCTTGTCCCAGAAGTGGTGTCTACTTTCGTACTCAAACTTTTTCCTATTCTCTCCCAGGGTAACATACCCAGACACCATGTAGTTAACAATGTTAGCATACCATGGGTCTGAGGTAGTTACTTTGAGGAGCATATCATCTCGCAAGTAGTTATTGATGGGTAGAGACTCATCAGTGACTTGTAGTCTTGACAAGTGATCAGCCACCGAGTTCTCTACTCCTTTCTTATCCCGTATTTCTATGTCAAACTCTTGGAGTAGGAGGACCCATCGGATAAGCCATGATTTTGCATCTTTCTTGGTAAGGAGGTACAAGAGCGGCATGGTCTGAATAGACTATGAGCTTAGCTCCTACCAAGTATGATCGAAACTTGTCAATAGCAAAGACTACTGCGAGGAGTTCCTTTTCTGTCATAGCGTAGTTGAGTTGAGGAGCAGTCAAGGTTTTGCTAGCATAAGATATGGCATAGTGTTTCTTGTCCTTGGTCTGGCCTAAAACTGCTCTGACAGCATAGTCACTAGCATCGCACATTATTTCAAAGGGCAGATTCCAATCTGGTGGCCGGATAATGGGAGCTAAGACGAGTGCAAATTTAAGAATTTGAAATGAATCTAGACACTCGTCATCAAAGATGAAAGGAACATCTTTGGCAAGAAAACTGGTCAGAGGCCGAGCTATATGAGAAAAGTTTTTGATAAATCGGCGATAAAATCCAGCATGACCCAGAAAGCTTCGAATCTCCCTAACATTCGTAGGGGGAGGTAGTTTCTCAATGATTTCAATCTTCGCTTTGTCTACCTTGATTCCTCATTTAGACACTAAGTGTCCTAAGACTATCCCTTCTTGTACCATAAAATGACACTTTTCCCAGTTAAGGACAAGGTGTTGTTCTTCACACCTCCCAAGAACTCTATCAAGATTTCTCAGATAGTGAGAGAATTTAGTTCCATAAACTGAGAAATCGTCCATGAATACTTCCATATTATCTTCGATCATGTCAGAGAAAATGGACATCATACATCTCTGGAAGGACGCAGGTTAATCAAACAGCCCGAAAGGCATCCTTCTATATGCGTAGGTGCCATATGGACAAGTAAAGGTCGTCTTGCTTTGATCGTCTGAGTGAATAGGAATTTGGTGGAACCCGGAATATCCATCGAGGAAACAGAAGGAGTGTTTGGCTAGTCTCTCAAGCATCTCATCTATGAAAGGTAAAGGGAAATGATCCTTTTTGGTGGCTTTGTTGAGTTTTCGATAATCGATACACATACGCCACCCAGTTACCGTACGCTGAGGTATTAGCTCATTTCGGTCATTCCTAGCCACGGTCATACCTTCCTTCTTTGGGACAACTTGAAAGGGACTAACCCATTCACTACTCGGCACTGGGAAAATAATCCTTGCATGCAAGAGTTTAAGGACTTTCTTCTTCACCATGTCTCTCATGGCGTTATTAAGCCGACGCTGTGGCTCTCTTGAGGGTATACAGTCTAGTTCGATCAGAATTCAGTGCATATAAAGGGCTTGACTTATCCCTTGTAGATCTTGAAGTGAATATCCAAAGGCCAACCGATGGGACTCTAGTACGGTAAGAAGTTGTTGAGCCTCAACTTCTATGAGTTTGTCACTGATAATTACTGGGGCCTCTCTGTTGCCATTGAGGAAGGCGTACTTTAGCCCAGCGCGAAGAGGTTTGAGCTCTACCGGAGAAGATTTAGGCTGCTCTGAAGTATCTAATTCTATTGGCGGTGCAGAGTCTTCTTCTTCGATGAAATCTTGCGATTCTTGCTCTAACTCTGGTTGTGCTAAGTTCTCAAAGGATAAAGAAAATGCTTCCTCAATCGGCTCTGGATTTTCTTCGGGTTCTACCTGAGTGTTTAGAGCATGGGAATAATTGATCGGAACAAATTTGTTCCCAACTTTTAGCTCTAAAGGTTTGTTGGTCGGGACTCTCTTAGAGATACGGGTCTACCAATGATGGCTGAAAAACTATCTCTGGCTGGTAGATCAAAAACATGAAAATCCAACAGGAGTTTTGCATCTTCTAACTTCGTAGTCATGACTCTAAGTATTCCTAAGCATGTAAGAATCTTTCCGTTCGGGAGCTTAATCCATTTGGTTGAATGGGAGAGTGATTCTTTCATCCCTTGGAGATAAAACCTGGGCATTATGCTATTACCAAGGCTAGGGTCGTACCTGACACTCTCAATACTGAATCCCTCTCTTGAGATTCTGCAATCCAGGGATTTGGCTCTTAAAGGCATTCTTATAATGTCGGGAGAGGCTTCTGCCTTGTCTAACCACTCCCGACTCATGATTGTAGACAAGTTTTCTAAGAAGGAATTCCGATATCGGATTTCTTCTTGATCAGGAGGGTGATTTCTACCGGCATTGATATTGGCGCACTTTCCTTCAATCGGACAATTGGAGGCGTTCCCATAGTCATGGAAAAGCTCGTCATAGAACGAAAAAGGAAAATCGCACCTATCATCATAAGAAGTTATTTCTGGTGATGGTTCTGGTGTAGAGATCATCATGGCTGATAGCTTAGGAGACTGGACTTGCGCAACTGGTGCTGCGGTGGGTTCAGGTTCCATGTGTACAGGCTCGATTGGTTCTTCTTCTTCGGGTAATTCATCGCAAACACCGACGTAAGGGGTGGTTTGGAGGATTCGTTCTAGAACACTCCTCCCTTCACACAATGTTAGGTGTGCGAATGATCCTCACAAAGAGACATCTAGATATGTCCTGGACTCGGTAGAGAGACCACAAAGGAAATGTTGTAACAACATTTCTTCTGGAATCTTAAGATCGGGTCCAAGGGACAATATATGGTTGATTTGGGTCCATGCTGCTCCTAACGATTCCCTACCCTTCTGCTTGAAAGTAAAGATATCATTTTGGAGTTGTAGTACTTTGGAGACAAGAAAGAAAGTCAGGCAAAACTGATTTCTATGTTTTTCCCAATCACCGTCCATGCTTTTGGCATTAGAAGAGTGCCATTGCTTGGCTCGTCCCGTTAGGGAACACAGAAAGAGCTTCCACTTCAAAGTCTCATGAGTCATGCCGGCTATCATGAGGCACGAGCAAAGTTGCTTGAACTCACATAGATGAGCATAAGGACTCTCTTCTTCTAATCCCAAAAAGGGTTGATCTCTCACCATGGCTATAAAGCTGGGGCGAAGCTCATAACAGTCGGTATGAATGGTATGTGATGATGATGGAGGCTCCAGATTCTTGCCCCTAGGAGACAAATAATCATGTAGGATAAAATTTGATTCCATGTGATAGATGGATGATAAAAGGGTAGACTAGGTTCAGAGAAAACAGCTACCATTTCCTAGCAACGGCACCAGAAAGCTTGTTGGCACTTGTTAGCCTAACAGAAAATCTGCATGCGCACAGATACAGATGTAGCCTTCACCCAGGAGTATTCCGAGGTATCAAAATCTACGAGGAATGTGAGTGCTCACTCCTAGCTAGTCCTTCCGGTTATGAGTATGGAATGGTAGTGACGACAAAGAAGATAGCTAGTATAACAACCCTAAAAAAATTCAAACACCGAAAATCACAACCAACAAATTTTTTTCTAAAAGTATCCCATTGTTGGTGAGTGTCATGTAGGAAACTACCTAGTTGATGCACAAGTAGCACCTAATGTTAGTAAGCATTTGCATTTAATTTACAAGAGTATGATTTGCCTCTTAGTTGATTTCATGTAATGTCTAATAAAATCAAATAACCTTATAAACATATGAGTACATATATGCTACTAACCTTGACATGGCTACCATCTTAACCACGAGACCCTAGTAGACCTATCATGACACAAGTGTCATGATCACCAACTTGGTTTAGCACTAACTTGAGCGTGACATAGTGGGAGGCTTGGGAAAAGAAATAGAAAAGCAATTAGTAAAGCAGGGGAGCAGGAAAAAGGCAAAGCAGCCCAGCCAGCCGCGTGGCCTAGCTCGGCCTGCTGGCCTCGCCGCGCATGCCTGCCCCCGTGGCCCAGCAGCGGCCCAAGCCGCCTACCGCTGCCCCGCGCCTGCTCACCAACCACCGCCGCGGCCTGCCGACCCAAATGGCCAGGCGGCTGAGCAAGCCGCCCTGCGCGCCCGCCTGGCCTGCCTGCTCGCACTGTGGCCCATGTGGGCGAGCTAGCCCAGCAAGAGACGCCAGCACCGCGCACTGCCCCACTGCCACTGCCACGTGGACCCCACCTGTCATGCCCTCCCTTTTCCCACTTTTGTGCATCAGCACATCCCATCCGCTGTGCCATTTTTGGCAATGGCACCCCCCGCCGTTCGTCTCGCGCCCGTGACCGCCGCGATGCCGTCCATCTCCGCTGTAAGGTCCAAATGGCTAGAGGGGGTGAATAGCCTAATAAAATTTCTTACAAATACACTAGACCACTTATTAGACTAAAAGATAGCGCAATTGCAATGCTAGAGCTTCAATTACTTCTATGCAAGCCTTTCTAACAAGTCTAGCAAATTTAAACAAGATAACTCTAGGCACTTCACTAAACTAGCAAGAGCAAAAATATGAACAAGTAAAAGCTACACAATCTAGCAAGTTCTACTCAATATCTAGCAAGACAAGCAATGTATGAACAAAGTTATAAAGCTAGATACAAGAGAGGGGGATTGGATTGTTATACCGATGCGAAGTGTAGACGACCAATTACCCATCAAGATAACCACACAAGAGAATCCTTGGTAATCACAATATTGACACAATGATTTTTTACCGAGGTTCACTTGCTTCCCGGCAAGCTAGTCCTCGTTGTGGCGATACACTTGCTTGGAGAGGTGCTCGCTCAATTGGCTCTCAATGCCAAATACTGTTGCCAGGAGCCGCACTCTCAACACAAGACAAGGATCCTCCAAGCCATGCGCAATCCACTAGAGTATCCTTTCGCGAACTCCCGTGGGGAAGGACCAAGAACCCCTCACAAGATCATCGGGTGTGGCCTCGAACAATCTCCACCTCGAGCTCAACACCCCGTGCCTCCAAACCATCTAGGGTGACAGGAATCACCCAAGAGCAACAAGAACTCCGCAGCGAACTCGAAGAACAAGTGCCTCTAGATGCAACTCTCAATGTTTAGCACTTTATTCTCACTCAATCTCACTCTAGATGAACATCAAGTCAAGAGATGAGTGGGGGAGGTTCTCTCTAGCTCAAAGGATGCTCAAAGATGTTAGAATAGGCAAGAGTTGGTTCCCCAACCAGCCAACGATCTATTTATAGACCCCCCATAAAATCCAACCGTTACTCAGCTCGGACAGCAAAGTTCTATGTGCCGTTTTCGCACTTCAGGGGCTGGCGTTACACGCGCCGGACACGTCCGGCGCCTTCGCACCACGCTCACCAGTTCAACCGTTGTGTTTAAATAGGAGGCCACGTCAGCGTCCAGCGCGCGTCTAGCGCCAGCGTCCGGCGGCTCGGGTCGCAGCCGACCCCCTCTGTGTTGCGTCGGGCGACTGCCGGACGCATATTGAGCGTCCGGCGTGTTCAGCCCTGCGCCGATGCAGACGTTGCGCCTGGCTAATGTCACCAGCTGCGCCGGACGGTGAATAGTGTTCACCACACGTCCGGCGCACACGTACGGTGCCTCTGCCGCGCGTCCGGCCCGGCGTGCGGCGATCGACCCCGCGAAGGGGCACCTCTGAGTAGCGTCCGGCAGTGAAGGCCGCGTCCGGCGCAGCCCGACAGGTGTGTCCGGCGCCTTCACCAGATGCTTTCTTCATCGTTTCATCGCCGTTGTCGCGCCATCGTTGGTCCATTTTCATCCACTTGCCTTAGGTGCTAACCATAGCTTGTAGATCACTCTTGAGCACAAGTGTTAGCATTTCATCACACGAAATGTAGGGCAAGGGTTAGTTCTCTAGTTAGTCTCTCATATGCATCATGAAAAGTCGAACCTAGAGGCACTTGAACCGCGAATTCAACCGTGAATTCCCCTCTTGATAGTCGGTTATCAATCCTAAAGTGATCACACTCTCTATAGTGTCTCGATCACAGAGGGGAAAACAACTATTTCTTGATACCTTAGCCTTAACCCTCGATGCTTGATCGTCACCATGTCCAAGTCCATCACCGAGCTCGAGGCCTCACCATCATGTTACCATCATGTTGCTATGTGTCTAGTCACACTTAGAGCAAAACATTAGCAACATTCGGTGTCATCAATTATCAAAACCAAACACGAGATTTCATCCGCCTGGCCGCTCCGTGCTTCACCAAAACCCTAACCCTAGCACGCGGCCACGCCCAGCCGATGGATCGGCATAAGCCATCCACGCCGTCCGTCATGGCTGCCATGGTTATAAATAGCAGAGCTTGGCGCCTTTAGGGTTTCTGTGCTTGCGCAGTCGCCTTGGTTGCGCCCGCACTTGCCTGCTTGAGAAGGAGAAGAGGAGGAGTAAGGAGAAGAGGAGGCGGGGAAAGGAGAGGAGCTCGATGCCGGAGCCGAGCGCGCCCCCGCCGTCCGTGCCCGAGGGGGAGCTGGAGCCGCCGTTCGACTTCGCCACTGCAGCAGCTCTACATCCTCGTCCCCGACCACAGCCATCGGACCGCAAGCCTGCTGCCACTGGCGCACCGCCGAGGTGAGCTCGCCCTACTCGCGTCCATGGCCACCGCCTAGCTCACCGCCGATGTTCGCGCACCTCTCTTCCTCCTTCTCTTCATTAAATCGACGAGCGTGTCCGCGCTAGTCTAGAACGCCCTCTGGGCAACTCCTTGGAGCTTGGCAATGGCCACAATGGGGCCACGCCCTTTTGCAGCCCTAGCCGCCATGTCTCCCGGCCGCCGAAGCGCCGCCGTGGCGTCCAACGTCGCCGCCCCACAGAGCCTCTGGTTGCTGCGGTAGATAGCTCTTCGAGCTCTGAGCTGCTCGAATCAGAAGGAAAGGAAGAAGATAGCGCCAATCGATGCTCGCCGGAGCTCCGTGTCGCCAACGCCGTCCGCCGGCCGCCGCCATCGACCTCCCACTAGGAGTCCCGTTTTTCTCAAAATGACACTTTGGTCGTGCTTACCTTGGCCACGCAAAGCCTAACGCATAGACCCATGATGCCTCTCGCGTGCCGCTACCCCTCGCAGTTGCGGCCATGCCGCCGGGCGCCGCTGCCGTGCACGCACCGGCGAGGCAGTGCCCCGTGAGCCCTCTCGGACCCCGCAGCCGCCTCCGCCTCACCACTGTGATGCCTTAGCCGCTGCCCTGCTTAGCCCATGCCAGCCGCAGCTGCTGCTCACCCGCTCGCCGCCGGCGACGCGCGAAGGAGAAGGGGAAAGTTCCCCCTCTCGTGTGGACCGAGTCCACAAGCTTCCGCGCTGGACCAATAGGCAAGGGCCACGTAGGCCACCAGCCTCCGGTCCACCATGGACCTGACTCATGGAGCCAAAGGCCGTAGACCAAGCCCAGTATCGGCCCACAGTGCCACGTGGCAGCATCATGGGGCCGACACATCTCCGGGCCAGGCCAACCCAACCCAGCCCAGATCCGGCCCTACCCGAGCCCATCCAGGCCCAGTCCGGGCCCGGTCAGCGTTGACCGTTGACCGTCAACATTGACCGTTGACCTAGGTCCCGCATGTCATTGACTGAACTGTCTCGGGCCAACCGCAGCATGCCACGTGTCAGCACCAGGATTATCCTGCTGTTTTTCTTTTTTAGAATATAGTTTAAACTTCTAAAATCCATATGTCCTTTATACTAACTCCAAAAATTATGAACCAAGTGTCCAAATTTTCATAAAAATGAGCTCTACGTCATAGGCTTATGTTTGAGTGCATTTGGAGTTATTAAATTTCATACGGTTCTTTGTGATACTCTATAGGAGTCGCTAACATGACTATTTATATCTCGTTTCAGAGGAGGAGCAGTTTGAGGAGGATGACTATGAGTACGAGGAGGAGCTCGGTGATGACTTCACAGGTGCCACACCCCACCCAACCTCGTAGATCCTATTACGCATGGCATAATATCTAGTTTGCTAGTGCTTTATTTATGAATATCACCTGATGATAGGTCGCATGGTAGATTTGCTTGATGAGCCTTTACTTTGTCGCAACCTTACCCCTGCACACCCGCTGATAGGCTAGACGCATGCCTATTCACTTATGATGCTTTACTTCTACACTTATATCTATGTGATGTGATGCGTGGTGGAGAGTATGGTTATATGGTTAAGGAACGTGGTGCCACTTTACTCGGGGAGAGTGCTACGTGTGTCTTGGGTGTGTGGTGAGGGTTGAGTCGACTGGACAGGATTCCATGATGAGCCTTGTGGGCGAGCGTTGCCGGGGGATGTGTTCTGGGCATTCCCGTATGAGGTGCTTGTGGCGGGCACATTGTGAGGTATATGGTGATCCCGGGGACGAGAGCCTTCGTGGAGCGAGGCCCCGGGTAGGAGGTGTTGCTATAGCACGGACTGTTGTAGTCCCTATGAGAAGATAATCCTGTCTGATCACCTTAGGACCTGATATCTCTTGAGAACCGGAACCTTAGGACCTACGTGCTCACCGCTCGCCCTTGTATGGGCGGGGGACGGATGTCTGAGTAGCTAGGACGGTGCCACTATTGCTAGGCTGTTAGTAGATAGTGTCAGGAGGTACGAGCATTGGGACCCATACCCTCCTCAGACAACATAGTGACCTCGGGGGCCTGGTACTATGTCTCACAGTCTCAGTGTGCCAGTGGTACCTATCCGGGATGTCCCAGTACTGAGTGGTAGGGTAGCATCACACCGGTTAGAAAGTAGCCAGAATCAGCCTAGGAGGGGCACCGCTGATGATGGTGATCTTGTAGTTACGGGAGTACACGCTCTGCAGAGTTTTTGAATCTATATGTATAGTCCACAGCCACTGGCATGGCTCTTCCCTTGACCCATGCTTCTTGGGAGTAGTGAGATGAGTCCTTCTATTCTTCCCCCTGGAGTTACCCTTCCAGCTATGAGCCACTGAGACAGGCTCCGAGAGGGAGTTGGACCTGTCAACTGAGTGTGAGAGGGTGAGATGTGTGTGATGGTGATGGATTGGGTTGGATATGTGGATAAGATGGGTTAAAACTTGATGAATTACATTATATAATATTGGTCACTACTTGCATAGGAAACCATAACTATATATTAGGTCGCGTTGATTATATCCTTTGCATCCACCAAAATACTACATAGCAAAAGCAAGGCATAGGGTGGGACGAGTGGCCAGTACAAACCGTACTGACAATTATTTGGCAGGTGAACCCAACTACGACCTTACCGATGAGGAGTAGACGTCTCGTACCTACGCTCAGGCTTATTTTGGAGATTTGTTGTTGCTTCCGCCTACTGCAGCTATTCCAGATGCTACTACTCTGATGATTCCCGCCAGTGTGGCGGTGTCCTATTTATGTAATCCCTTCTAATTATACTCTTTTGTTCAATGTATGGATTTCTGTATCAACTATTGCTGGATAATGTGATGGTTTGAGCTTCGAACTATTATATTATTCGCCATTCTGTGTTTTTTCCCTTTGTGGAAAATTTGAGGATGTTTCAGCTAGGTACCATAGTACCAAGGGTAGAGAAGGGTTGAATTGGATATTATTCCTATAGAATAATCAAGGTATGACTCGTAATCCGATATACTTTGCTTTGGGCACCGGACCCAGCAGGCGGTGGGAAGGGGTGAGAAGGGCTCCTGTGATATCACTCTATAGTCCTACTTCTAGACCGAACCAGGAGGGTTACGTAGGCCGTCGGGGCTGTCACCACCCGGGGCTACCTCGCGTTAGTGGATCTAGTAAACAGCAATCCAAGGTGATCTATAGCCTAAGTACCATACTTACGCTAACCGATTACTACTCTACCTTCTTAAGTAAGGTAGAGTATCCACACAGAGCAACAATTACGTTACTAAATATGAACAAAAAACCCATAAAGCAATAAATGAACTAGAGTCACACACTTAAGTAATTAAAGGAAAGTAATGCCAAGACAAACTCGGATGGAAAGCTAAACACTTACATCCGCCAAGGAGAAGCAAGCCAGGAGGAAGTCATCCGAATGACTTCCGACTCTCTCTACTTCTACCTCACTTGTCTCCCTATCACCTGGAGAACTAAAACTACAGCACTTTGCTTTGGAACTTCACTATCTAACTTGTGTCTTGTACATGGCACCGGGAGGGGGTTTTTATAGTTGAAGTAAGGTGGCAGAGGACTGGCGGGAAGCTCTAGGAGGCGGCCATATGGCCCCCTATGTGTGGCCGCATGGCCTGGGTGCGCTATCGGCTGTCAGATCAACCGTCATAACGCCCTAACAGTTGAGATGCAGCCCTAGACGCGGTTCTAACCCGACAGGTGGGCCCTTCAATCCGTGGGAGTACCTAGTGGCTTGTCATGGAGCATTAGATGAAACCGTCCTTCGATTGACATCCACGATCAATTTTGTAGCCACTACGATTGCCCTGGATCGCTGGCATGGCAGGAGGGGACGGATTGTTGTTGATGCTCGTTATCTCGATTATTTTACCGACGACCAAAGTTGATCCATATGCCATGTTTCACAACATTGAATAAAGTTTAGGATCGATTTTCTTTGAAATAATGAGTTCCACAAGTTTTGGTGAGACATTTGTCGCAGGGACAAGTTTTGGATGAATTTGATCCAAATTCGGAGGATTTGGCATGAGGGGATCAAACCCACTCAAGAGGGGCGGACTAGGGTGAGCCAGGCATGAGCTAGGGGGCTTGGCCACACGAGCACCATGCGGCCGCACAACAAGTGTGTGGCCGCAAAGGGGTGCCATGCGGCCACACACCCCTTGTGCGGTCGCACAAGCCACATCGACGATCCATGCCCTCGTCCATGTCATCGATCCGTGGATGCGTTCCAAGCAAAGGAACACAAAAGGAGGAGATCGTGGACGTCGGTAGTACATCGGTTTCCATCCAACACTCTACGCAAAGCCACATCTTCACTCCCTCAGATCCATGGGCCCACAAGACAGGTGTAACCACCATAACCGAGATGATCAAGGCCGTTGGAGGAATTAGACAGTGGATCGGACAGCACATATCGTAGCCGGGCTGTGCGGCCACATAGGGGTGTGCGGCCACATGGGCCCATTGTGTGGCCGCACAGGCCCTATGCGGCAGCACAACCATCTCCACATGGTGGCCTCCCAGCAGCTCCCGCCAAGCTCCTGCCGACCTTCTCCGCCTATAAATTGATCACTCCCGCCACTAGCTTGAGGAGAGAAGAAGTTGAAGACACACTTCGTACACCACTTGAGGGAGGCCCTTGAAGGCTACTCTTGGTTGTGTTTAGTAGTAGTCTAGGTTAGTTTTGCGAGTTAGAGTCGAGTCAAGCTTTGCTCAGGGTTCCAGAGTCATCTTTGGAAGTTCGGTAAAGTTCTTGGATCTTTTCCTTTATTTCCTTTTGTAAGACGTAGAATTTATCTTTTATATTTCAATTCTATTAGAGTTCTTGCTTAGAGCACTTTGCTCTAGTTGTTTACTTTCTGCATTGTCTAAGGTTTAGTCATGTATCATAGAGTATATCTCGGAGGTTATATCACCGAATCTCCGATTCCAATGATCTCTCGAATAGAGCTCCGAGAGTTCGGTGTATCGATAGGTTGTGAGCGAGGCGTTCAGGATTGATCATTATCTTGGATTGCTATTTACTAGATCCACTAACACTAGGTAGCCCCAGGTGGTGACAGCCCCAACGGCCTACGTAACTGTCCTGGTTTGGTCTAGCAGTAGGTTCTTAGAGTGTAATCGTAGGTGCCCTTCTCATCCCTTTCCGCTGCCTGTAGGTTTGCTGACCTAAAGTTGAGATATAGACTCGATAGACGCTAGGATAAGGCCTTTGTCAGATAGTATAGACTCTAGAATTGTTATCATAGGAACCTTTATCTCGGTCTTGTTGTCCTCCTAGACTACCTAGCTATGAAACACCTACCCTTTGTTTGTTCGTTCGTTCATTTATACGATCGTTTGTTCAGTTATCTTGTGTGTGTGTTCGCTCTCCTCCAATCCAAACCAATACTTCCTATCTTTGGATTTACCCTGCTTACGTGCTTTGTACCGAGGTCGAGGTATTTCTCCAAGAATAGTGATTTACTGAAACTTTAACTTTTCCGCCGCCGCTTCCTTTCGGGATAAATATAAATTGACAACCCGTGGAATACTCCTGGGTGAAGTGCTACAATAGTATATTCTGTGCGCTTGTAGAATATCGACACCATTCAACAAAAGTGCAATAGAATTTACCATTAGCATTTCTAGCACCGTTGCTGAGAATCCATTTCTTAGTAGTGACGTTAAGAAGTGTCAACAAGCATTTCTGGCGCCGTTGCTGGGGAAGCAAAAGGTGAAAAGTTTTAGTAAACATATTCTATTGATCTATCAAGACTTAGTGCACCACACTAAGCGGTTTACCCCCATCCTATCTTCCTTCATTGGATTTCAGGATAGTTTATGATTGGTTTTGATCTTCCGGAAAACTTCTACAAAGATCCGAAGTCACTTCTGAGGAAAGCCCTAATTCAGTTCAACTCTCCTCAGAAGCGATCTTCTCGTACGAATCAAGAGGCCATCGGTATTTATCAAGAGATGGCACCTAAGACGTCTAGCAAGAGCATTTGTGACTATTCCTCTCCGTCCGACACCAATGTGCCAAAGGGTCCGGATGTCATGATTGGCAATGCTAATTTCGAGCTCAAGCCCAATCTCATTAACATGGTGCAAGCCGCCCAATTCTACGGAAAGCCAAATGAGGATGCCAATGCTCATCTTCAGCATTTCCTGGAGATATGCATCAGCTTCACCATTCGTGGAGTGAGTACCAACGCTATTCAGCTATGTCTCTTCCCATTCTCTCTACTTGGGAAGGTGAACCAGTGGTTCTACGTAGATAGAGAAGCCGTCAGTACCTGGCAGAAGTGCTCCAACGCATTTCTTGCCAAGTTCTTTTCGTTGGGTATAACCAATGCCCTTTGGAATAAAATCTCTAGATTCCATCAGAGCAATGATGAGACAATTGCGGAAGCTTGGGAGAGATTTTAGGAGTGCATCACTGCATGCCCTCATCACGGGATGCAAGACTGGTTCCTCATGCAGACATTCTATCATGGATTGAAGAGGAGTGCCAGAGAGCACATTGATGCAGCTTCTGGAGGAGCTTTCTTCTCATTGGAGCTAAATGCTACAAAAGAATTGATCAAGAAGTTAGTATCTACTCAGGGATGGAGCAATGAGTGACTCCAATCCCGTACTCATGGAGTCCATCAGCTTGACGATATTGATATGCTATCCGCCAAGATGGATCTCCTCATGAAGAAACTTGATTCACCCTCAAGTAATTCAGCTCAAGCCATGGAGTCTTTTATGATGTACAAAGTTTGCGGAAGTCTGGGACACTCGGGCAGTCATTGTAGTGAAACACAAGAGGAAGCCTTGTTTGTTGACAACAACAACAACGGCTATCGCCTGAACAACCAAGGTTGGAATTCTCAGCCGAATCTACCATTCAATCAACAGTCTAGGAACAATATCTTCCAAGGTAACAACCAATCTTCTCTTTGTGATCTCGTTTATGGTCAGTTTAAGACTAATGAGGGTATCAATAAAAAGCTCCTAGCACATGATAAGATCCTTGAAAATATTGATGCTAAGATGGAGTCCTTCTCTTCAGCTATAAAGAATCAGCTTAGCATAAACAATGCTTTAGAATCTCAAATGGCTAGGCTTGCTTTTGCTTTACCTGCACCTGACTCTAGTAGGATTCCACTCGTAAACATGTTGATGCGGTGACCACAAGGGGTGGTAAGACCACTCGCGATCCCCCGCATCCTAACCATGCAGGTACAAGTGAAAGTCCGAACCCGACAACTGAAGAAAGAGAAGAAGGAGCACCTAAGAAAGCTCCGCATGAATTCTATGATGCAAACTTACTTCCATTCCCATAGCGAGCACGTAAACCTTCCGTGGATGAGCAGTTCGACAGATTCATCAAGGTAATTCGCAAGCTCTATGTGAATATACCGCTGCTCGAAGCAATGCAGGTGCCTACATATGTAAGATACCTCAAGGATATCTTGAACCACAAGAAGGCCATTCTACCCATGGAAGTAATTAAGCTAACAGAAGGTTGTCGCGCGGCCATCCTAAATCAATTGCTAGAAAAGAAGAAGGATCCTGGGTGCCCAACTATTACTTGCTCGGTTGGCACTCAACGTTTTGACCACGCTCTATGTGATTTCAGAGCCAGTGTCAGCGTCATGCCTAAGGGAGTTTTTGATAAACTAACCTACGCATCAATGTGCCTACAGCCTCAGATCAGTCAGTCCGATACCCCGCTAGAATTGCAGAAGACATACCAGTGAGAATACAAAATTCGATCATTTTGGTAGATTTCATGGTATTAGACATGGAAGAGGACATAAGAACACAGCTTATTCTCGGACGTCCTTTCCTGAACACTGCAAATGCAACCATTGATGTTGGAGCAGGAGAAATTAGCCTCAGCATTAATGGCAAGGAAGAAAAGTTTTCATTGAAGCTAAAAGCTGAGCAATGCAATGCAGTCTGAGTCACTTACGACAACTGGTTAGGAGAACAAATGATCGAGACTGAGGGACATATATCTCTTGCAGACTTCCTCATTGAATTATTACAAGGTTATCAAAACAACTAGTTTGATCAAGAATAGCGTGAGAAGAAAGAACTTGAAGAAAAAGTTCATCGGAGATATTGGTATAACAAGAGAAAATCCCAGAGGAAGAATATAGGTACCAGTCCCATAATATCTTCGACAAGATCACCAGAGAGCCCCACACAGAAAACCAAGAAGGTGTGGAGGAAGAAAGAATCGGTTGAGTCATCCGCGTCATCCTCTCCAGGACCGGAGACTCCCACAAATTAAAAATTCAAACTGGGGAAGTCTAGCTCAAGACTTTAAACTCCGAGCCCTCACCAAAGGTAAATGGTAGTTATCTCATATTTCCCTTTTCAAAATTTTATTTTCCAAAATTGCATTTGCATATAGATTAGGATAGAGGATGATAGAGAGTAATTCATACATATCAGATTTGGACATACGACTTCGTACATTCCGTATGATCGTATTCGCATCACTAACATCTTGCAGGGACAATTAAATTGAATATCAAAATGCAAGATGAGGAGTATTTGAAGGATTTCATTTAAGAATTATGGCAGCCATTTCTCCCACCATGACAAGCATTGGATGCTATATAATAAGTGGAGACATGAAGTGACATTTGAGCTAAAAATCAAAGCCTATGGCAGCCATCCATAGCATTATGAAGCATGGGATTCTTGAATTGAAGTGACAAAAGCAATGACAAAGGAGCACCCCATGTGTTCGACACTTTGCTGCCTCATTTACCATCATGGACACAAGATTTTGCAGGGTAATGCAAGTGGGAAGACATGATAAAAAGCTGAAAAGATTTTGGGGGAAGTGCCCCATGCGGCCGCATGGCCCTTGGTGGCGATTTCCACCCATCTTTCAGCATGATACTCCTACAATGAGTAGAGACATGAAATGACAAGCCACCAAGAATTCACTACAAGAAATTTGGCCTTCTATGACAAATGTCATATGACAAAACACATTTTAGTCATAGTAGGGATGTGTTTGTGACAATTTTTATTTAGGTGACAAGCGATTGTGACTAAGTTGTAATTTAGTCATAAAAAATGTCATCATGTGCCTTTCCCATTTTATGTGACAATAGTTGATGACAAAAGTCATGGAATATGATTGTCATAAATTAAAATTCATTTTTCGTTACCTTGGGACAACCACTTGGGCATGTTTAGGTGGACAAGTGAGACACACGTGTATGTTACAAAATTAATTTAAGAAAAAGAATAAAACTATGGTGCTTCTTGCAAAAAGGAGGGATCGAACCCACCCCCTCGCGCTTCAAAGGTGACAAGAAAAACAACTGAGCTATGCTTGTGTTCCTGTACAAGCGCTGATCTGTTCGCCCTTATCAAGTAAGTTTGAATATAACAGGAAAAAAACCTAAAATAGTAGCACTTAAAACAAGGATGAGGAGAGATCGAACCCTTACCCTCTTGCTTCCCAGATGACGTTCAGACCACAGAGCTACGCTTGGATTTCTGTACAAACATCGATCTGCTTTTACTTGTGTGTTTTATGGCCGGGAGACATAACACTTGAGCCCGACACACATCTTGCACATGACGCCACTATCCTTTTCCATCGCGTCGGCTGCTGTACCCGACGCCGACGCCGCCGCCACCGTCGTCGCCGCTGCCCTTTGCCCGTCGCGCGTCCTAGAGCCACCGCCGGCGGCCTTTCCACCCCAACGCCGGCTGCTAGAGCTCGACACCGCCGCCGCCCTTTGCCCAACGCGGCTGCTGGTGCCCGACGCCGCCGGCAGGAGGCTGCCACCGCCGGCTGGATCCTGGCTCGCTCCCTGCAGATCTTGGCCGCCGGGCTTCATAGGCTCAATCGCTGGGAAGCTCCCTGGAGCTCTAGCCTGGGATCTCTGTTAACTGCGGGTGAGGTCGACCAGAGACTGCCTCATCCCCTTCGATTAGGAAGGAAAGGTACATATGAGAAGAACTTATGTTTTGGTTTTAAATTTCGAAGAACTTATGTTTTGGTTTTAAATTTCGAACTTAAACCACAGATTTGAAGTGGTAGAAATAAGAAAATAGTAGTCTGGGCGATGATCAGTCATTGAATTGATGTTTGTCTTATTTCAATGTCTCACAGATGGAAAGAACTTGGATGAATTGTAGGTTGTTTAGCAAGGAACATAAGGATGGGGTCACTGAATTCATGGACTTTGTTTCTAAAAATTTGAGTGGCAGTCAGAAGATATTATGCCCATGTCGTAGGTGTTTGAATTGGGTATATCAATATAAAGGATGTGTGGAGGATGACTTACTTATGAACGGGATGTCTAACACATACAGTCGGTGGATACATCATGGAGAAGGAGAACCATTGGTCACGGTCACTGGAAATGTTGAGCATTTGAATGAAGATATTGGCTGCAGTGTTGAGCATTTGAATGAAGATGTTAGCTGCAATGTTGAAGTTGAGACGAGTGAGCGTCAAGATGACCCAGAAGATGAACAAATGTACCATATGGTACATGATCTGTTCCCAGATCAAAATCATGGACCAAGAACGAAGTCAAAGTTTGCCATCATATTAGAAGAGATGAAACAGATGCTAAACCCAGATGGTTCCTATACTAGGTTTTCTTTCATGGTGAGGTTGCTCCACATAAAGTCATTTTACAGAATCAGCAATGTTGCATTCAGTGCTTTTTAGGCGTTTTAAGTCAAGCATTTCCAAATTGTTCTATCCCTGCATCCTATGCTGAAGCTAAGAATTTTATTCGTGCATTAGGACTTGGATATGAGTCAATACATGTGTGTCCAAATAACTGTGTTCTTTTCCGAAATGAGTTGGCTAAAAAGGATGTATGCCCAATATGTGGTGCTTCAAGGTGGAAGGATGGAGATAGCCGAAGGAAGATTCCAGAAAAGGTTCTAAGGCATTTTCCTTTGATTCCAAGGTTGAAGAGGATATTTGGATCGAAAGAACTTTCAGCTAAGGCACAGTGGCACAAGTTGAAGAGGAAACCAGTGGAAAATGAGCTTAGCCATCCTGCTGATGGCGAGGCATGGAAGGATTTTGATACAAAGTATGAATGGTTTGCAAATGATGCACAGAATTTCTGACTTGGCCTCGCTACCGATGGGTTTAATCCATTTGGGAAGATGAGCTCCTCATATAGCATGTGGCCAGTATTTCTTATCCCTTACAACTTTCCTCCGTGGATGTGTATGGAGCAATCCAACTTCATGATGTGCCTACTTATTCCTAGTCCGGCATGCCCAGGAAAGGATATGGATCTCTTCCTACAGCCACTGGTCGAAGAATTGTTAAATCTCTGGAGTGGTGTCCCTACTATTGATGCATTGACCGAGAAAGAATTTGATCTTCACGCTGCAGTCATATGGTGCATTCATGATTATCCAGCATTAAGCACACTTTCAGGGAGAATAACTAGAGGTTACTATGCTTGTGTTCGCTGTGATAAAAATCCTTGCTCCAAGAGACTTAGGAACAAGATTTGCTGCATTGACTGTCGCCGTTTTCTTCCAGCGGACCATGATTTGAGGAGAAAGAAGTATTTTAATGGTCAGACTGAAGAACGTGCGCAGCCAGAAGAATTTACTCAAGAAGAGTTGATGCAGCAATTGGCAATGGTGGAACATGTAAGACCTAGGAACCATCCTAATAACAAAAAGAGAAAGAGGGTAGAAGAAGGTCAATGCTGGAAGCGCAGGTCGATTCTGTGGGATTTGCCATATTGGTCTACTTTGAAGCTATGTCACAATCTTGATGTTATGCATATCGAGAAAAATATATGTGAGGCCCTTCTTGGTACATTTCTTAACATTGCAGGCAAGTCAAAGGACACTGTTACTGCGAGGCTTGATTTGGAAGATATGGGCATCAGGGAAAATCTACACTTGAGGGATGATGGGGATTCATCAAATGCTCCACATGCTCCATATGTGATGACTAAAGCCCAGATAAAAGCTTTCTGTGCTTTCATAAAGAATGTTAAATTCCCAGATGGATATGCCTCCAACTTAGCAAGGTGTGTTAGTGCTGATGAATGCAAAGTACAAGCATTGAAAACTCACGATTGTCATATCCTTCTGCAAAGGATATTAGCAGCCGGTCTTTGAGGAATCATGCATAAGGAAATATATGAAGCAATTGCTGAATTAGGTAACTTTTTCCAACAAATTAGTGCTAAGAAATTGAAGTTAAATGTCTTGACCAAAATGAGAGGTGACATCCCAATAATATTGTGCAAGCTTGAGAAGATTTTCCCGCCTGCCTTTTTTGATGTGATGGTACACTCGTGCATTCATTTAGTCAATGATGCAATCCTAAGAGGTCCAGTTCAATATGGATGGATGTACCCTGTAGAACGTAGGTTGCTGACCTTGAAACGTTTTGTGAGGAACATGGCAAGGCCTGAGGGCTCCATTGCAGAGGCATATGTCGCAAATGAGTGCTTGACTGCTTGCTCAAGGTATTTTGATGATGTTGACACTAGGCACAATCGTGAGGGCAGGAACAAAGAGCGTATTCCTATGAGTACATGTGGTTTATCTATTTTCCAGCATGGAGCAAATCTGTTGGGGGCACCGAGGCTTACATATGATGAGGAGGAGTATGACAGGATGGTTTGGTATGTCCTCAACAATACTAAGGAGGTTGAGCCATATATAGAGTATGTCCTTCAATAATGCACCTATTTTTATTTGTAAATCATACTAGCAGATTTGATAATTTGTTACAGCAAGTCTTTGGGTCCTTCTCAAATGGAAATTGTGCACCTGTTTGTAGGATTTACAGGAATGAGATGGCTGGCAATCGTGATGTTGAGGGGAGCCTTGCTAAGGAATTTCCAGGGTGGTTCAAGAAACATGTGAGATAATATGTCATTATTTAAGTATTTTTAGTTTAGGAACTATTCTTCTAACACTATGAACCTGTTTAGGAACTATTCTTCTAACGCTTTTCTTTTCTTAATATATTATGTGCTAGCATGGAACCTGTACAGCTCCTTTTTCTGAACTGAAAATGCGTTGATAATATATATATATTTTACTACAGCTTGCTACTCGGAGGTTTGTGAATGGAGAAGAAATCGATGAAGACCTATATGCATTGGCAAGTCTACCACTTCTTAGAGTTCGTATATTTTCAGGATGTATTGTTGGTGGTGTCTGATATCACACCGTGGATTGGGAGAGCAGTAGAAGAACACAAAGTAGTGGAGTCATGGTTGAGGGGTCACATAATGGAGAAGATATAGACTTTTATGGTCAGCTGAAAGAAGTAATACAGTTGTAGTACAACTCTGATGCTGACAGTCAAAGGACAGTGGTGCTATTCAAGTGTGATTGGTTTGATACCTATAGCAAAAAATCTAGGATGAAGAATGATGGATATTTCAAAAGCATCAGCCATGGCAGGTGTTGGTACAAGGATGATGCTTTCATTCTTGCCACACAGGCAACAAAGCTTTTCTACTTGGATGATAACAAGTATGGTAAACCCTGGAAAGTTGTTCAAAAATTTTTGCATCGGCACTTGTGGAATGTGAATGAAGAAGCAAATGATGACAGCCAAGAGGGAGGAGTTAATCTGACATACCAAGATGATGAGCAGGAAATCTCTCGAGTTGAAACTGTGGAAGAATCTTCGGTCCACGAATAGCCAATTAACGAAGAAGTTGGTATCAGTGTACCAAAGTCCCTAGTTGATCAGATTCATAGGCAACGCAATCTGGAAGTTGAAGAACATGACCTGTACAATGACGACGATGATGAAACCTTAGCGCAGTATGATAGTGAAAATGAATGTACAATTATGATCCCTATTGATGATGGTGAGTATAGTGATGTCGAGATCTGAGAATCTAAGTTGTGATGAAATTGTTGTTTTCAAACAGCTCCTAAGCTGATGGATTTGTTAGTTGTAAAAATAATGGCGAAATAGTCATCTTCGTCCTCAAACTATTGGACCAGGCTCGCTTTGGTCCCTTGGCTTGAGAGGTATGCACTGAAGATGAAGAGGTATGCACTGAAGATGAAGATAAATATCAAATATAAGAAAAATGACCTAGAAAGGATTAGGGCTGTTTGTAGGTGAAAAGGTTGCCCTTGGCTTTTGTATGCTTCACATAACTCAAGTTCAGATTGGGTTCAGATTAGAACTTATAACCCCAACCATGCTTGTTGTCCCTTTTTCTATCTTTTAAAACCTATAAGGAATTTTGAGATACTCTCAAAATATAGTTTGTAGATCTTGACAAGAGCTACAATAGTGGTATTCAAATTTTTTCAAGTTTTCAAAAGAAATTTCAAATAAATTTGAAAATACAGTTTTTAACACTTATCCCCTCTTCAATTTAAATTCATATTTCAAAAATTATTCAAAATTTGAGAAAACTTTCTCTATGAAAAGTGTTTGGTTTTATAAGCTGAACATTTCATAGATTGGAAGATTTTCAAGTTGTTTTGAAAAATAAAAAGTAATTTCAAATGTTTGTTTCTAGAGATTTGACCCTTTTTGCATTCTTTTTAAATTTGAATTCATATTTCAAAATCTAGGCTGAATTTGAAAATGTTTCTTAAATGAAAAGTGTAGCTCTTGAAAAGTTATGCAAACTTTATGTTTGGAGATTTTTAAGTTTCTATTTATTTTTGGGAGTAATTTATAATTTTCGACAAGTGGCAGTTCTGTAATTTCAAAATTTTTCCCGGCCGACGACGTGGTCCGATCGGTTGTCCGATCGGTTGTCCGTTTTGACATCTTGAATCTGCGTCGTCCGTTTTGATTTGGACGGCCGTCGCGTGGTCCGATCGGTGGTCCGATCGGACGTCCGTTTTGATTCTGAAAGACGTATTTTCTCTTTTTAGTGTCAATTTACGTTTTCAGCTATTTATAGTTTTGCCATTAGCTTTAAAGGCTTATAACTTTCACGTTTTAGCTCCGATTTGGTCCGTTCAAATTTTGTTAGATTCATAATTTCATAATCTATGCAGTGGTACTACTTTTGAAGTATTTTAGAAACATTTATTTTTAGCCTATAATTAATGTATTTATTTATCTATAGAAAATCTTTGAAAATTCATAACTTCGCCGTTATAATTCCGATTTCAGTGAACTTGACATCTGTGTGATCATAGGATCGAGTAGAATAGTTTTATAAACATTTTATTCTATTTTGATGATAATGGTGTACTATTTCTCTAATGGCTCTTTGTTTGCTTCGTGTATGTGTGCTCGATTGGCTGTATGTGTATAGGCTGCGGTCGTGTGCCATCAGAAGGGGGGATACTACATCCGTAGGGCACAGAAACCTCAGTGGCCCTAATGTGTTAGATGAACCTTTGAAAGGCTACATAGTGAACCCTGCCGGCCTTCCTTGGTAGAGGGCTAAGAGATTAGCTACCTCAGGCGAAAAGGCAATTCACGGCTCACAGTGAAAGTGTACACCTCTGCGCGGAGTTTAATAAACTGGTATACTGGCCTTGCTCAAGGACACGAGCGGCCTTGGAAACTCCTTACACTAATGATGATCTCTCTTGTCGTGTTAAATTGTTCACCAGTCGACGTGTCTCTGTGGGGATGCTTCCGCCATGATTTGATCTTAGATTTTATTGCTTATGCGCAAGACTCTGTAATAAATGTTGGTATGTTATGTAATAAACAGGGTGATGATACTCTTTACAATTTGTCATCTTATATGTGCGACTGTTCCTGGGGCGCATATAAGGCTATTCTTACATTCTTTTATTATCCTTAATAATGGGGTGTGACAAACTTTTTCTCAGGCATGTAAATAGACTGTACGAAGCAACCACCAAATTTAAGATTTTTTTCTAAATTGGTTTAGTACTTTTTTAGTTTAATTGAATTTCTGTATAACTTTTTTTAGTTTAATTGAATTTTTTAAGCAACTACGAGCATTAGCATAATTCAAATTAAAAGGTTGTAAATATCAAAGTTTCATAACTTTTTAAGATGTATAACTTTTATTTTAGTAAATACCCCATATAAGATCATTTGAAAAACAATCAAGTTTTATTATTTAATATAATGCAATGGTTTGGCTAGAAAAAAGAGTTCTCTGTGCGAGCCAAACCGTCCCGCCACTGATTTTGGTCAATTCCATCGTCCCGCCAACCATGCGAGCCAATCCAGCCCAGCCCGCCACTGATTTTGACGGAGATAGACACTTCTACCCCTCTCAGCTATGCCGCCGCTCAGCCCAAGTGAGGGCATTTTCGCACAAAGCCAACCGATGCGGTGCACATATATATACAAAGCTAACCCTAGAATCACTCCCCGTTCCCAAATTTCACTTCACTCTCGCCCGCCGGCCGCCAATCCCCCTGCCAATCCAGACGGTCGACTATCTGCATCCTTCCTGTTGCAGCTCCAAGAAGAAGGAAGATGCCTCCGGGGAAGAAGGGGGCAAGACCATCAATGGTGATGGTCCCAGGTACCTTCTTGGTTATTAGTCCTTAGGTTTACGTGGCACACTACGGCGCCGCGAGCACCAGGGCCCGACGGCGGCGAAGCCGGAGCTGGGTTCCCTAGACGCGCGGCGCGCGGAGGCGTTGGCGTGAGGAGACGGGGGCGGCGGGCCATGGCTGCAGCTGGGGCAGTGGCAATGGAGTGCGGGGTGCAGAGTCCATGGCTGGCGTGGGTGCTAAGTTGGGCTCCGGCCCCCCTTGCTTTGTGGAAGGGGAGAGGGGCACATAAATGGGTTTTCATCCTATTTATTTCTCCTGCAGCCCACCGGTCACATGCATTCAACTATATATAGTACATACCTGCATGCTTTAATCGATTTGGAGCCAATTGGTTACACACCTATGTACATATTAATCTGTTGTGTTTCAGTGCCTTTGTTTGGTGCAAAATTTCTAAAATTTCTCGACTCAGTCTGTTGTTCAGGCCTAAAAAAATACTTGTCTCAGGCAGTCCTCTTGTTTCTATTTGCTTGGTTTGTTTCCATATGTACCTCTGTACTTATGTAGTTTCAGATCACTCTTGTTTCTATTTGCTTGGTTTGTTACATCTAGGAAGCACTTTTTTGTGGCAAAGACTTGTCTGTAGCTACATATGACCCAGGCGTGCTTAACAGTACCCTTTTTTCTTGGTCTTGGCAAGTCATACATTACAGTCATATGCTTGTACCGCTACTAGTACTATCACTTTTGATTATTTCATTTTCATTTATCTGCCACTGATTTCAATGTACCAATGTATCTGCAGAACCACCATTGACTGACATTGAGAAGGTGAGGGCTAAGAATATGATGAGGTTGAATAAGAGGATGCAACAGTTGGGTATCAAAAGACTAGCAGACATTGTTTCTCAGTCATATGCTAGGAAGAAACCAAGAAAAAACAGCAAGAACAATGACCAGCTTAGTGAAAGCACTGAACTTGAGGTACCAACTCTTCCACTACACAGCATATTAGCCATTTTTGAGTGATATTTGTATGTACCTTTGTAGTGGAAATCTCTCAGTATCTTATGGTGTCATGTCACTGTTTTCTTTGCAAGGCTGTGGTACCACCTGGTGCTACAAGAGGAGCATCATCCAAGAGGGTCCTAGCACCTAACAATTTGGGACAAACAAGGTGCACCAGACAGAGTGTCATGAGAGAAAAAGAAGCAGCTGCAAATAGCCTAGTTGAAGCAACAATGGTGGCACCACCAGTAGCAGATTCTACTTCTATACAGAATGATGAAGGGATGAACATTGCTGAAGAAGGCAAGTGCCTTCAATTATTTATTTCAATGCCAATTTATGTGATCTGATTCATTCATAATAGTCACATGAATCTTATTATTGACAATAAGGTTTTTGAATGTATTATTTAGGTGTCCTAACGGCAAGTACACAAGAGGTGCATCGAGGAGTGAGTATGGGCATAGCACTGGATAGCTTAACCAGAGGTTTAGGGACGAAGATACCAATTTTTATAAAGGAAGGGAAAAGAAGGCCTGAAGCACCTAAGCAGGCTGCAATACTAGCTTCTGAGGGTGGAATCCACCTCAGGCAGCATGTACCCATACTTACAAGTTGGAAAGAATACAAAAAGGACAAAACCAAATTCGAAGAACAACTGCAAGACTTCAAGGACAAACTATCTGTAAGATGCTGTTTGACTGGTTCAATATATGCTAATTCTGTCCTTTGTATTTTTAAATACTAATAATGTTATGCTATTCATGTATAGGTAAACTTGAGCATGGCTGGTGAAAAGGAGAATGATGTAACCTCTGTGTGTGTTGATATGCTAAAGGGTGGAACACGCCAAATGAGGTATAGGCTCAAGAAGAAATACTTCGATGGGGTACCGGCTAATCAAGTTAGGAATACATCACCATGTCCGTTGTCTATGACTGATGAACAATGGAGAAAATTGGTAGAAATGTGGTCAAACCCAAAACACAAGGTATGGTTTATGCCAATATTAGTTCTCTGTGAGTCTGCTAGTTGGATTAGAGCACCACATCCTAATGTCTTTCAAGTTGATGAAATTGTTGGCCATACAAATTAAAGGCTGCACACTCAGTTATGTAAAGTCTTTAATGAATGTGCTGTGTCACTTTGCATAGTTCTTGGTCCTTCATGTTTCTGCTGCACTGTTGCAGTCAGTTTGCTGTAATGTGATGCTTTGTTCTAGTCAGGTTTTTAACTATAGAAAACCTAGAGTTTTACTATTATCTTTTGCTATCAAATTTTTGTGGAATGTGAGATGGCTGCATAGTTTTAGTTAGTTTGCTAGAATATATTTGTGCAGTTTTACTATCATTCAACTAGATTGTTGTTACTGTTTCCCATATTTGTTCTATTACTTATGCTATACAACTGTGTCATTTCTAGGAAAAATGTGCAAAGCTCAAACAGAACTGTGAAAAAGTTAAGTTTCACCAGTGTACTGGATCTCGGTCTTACACTACAGCAGTCTATGTCGCGGTAACAATATAAACCTATCATGTCATGTGGTTGTATGGCAGCATGCATGTGTTCGAGCATGCTTTCTCTTACATGTGTATTTAACCTATGCCTTGCTAATGGCATTCTATTTTTGTGAACATTCCAGAAGCAAGAGAAATACAAAGATGTAGAGCCCACTGCGGTTGATCTATTCAAGGTGATGCATTGCAGCAAAACTAAGGGTTTTAGTGATGATGCCAAGAAAGCTACAGTAAGTATCTCTCTCCCTTTTTTTCTTAATGAACCATATAAATAATTACGAACCTGACAAATCAATGTCTTCCTAGGATGATATGGAAACCATTTTCAGAACAACAGTACAAGAAGGGTAGCAGGAAAAGACTTGCACAGAGATTGTTGCCCAAGTGTTGCCAAAGTCGAGCACATTCCTTCGTAATGTGGGACTTCAGCAGCCACCAAAATCTGTTTCATCGCAAATGCAGGAGCTACAAGCTCAATTGGAGGCTGAGAAGGGAGAATCTGCAGGGCTTCGCCAAAAGGTCCAGAGGTTGGAAGCCTAGGCAGAAGAATCTGAGGCAAAAGCTCAGAAACAAGCTGAGGAGATTGAGAACCTAAAGAAGGCAACATTAGATAATCAGAAGGCAGCAGCAAATACTCAGAACCTTATTCGACAGATGATAGCATTTGGACAGACTCAGGTCACTCATCAAACCACTCCTTAACTTAGTTGTGCTCAGGTATTCATCTTCAACTTTGAGATATGCCACTTTTGACACAATGCAGTTTCTATTCCTTGTTTTTCGACCTCATTTTCTTTGATACTATTAGCTGTATTGTATGATACTGTTAGATACTAGAATCAAATGAACTTAGGCAATGTTTGGAATCAAAATCTCTACTACAATGACTTTCTATAGTTTGAGAGGGCTGAATAAGAAAAACCATAGGCATATATAATTTCTAAAAGATTGTTGCCCCTAGGGACTATTAGATTGTTGAGCTTGTTTATTTCTTACTAGTGTTAATTTTTGACACATTGTTCCTTGCAGGCCGTTGGACTCATTTTGTGTGAATGGAGTTTGGTGTGACTGACTGGAGTCTTGGCACCATGTGTTTTGCTTTTGGCATGACTGGACTAGAGTGTGGCTGTTTCTATTAGTAATCTTGTGATGATAAAAACTTGTGTATTCTATTGTTGCCATGACTGAAATCATGAGTGAAGGAGTTGCTGCAGTTGGTGACAGTGAACAGGCGGTGGCTATAAGTTGCTGCCCTTGGATGTATGTTTGGTACTAGTGATTTTGTGATCTGTTGGTAAACTATGAACCATTGGTGATCTGTAGCTGTATTTTGATGTACTTCATTTATATGGCTGTTGAAGGGTTGTAACTGTTCTAATGAATTGTTTATTCTGGGTTAATGATCTGTTGGATGTCTAATTATTATTATTATTAAATTGTATATGGTTTATAATTTGTGACAATTATTGATATGGGCTTGGGCCTAATATTTGACGAAAGCTAGGCTGGCATTGCATTGGGCTAGTGTAGCAAAAAAAATCTAAAATAGCTGACCAGCACATGGTCTTGTTGGGCTTCTTTGGATTATAATTGTAAAACTAGCCCATGTTATAAATGGGCCAAATTTGTTATGACAATTTTTTTGTCATACTCCATGTGCTATGTCACACGCCACATCATATGCCACATCAGATAACTAGACACTTGTCAATATCTCATCTAATGTATTATGACAAATACAGTGACAAATACCATTGTCATAGCTAGGTGACAAAGGTGCAATTGTCACTAAGATTAATGACAATTGAGTCTGTTAGTCACTGAAGGGGGAATGTGACAGGGATTCAATGACTATAGCTGTTTTGTCATTAGTGTGTCACAGTAGGGCTACAATGACATGAAAAAGGTTGTAATTGTCACAATCAATTAGTGATAGAAGGCCTGACCTCTTGTAGTGATTTCACTCAAGTTTTTGGCCGAACACACACTCATTGATGATCATGGCTATACTACCGAGGTGTAATGTCATTTAGATTGAAGGGGAACCACTCAGAGAGCATCTAGACATCATGGAGAAGAGCATCCAAAGAGGAAAATGCACCAGCACACACATGGTGTGTGTGGCTACAAGCACCCCATGCGGCCGCACACCCTCCTTGCTCCTTCTTCCTATAAATACCCCCTCATCCTTCACAACTCTTCACACCAAGCTCTTGCAGCCAAGTCTGAACCTGAGCTCATTTTCTTGCTCCCTTGCTCTCATTCTCTAGCTTTGCATTTTCCAAAACCAAAACCACCAAGAACACTTCTCTAGAGTTCATTCTCTCTACTTCAAAGAAGATTTGTGGAGGTTCCAACACCCCACAAGAACGAAGAATGGTTTGTGGAGGTTTCATAACCCCACAAGAATGATTGACCATTTGTGGAGGCTATCGTCCTGCAAGAATGCCTAACATTCAGACGACTAACTTCCACTAATGTTTCTTACTTATTTTACTAACACCTTTGGGTATCATATCGTTGCTTGTATTGTTGTTCTAACATCCTTGCAGGAAAGATGAAGGGATTCAAGAAAATTTCCAAGGCCTTCCGCAAGATGTTTAGCTCAAGTTCAAGCTCGAGAGCTCCATCTTCTAACTGGGATGATATGTCTGTGGACAACAGACATGTTGCCCTCACGGAGATGACACCTCTGCGGGGAACACATATTCGCTTCCACGATGATGAAGAAGGAAGTGCATTGGCCCAAGCACAAGCTCTCATTCTCACTGAGGGGCAGCACATCTTGCTCTCCCCGAGTGAGATTGCTACATTCAACAAGTTGTGGGTATGTTCTTTTGAGTATACTCACATTATTGAAGATTCTGTGCTTGTTACTTCTGAGATTCGAGATGATTTTGAGGAGGTGTTTGCCAACACGGGACGGTCCAACTTTTGGCAGCCCCTTGAGTGTGGCTCCCGTCTCCTCACTCTTGAATTTCTCTCGACTCTCAAAGTCAAAGACGGCAGTGTTTCTTTCTGACTTTTTAACCAACATCATCTTGCTTCTTGGTCTCAATTGAGTGACTATCTCGGTTTTGATTCGGGGTTGCCAGTAGACGTCAACAACCGTCTACTAAAAGGTTTTAATAAAGGGGAAGTTCTAGAAATAGATTTCTGGGCAGAGCTCATCGTCCGCTCCAAGGACGAGTGGGATTTACAAGCCCACTCTGAGGATGTTACATAAGTGGATAGGGATCTCACCCCATCACAGTGATAGTGATGCAATATATCTATCTAATTTGTAAAAAGATTTGTTTCTCCCCTGTGGTTAGCATGGTGAACCACTGGCTTTCATTTCCCGACCGTCACCGTGATTGGAGCATTACTATAACCTCCTTAGTAACGCAGATTGCCTATAGCCTTGGGTGCATCACCTCTACCACCCAGCTATCTTATATTGAGAAGTAGCGCCCTATTCTGAATGCGCAGTATTTTCTTCAAGGGCACCTCCTCCGTTCGTATGTTGATGCCGAGGGTGACACTCATTTTTTCATGATTTATGGTGATGGTACAAAATTCATGCTGCCTTTTGCGAAACTTTGTCTGTACCATGCTAACTCTCTGACTTTCCCCACAAGGGAACCTGCGCGTCATAGTGTTTTAGGAGATGAACCTACGACTGCAAAGTGTCGCACCTCATGCTTTATAAAAAGAAAAGACCAAAAAGAGTTTCGAAGTTTCACTCCCAAAGTATAGGTTTAGATCGAGTCCGTGAAATATGGATCTTGGTTCAATTGGAGATGATCAACAGTTGCTCTATCAAGTCTTGTTTAGTGAAATGTTCATGCTTAAATAATTTCTCTTGCTAAGATGAATTGGTTAAAAATGGATGTGCCTACATTGTCACTTAGTGGAGGCAAATGTTTAAACCAATCTTAAGTTGTTGCGAGGAGAGATATGACAAGTCTATGCTTAGTTCTCTCATGATCTAGTAAGGCTATTGTCTCGGTTGAATTTATTTTGAAATATAAAGTTCCTCGATGGTTTGAATACCTACCAAAGCCATATACATATTTTCTATGATGACCAACCTCCACATATGCAGCTTGTTTGGCTAGTGAGTTTTGTCAAATAGTTCGACCCTTACTTAGAACCTTTTCATGCCACCATGATCAAGATTCACGTACACCAACAAATACCACATAGCGCTCATTCCTACATTGGGAATAAGCAATTCATGCCTTTCATACCATATCCATCATTCCGCAAAATAAAACTCCATGTGTTTCATGACCACTCTCTCCAAGTTATCTTGTGATAATGAGCATGTGGGCTATGCAAAAAGAAAAAAGAAAAAAAATAGTATGAAGAAAAATGACATGCCAATCATAGCATGATCAAAAAAATGAGAAAAAGAAAGATAGCCCCGATGACTCATGAAATATATTCATCAAAGGAGAGAGTTGGATCACTCAAAAGGAGTTCATATTTATTTTCATCCACACACATGCATATGTTGATCAAGTGGTATGAGTAGTTTCTTGTTTGGATCTTCTCTTTGACTTGACAATATATAGAAAACAAGTTTGCAACATTTTCTCCCTACCCGAGCTCCACATAAGCCTTTAGAATGTAGGAGAAAGAGGCTCCAACAATTTGAGCCAAAGTGAGGATGTTCAAACACCTTGAGTGATCGAGAGTACCATTTGAGGAACTGTGCTTAATCTAAAAAACTTTGAAAACGCCGAGACAAGAACCTGAAAAAGAATGAGTTGAGCAACAGCTATGACATATTGTTCTTCCTTTCAACCGCCAAAGAAAGGTGAATACTATAAGCCCCACAGGTGTGATGAACGGTAAGACCGTGATCGACTAAGGATTCAAAGCAAGGTGAGAAATTTAAGGTATGAGCTACTCATTTACACGATTTTGATATGTTATGCAACTCCTAATCCGCTATCAATAAAACATGTCTTGCTCGGGACGAGCAAGAGGTAAGCTTGGGGGAGCTTGTTGACGCTCATTATCATGATTATTTTAGTGTCAGCTCTCTACCAAAGTTGATCCATATGCCATGTTTCACAACATTGAGTAAAGTTTAGCATAGATTTTCTTTGAAATAATGAGTTCCACAAGTTTTGGTGAGACATTTGTCGCAGGGACGAGTTTTGGATGAATTTCATCCAAATTCGGAGGATTTGGCATCAGGGTATCAAACCCACTCAAGAGGGGCAAACCAGGGCAAGCCAGGCACTAGCCAGGGGGCTCGGCCGCACAAGCACCGTGCAGCCACACAACATGTGTGCCGCCACACAGGGTGCCATGCGGCCGCACACCCCCTGTGTGGCCGCATGAGCCACGTTGACGATCCGCGCCCTCGTCCATGTCATCGATCCGTGGATGCGTTCCAAGCAAAGAAACACAGAAGGAGATCGTGGACATTGGTAGTAGTCGGTTTCCATCCGACGCTGTACGCGAAGCCACATCTTCACTCCCTCGGATCCATGGGCCCACAAGACAGGTGTAACCACCATAACTAAGATGATCAAGGCCGTTGGAGGAGTTAGACGGTTGATCGGACAGCACAGAGTGCAGCCGGGCTGTGCGGTTGCACAGGGGTGTGTTGCCACATGGGCCCACTATGTGCCCGCACAGGCCTATGCGGCCGCACAACCGCCTCCACATGGCGGCCTCCTATCAGCTCCCACCAACCTCCTGCCGACCTTCTCCGCCTATAAATTGATCACTCCCGCCACTAGCTTGAGGAGAGAAGAAGTTGAAGACACACTTCATACACAACTCGAGGGAGGCCCTTGAAGGCCACTCTTGGTTGTGCTTAGTAGTAGTCTAGGTTAGTTTTGGAAGTTAGAGTCGAGTCGAGCTACGCTCGGGGTTCCAGAGTCGTCTTCGGAAATTCAGTAAAGTTCTTGTATCTTTTCCTTTATTTCCTTTCGTAAGACTTAGAATTTATCTTTCATATTTCAATTCTATTAGATTTCTTGCTTAGAGCACTTTGCTCTAGTTGTTTACTTTCTGCATAGTCTAAGTTTTAGTCGTATATCATAGAGTATATCTCGGTGGGTTCCTCGTCAAATCTCCGATTCGGACGATCTCTCGAATAGAGCTCCGAGAGTTCGGTGTATCGATAGGTTGTGAGCGAGGTGCTCAGGATCGATCGTTATCTTGGATTGCTATTTACTAGATCCACTAACGCGAGGTAGCCCCAGGTGTTGACAGCCTTGATGGCCTATGTAACCCTCCTGGTTCAGTCTAGTAGTAGGTTCTTAGAGTGTAATCGCAGGTGCCCTTCTCATCCCTTTCCACCACCTGTAGCTTTGCTAACCCGAAGTTGAGATATAGACTCGATAGATGCTAGGATAAGGCCTTTGCCAGATAGTATAGACTCTAGAATTGTTATCATAGGAACCTTTATCTCGGTCTCGTTGTCCTCCCAGACTACCTTGCTACGAAACGCCTACCCTTCGTTCATTCGTTTGTTCATTTATAAGATCGTTCGTTCAGTTATCTTGTGTGTGTGTTCGCTCTCCTCCAATCCAAACCAATACTTCCTATCTTTGGATTTACCCCACTTACATGCTCTGTACCAAGGTTGAGGTATTTCTCCAAGAATAGTGATTAACTGAAACATTAACATTTTTGCCGCCGCTTCCTTTCGAGATAAATATAAATTGACAACCCATGGAATACTCTTGGGTGAAGTGCTACAATAGTATATTCTGTGCTCTTGTAGAATATCGACACCGTTTGACAAAAGTGCAATAGAATTTACCATTAGCATTTCTAGCGCCGTTGTTGAGAATCCATTTCTTAGTAGCGACATTAAGAAGTGTCAACAATTGCTGAGCTGGAGCGTGCGGCCGCACAGGGGGTGCTCAGCCGCAAGAGCCTGGTGTGCGGCCGCACAAGCCCTGTGCGGCCGCATGGACCATGTGTGCAGCTGCACAGGGTCCGTGTGGCCGTATGGCCTTCTCGTGGCTGTGCCCTGGCTCAGCCCTTGTCCATGTTCGGTTCGTGTCCCTCAACTCAAATGTGTTGAATTTGAATGAAATTCGTCTAAATTTGGTACCTACAATGAATAGCTCACCAAAACTCGAGATCATTATTTGACAAATTATTACTACTTTTAGGACTTTAGGTCTTCCATGTCGATGATCTTTAGCTAATGTTGGTGATGAAATGGAGCATAAATATCGTACTTAACGATCCCCAACACGGGCCCGAGGCCACATCCGTCGCCTCCTCGAGAAGGCACGGGACAACAAGCCGAGAGATCATGGGCTCACTGAGCGAGCCGTCGTGTTGGTGGGTCTGAGGCACAGGCCCCGCGTGCTCCCAAGCCGAGCGTACAGCAATTTCCCCCATTCACGAGCGGGTGGGGGCGATCCGCGATGCTCGGGCCATCATCAACGCCCGCTGGCGTGCAGAACCTCGCAACGACTGGCACGGGAACCATCCTCGACATGACGGTTGAGGATATGATGAGGAGGAGGAGGAGTGGAGCCCCTCTCCGTCTCCCCCTGGGCCGAAAGCCTTCGGCCCGAACATCCTGCCAGCGCCTTTCCCCGCACGTTTTCGAGCACCGACCACGGTAGCCAAGTACTCGGGGGAAACAAACCCCGGGTTGTGGCTCGAAGACTATAGGCTGGTGTGCCACGCCGGCAGGGTGAATGACAACAAATTCATCATTCGTAACCTTCCACTCTTCCTCGCCGACTCGGTGCGCCAATGGCTGGAACACCTGCCCGCCGGATCCATGTAGAATTGGACGGATCTGGTGGAATGGTTAGTCGGGAACTTCCAGGGCACCTATTTGTGCCTAGGAAATTCCTGGGATCTTCGGAGTTGCAAGCAAAACCCGGGCGAGTTGCTCTGGGATTACATCATGCGCTTCTCTCGTCTATGTAAGGAGCCCCCCAACATTGCTGACCTCGATGTAATCAGCGTGTTCATCGGCCATTGTCCACAAGCTCAGATGCAAGGGCCCGCATTTGACCTCCGAGCTCCTACAGATCGCTACTGGCCATGCCTCAGGCGAGGATGCGGTCGGGGTGGTGTTTTCCCGACCCGAGGGGAAACCAAAGAGGGATGAAGCTGTCGATGCTGGCCCGTCCGACCGGTCCGACAAGAGATACAAGGACAAGCAGCGACGGGAGGGCAACTATCGCCGCTGCCAAGCACAAGGGGGAGAAATTGGCTCCTGTGGGAGAGTCGGGGCTGTTCGACAAAATGCTCGAACCACCATGCCCCTACCATGACAAGCCCATTGGGGGCGGCGACGGGTTCCCGAATATGAAGGGCTGCCTCATGATATTCGGGGGCCCCGACGCCTACGCTCCAAAATAACAACAGAAGCTGGAGTGGCGTTAGGTGTACTCCGCTGAGCCCGCTATCCCCACCTACCTCAAATGGTCAGAGGCCCTAATCACCTTTGATCGCTCCGACCACCCCGACTCGGTGCCGTGACCGGGTCGGTACCCCTTGGTGGTTGACCCCATTATCAGCACCAAGAGGCTGACCAAGGTCCTGATGGATGGAGGCAGTGGCTCAACATCATCTATGCTGAGACCTTAGATGCCATGGGGGTCAGTCGGGCACGTATCCACCCGACAGATGCACCTTTCCATGGCATTGTGCCAGGAAAGCAGGCTATGCCAGTTGGCAGATCAACCTTCCGTCACGTTCGGGACCCCGCTTAACTATCGGAAGGAGACCCTCACCTTCGTGGTAGTTGATTTCCATGGGTCCTACCATGCCGTATTGGGGAGGCCATGTTACGCAAAGTTCATGGCCATCCCCAACTACACCTACCTCAAGCTTAAGATGCCAGGCCCTAGAGGGGTGATCACCATGGGGATGTTGGTCTAGTGCGCCTACGAGTGCAATAGGGAAAGCTGTGACATGGCGGCGGTGGCCATCACCTCCCTCGAGCTCCTGACTGTAGGTGAGGTAGACCTAGAGGAGATGCCCGACTCTTCCAAGGCCGCTAAGACCTTGGAGCCCACGGTCGAGACCAAGACGGTTCAGATTGACCCCGACAGGCCAATCGAGAAGATGGTCTGTATTACAGACCTCGACCCCAAATAGGAAGATGCGCTCGTCGCCTTCCTACATGAAAACACTGACGTTTTTGCATGGAAACTGGCCGACGTGCCGGGTATTCTGAGGGAAGTCACCAAGCATGCCCTCTGGATCAGGCCAGGATCGAGGCCCGTCAAGCAGCGCCTATGCTGTTTCAACGATGAGAAGTGAAAGGCCATAGGTTAAGAGATCAACAAGCTCCTTGCTGCCAGCTTCATCCAAGAAGTCTTCCATCTCAACTAGCTAGCGAACCCAGTCCTTGTCAAAAAGAAGAATGGCATGTGCAGGATGTGTGTGGACTATACGAGCCTGAATAAGGCGTGCCCCAAGGATCCATTTCCTTTGCTACGCATAGATCAGATCATAGACTTGACTGCAGGGTGCAAAACCCTCTATTTTCTTGATGCGTACTTTCGGTACCATCAAATTTCCATGAAAGAGTCAGATAAGCTGGCCACCTCTTTCATCACCCCGTTTGGTGCGTATTGTTATGTGATGATGCCGTTCGGGCTCAAAAACACGGGAGCCACTTTCCAGCGCTGCATGGTGTGGTGCCTCGGCCCCCTGGTCGGTGACACCATCGAGGTATATGTCGATGATATCGTGGTCAAGTCCAAAAGAATGGAAAACCTGATTTCAGACCTCGCGAGGATCTTCCAAAAGCTTCGCAAAAACAGGATCTGACTCAACCCCGAGAAGTGCGTCTTTGGGGTACCTAAGGGGATGCTTTTAGGCTTCATTGTCTCTGAGCATGGCATCGAGGCCAACCGAGACAAAATCGTGGCCATCGAAAGCATCAAGCCCATAAACAACCTCAAGGCAGTCCAGCGCATCACAGGGTGTTTCGTCGCCTTGAGCCACTTCATCTCACGATTAGGCAAGCAGGGTTTGCCCTTGTACCATCTCCTAAAAAAGACGGACAAGTTTCGTTGGACCCCTGAGGACCAGGAAGCCCTTGAGGGGCTCTAGAAACTCCTTTCTGAGGCGCCGGTGCTCATCCCCCTGACCAGGGGCAAACCACTACTACTGTACGTGGTTGCGACCACTCAAGTGGTTAGCTCCGTGCTCGTGGTAGAACGGGCCGAGGACGGAAAGGCGTTGAAGGTCTAGTGGCCGATGTATTTTGTAAGCAAAGTACTCTCCGACTACAGGACATGATACCCTAAGATCCAGAAGCTGTAGTATGCCATCGTCATCACGAAGAGGAAGCTATGACATTATTTCGATGCCCATTAGGTCACCGTAGTCTCAACATTCCCTCTTGGAGAGGTCATCCAGAACCGAGAGTTGTTGGGATGGATCGCCAAGTGGGCACTTGAGTTGATGGACCAGGGGCTCAAATACGCCCCTAGGACTACCATCAAGTCTCAGATGCTCACCAACTTCATAGCTGAGTGGACCGAGACGTAGTCGCCTATGGTGCCTGTCGACACCGAATACTGGCACGAGCAGTTCGATGGGTTGGTGATGAACGACGGAGGCAACGCCAGCATTGTCCTAATCTCCTCGCAAGGGGTGCACCTCTGATACTCGGTCCGGCTTCACTTCACTGCCTCTAACAACGTGGCCGAATATGAGGCCCTCCTCAATGGGCTTCGGATCACCGTCGAACTCGGCATCCGGTGGCTCATCATCCAGGGAGACTCTTACCTGGTTGTGAGTTAGGTTATGAAGGAGGCCAACTGCACCAACTCGAAGATGGCGGCTTACTGCCAAGAGGTTCGACACCTTGAAGAGAAGTTCGATGGCCTCAAACTTCACCACGTCCCACGAAGGAAGAACAAAGCCACCGATGAAATGGCAAAGCTGGCCGCCGAATGATCCCCCACCCTGGTGGGCGTCTTCACCCATGACCAGTATCAGTCGTCGATCCGCTCATCCGACCCCAATGGGACCGACGGCTACACCAAGGGGTCAGTCAACACCGCCAACCCCACATAGACGGCAGCCCTCCCCGCATCCGCCCACTCTGTCCTGGCGATAGAGGCAGTCGACACGGCCAAGAATGTCACGACAATCGACTGGCATGAACAGTACCTCGACTGCCTCTCGTGTGACACCCTCCCCTCGAATAAGACGGAGGCACAATGAGTCGCCTGACATGCCAAGTTGTTCACCATCATCGAGGACGAATTCTACAAAAGGGGACATAACAGGATCCTGCAATGGTGCATCCCGCGCGGGCAGGGGCTCCAGCTCCTACAGGATGTACACGCTAGGGTCTGTGGCCATCACGCGGAGCCAAGGACCCTCATTAGGAAGGCATTCTAGCAGGGCTTGTACTGGCCCACCGCCATCTTCGATGCCTAGGAGATCATCCGCACCTACGAAGGGTGCCAGTAATATGCCCGACAAACCCATCTCTCGGCGTAGGCGCTCCAGACAATCCCCTCACATGGCCGTTCATGGTCTGGGGCTTGGATTTGGTCGGACCACTCATGCAAGTGCCCGGGGGCTTCAAACACTTGCTTGTCGCAATCAACAAGTTCTCCAAGTGGATCGAAGTATGACCTATCATCCGGATCTGCTCGGAGGAGGCAGTTAAATTCTTCATAGACATTGTATACCACTTTGGAGCCCCAAACTCCATCATAACTGACAACGGCACCTAGTTCATGGGTAGGAAGTTCCTCAAATTCTATGATGACAACAGCATCCGCGTGGACTAGGCAGCCGTGGCGCACCCTCAGACAAATGGGTAGGTCAAAATGGTGAATGGCATGGTCCTGTAGGGACTCAAGCCTCGAATCTTCAACAAGCTGAACAAGTTCAGTGGCCGTTGGGTCACTGAGCTCCCGGCCATGGTATGGAGCCTCAAGATGATGCCGAGTTGGGCCACAGGCTGCACCCCTTTCTTCATGGTTTGTGGGGCTGAAGCCATCCTTCCAACCGACCTAGAATATGGCTCCCCTAGGGTCATGAAGTACAAAGAGGCCGGGGCCAAGGAGGCTTTAGAATACGCCCTCGACCAGTTGGACAAGGGTAGGGATGTTGCACTACTTCACTCAGCAAAATACCTGCACTCGCTACGCAGGTACCACAGCCGCCGCATCCACGGATGCGCCTTCAACACTGGTGATCTCATCGTCAGGCTCGTCCAGAACAAGAAGGACCAGACCAAGCTCTCGGCGCCCTGGGAAGGACTGTACATCATCCATGAGGTGATACGACTGGGATCTTACAGGCTCATAAACAAGGCCGGCGAGGTCTTCACCAAAGCATGGAACATCGAACAGCTATGTAGCTTTTACACTTATTTGTTTCGTTGCATGCCTTTACATTCCAAACATGTAAAATGCCAAAATCTTTATAAATAAAATCTGATTCATAAAGATTTCACCTCCTCCTCGCTCGATCGAAAGTGGAGGCCAGCCTCAGAGTCTATCTCAGGCCAACCCCCACTCAGGGGCTAGCAGGGATGAGCATCTCACCTGCACTCTCTTTTTAAGCATAATGTAACTATTTTGCATGACCCGACCCCTCATTGGCCTGATAATCTTGAGCGACGTCCTGAGAACTAGAAATGCACCTACCTGGCCAGGTCGGATTGCATTACACCTGACGCCGCACAAGGCTAAGGGAAGCGCTCACTCGGTCGGAACGGTTCTTGTTCTAGGCACCTCGGATGGCAAGAAGTAAAAAGGGAAGTGGGGGTCAGACCTTTCATGTTTTTTAACCGTGAAAAAACAAAACATACAACGAAAAAACATTAATATTGATAGTACACCCCCCACTTACACATTTTTCTAGCTACTTGGTTGCAAAACACAAGGACCAGGGAAGGCGCGGCGGCAGACGCTATTCATGACAGAGCATAATGGCATCATCAGCTATCAGCTCGACGAAGTCTTCGGCAAGATTCTTCATTGCAGCTTCCAGTTGCCCAGCTAGCTCATCCATCTTTTCGGGCCCCTCATCGGTGAGCCTCAGATTGAAGCCGGAGGACGCTGTCACAAGATCTATCTCACTGTAATGAGGCAGAAGCTGAGCAAACAGCCGGTTTACGATGAACTGCAGTGCCTCCCATGCTATTGCCTTCACCTGAGGCACCACCGCCCTGACCCGGTCGATGAGGGATGCCCCCATGGCCACGTCTGCGATGTCCAACTCCTGTAACATCGACTCTATCATCTCAACAAGTTTAGTCAGGGAGGAGCGGGCAGTAGCCTCTCCAACCTTGGTGAGAGCCAGCTTCTTCTCAGTGAATCCTCAGGAAGGAAGCTAGGATCGGAACACTCACCAGAGAACTCCAGGGCCAGATCCTCATTGACGAAAGCCTGCTTGGTGCCATGAGCCCGCTAAACGGTGACCTCCCGCTGTAGCTTCTGGATCTAAGCTTCCAGCAGGCCTTCCATTGCCTGCGCCACCTCTCGATCGGTGGCACGCTCGTTGTAGAACTTGGAGGCTACCTGCTGGAGGGCTACTTCATGGCTCACCTGGTCCTAGTGGCCTTAGCCTTCTCCTTCTCTAGAAGTGCCTGCATGGCCACAAGCCACCCTCGGGCCTCTGCCTCTCGGATCCAAATCCTGTCCGCCTCCTTCGTTGCTGACTCCCGGGCACTCCGCTCTTCCTCCGGGCACCATCTCGTCTCGGCGGCCTCCCGACGAGCCACCTCTCCCCGCCTCTGAAGGACTTCTGCCTCCCTTTTAGCATCCCTGAGGTGGGAAACACGCACCCTCAGCTCCATGACTTCATGCTAGAGCTGACGACTGCCCTCCCATACTTCCTCCTCTCTCCGGCGTAACGCTGACTTCCCCAGAGACACATCATAGAGGTTCTAAAAAGGCCAAAGGTTTTTGAAGAGACACGGGTAAAATAGCAAGACAAAGGACGTCGCGACAAGGGTGCTTACTGATAGGACGGAGGACGCCGCGGACAGGGTTTGCTATAGGTAGGTGGAGAACCGACCAGCCATCTCGATTGCATTCTTCATTTGCATCCACCCAGCCTCCTCAGCTCCATCGTCCAGTCAGAACACCCTCTGGCTCTCATCCCTATGCTCCGTCCACACCAGAGGGACGTACGCCTCCTGAGCGATGCTCTCCTAGACGGGCAGGCAGACTGCTAGGGCCAGTGTGTCAACCCTCGAAGATGGCTCTCCCGCTGGGGGTCTTGGTGCCTCTCGCCCGAGCGGGGCGCCGGTGGCCTCGATGCCCCGATGGGGCCGGCGGCAGAGTTGGCACAACGATGAGCATGCCCTCAGCCACTAGTGCCACGAACAACACCTGCCCAGGGGTCGGGGGCATCAGGTGGCCCTCGGCTTGACTCCTACCTCGGTCACGGAAGGCCCCATTGGCGGGCGACCCGACCAACCCAAGGGAAGCAGCGTCGACGCCAGCCCCACTTGAGGTTCCGTAGTGGCACAAGGAGGCGCGTGCATGGAATGGCCCCCATCCGTGCGCAGGCACTTGGTTGGATGGAGAATCAAACTCCCACCGATCGGCCTACAAGACAAGGGACCAGTTAGTTCCTGCAAGGAGCAGACATCCGCCAACGGATGCACCACAGATGCTCATACCTATCCGCACAATGCCTCTGCCTCCTCTTCACCGGTGAGGGCCGTGCTGGGGCTACGAAGAAAATAGGGGCGAAGGATGGGGTGGAGCCGAAGCCTGCCGCCCCTCTGGCAGCTCTTGCCGCGTCGAGGAAGGCGGCTACTGCCATTGCGGCTGCGACGACACCTGCGCCGGTCCCGGGGGCGGTTGATGTGGCTGCCGGTGCTGCCGTTGTTGCTACTATTGTGGGGGTTCCTTCTGCTATTGTGGCTATGGTTGTGGCTGCTATGGCCATTGCTGCTGCTGTGGTTGCGACACCGGCTGTTGTGGCCCTAGTTTCTGTTGATGCTACCGGCCAGGTCCTCCGTCGCGTGGCGCCAATAGTCTCAGGGTCTTCCCCAGATTGCTCGTGCACAGGAGGCGGTGCTGGGAGAGAAGCGATGGCAGCGGAGGGAGCCCGGACGGTGCAGCGGGCCCTGATCGGGACGCTGACGATCCATCGACGATGAAAGGGGCATTCCTCCCTCAATCCCAAGGAGGAGACGAAGCTCGTATGCCCTGCTCAATTGACAAGAGCTGGCGCGTCCTTGCGGGTGGTGATGGATCCCGAGGAGTTGTCCTCCCACTTTGAAGCGACTCGTGGTAGTCCAGCATCTCCGGTGCAAGCGGGGTGACACCCCTGAACGACGAGCAGGACCGTCTTGTCCGGACCCCGGGCGTGGGCAGGTTCAACGCTGCCTGGCCCATCGCCAAGGCGGCCGTGGCAACTGGAGCAGACCAGGGCCGTGCCGTCTCCATGGGCAATAGGCCACCGGCATCAACCCGTGATGACTCAACCCGCTCATGGATGGAGCACGAGGGGGAGAGAACTAAAACCATCTCGTCGTCCTCATCGTCCTAGTTGTTCCCTCTGGAACTCCCCGCTGCCGTGTCCCAATCAATATCAGGGTCGGAGGCGGGCGTGGACTCCATGGTGTTGACCAAGGGGTTGGAGCCAGAGCTGGCCTCGGACACGGAAATCCCCTTTCTGGACATGCCCTCCGAAGCGTCCGGTTCCAGCTCTCTCCGGTGGACCCGCCGCCACCGCTTCCATTCTTCATGCGGATGTTCTGCTCGGCCCTCCTTCTCCTTGCTGCCCCGCACTGCTCGTCCTTCGCACGCCTCGCTGCTGCCTTGGCGGTGCCCCTTTGTCTACAACTGGAGGACGGGAAATGTTAGGCTTGAGACGACAGTTCCACATGGTAGGACAGACGAACGATTAAAGAAAGAGGAAGGTGAAGCTTACTAAATCGGCGCACCCATGGTCAGGTGCATTGGGGGGTGACCCGGGATGGGCCACTTGGGCAGGTGGAACCCATCAACCACCCAATCATGCTCGACGTTCAGCGCCTCCTCGACACGTTGTGTGATCTCCATGGTGGCGACCTCACCATCCACCATCTAGGAACGCCGGAGGTCGTCGGACCCAGCGTCTGTGATCATCTCCCACATGTGGAGAGGACGAGCCTGTAGAGGTGCGAGATGGCGCACGTGGAATGTGCTCGTCAGCCCAGCAGCTGTAACGCCCACCCTCATGAGGAGGAGCATGGCGGCAATCACGTCTGCCATATCCTTGCGCTCCGCCTTGGGGACCCCCCAGCCCTAGGATCCGAGGGTGGCGATAAGACACTCATTGCAAAAGTCAGGAAACCAGTCGCCCTCCACTGCATTCTTCAAATAGAACCACCCCATTTGCCATCCCTTGTTAGTGGTACGGAGAGGGGTCAGGGGATACACGCCCGTGAAGTTAGAACGGAAGCGAATGTTGGTGCAACCGTATGGCTTCCCTAGCCTCGGGCTGCCCTTTGTCGGCGGCCCGTCCACCTTGGTCTCCAGCTCCACCTTGAAGAAGTGCTGCCAGAGATTGAAATTGGGGGAATCCCTAGATATCCCTTGCACAGGGTGACAAAGGAGGCAAGGTACAAGACACCGTTGGGCGTCAGATGGTGGAGGAGCACCTCATTGTAGCGGAGGAGGTCCACGAGGAACCTCGACGGCGGGACGCCAAGTCCCCGCACATGGAACACGGTGAACAACACCACATACCCCTTCGGGGGATACAGAATCGACTCGCCCTCGGTGGCAATCTACTCCTGTGAGGTGGTGAGTAGAGCCAATAGCCCCTTGCTCACTAGGCCATTGAGGCGGGCGGCGGAGACCTTTGACCTCGCCCACCCTTCCAGATCTGCGCGCACCGCCGTACCTCGAAGCCATCGATCTCGCAACACAAGGGGCAAAAAGGGAGACGAGTGGAGAGCAGAGACCAGGAGGAAGTGAGAAGTTGGAGAACAGGGACTGATTCTCTAAAGATGCGAGAGCATGAGCCACCGCACCCCAGCTCCCATGGATATAAACATGGCTGACTCCTCGATTTTCATGAGGAGGCGGGGGCCCCTCCCCCCTTCTCTCATCACATCACCTCTCTGCCGTCGCAGAGCATTGACTGCCCTGCGTGTTTCCATGGAAACATCTGCCGGACACCCGCACGATATGGGCCGTCCAAATTGCCTTAAAAAGGCCCCCGAGTTCGAAGGCTGGCCTAACAAAAGGGTTCAACAATCGCTCGGGACCCAAAAAGAGTGAGGGGTGTTGGAGGGTGCCCGGTGCATGCACGCACATGGGATGTTTCTCCAGCACATCTGAGTCCATTGTTGCAGATCGCTACCGCAAGCCAGCTTTATGTTCCATGGTTGCCATCGACGGGTGGCATCGAGCCTTCCAAATGCACCAACATGTTCCAAGAACTATATGGGTGGCAACCGAGGCCTCTAGGGGGTCTGTCACTGAATGACCCATGTCCTAGATCCCGACCGAGGAAGGAAAAAAGGGGCATCCACTCGGACTTACCCGTTAGTAGCTCAACGAATCCCGCTCCACCGGCCATCGAGGGCTCTTGCAGCTTGATTCAAGACTATGGCTGAGAAAAATGTGGACGAGAGCAACTCGGCAGAACCCTCAAATGAATGAGGCACAAAATCACGCAGAAATTCTCCAAGTGAGCAAACCAAATCCCGCTTGACCGACCCTCAGGGGGCTATTGCGGCTTGATTCACTATGAAGGCCGAGAGAAATGTAGACGAGGGCGACTTGGCTAACCCCTCTATTGCACGAGGAATGCAGGTGAGAGGACAAGCGATCTCCTCCCTTGCAGGCACGGGGGCTACGTTTGTGAAAAATAAAAACACCCGTGTATGCCATTGAGCAAAACAAACACACGATAAGGTTAGCTCGCACAAGAGTCTACCATGACTCTCGCACAGGCTCGGGGGCTACTGTCGGGGGTATACCAAACCGACCCAGGCCGTACCTATCAGGGAGATTGATTAGAGAACTCTTGCAGGATAATCCCTTAATCCTCACTTTATGTACTAACCTTTAATAGGCCCATCCCCTGGGAAGGGCCCGCTTGTTGGCTAACCACTGTCAGACGCAGGTACATGCCCACCAGGAAGGAAACAGGCCTTCGTTCTACCACGACTAACATGCGAGAACCACAGGCCAACCGACCCTAGGTGGTTGGGTGCCCTAGCACCTCGCCCCGCGGAGGCAGGAAACTCTGACTCGTTACGCTGGCAGGCAGGTCCCATGGAGAGACCAACCCCCTAGGAGTCAGGAGCATCTGTGCCTCGTGGCGCGGAGGACGCAACCTCCGCCTTGTCACAATGATAAGTGGGCCCTAGAGAGCCCGACCCCTAGGAGTCAGAGGCTCCCACGAGCTTTCAAGAAGGACAGGAGAGCCTTCACATCGCACAGGCAGGCGCGCCCTCCTCGGGCGAGCGAATCCCACTTACGGGGCTTTTTGAGCACGCCGCATTTAATGCAGCGGTGAGGCTGGGATTTGCTCCGATGCACCTTCGAGTGACAAGGGCGGCCATGTCAGAAGTGTTAGGAGGCGTGTGACGCCCCCCATCATGATCAAACAGCACACCGCCTCTAGGACCGGGCGGCGCGCTTGTCAGGCCATACATGCTTGTGGCCGGGGTACCACGCTCGGACCGGTCATAGGCGGGGCTCCTAGGCATCGCCTAGTCTTGGGGCACGCGGCAAGGACCTTTTGGTGAGGCAGGGTGGCCACCGTCAATGGGATCATCATTTCCCCTTTTCCCAGCAACTGGAGCGCTACAAGGACTGCGGGCCCACACAAGGGGTCGACATTGATTGAGCAGCGAAGCCCTGCAACCAAGCATGCACAGGAAGACCAGGAAGACCATATCCTCCTCGTGCCACATGGCATGTAGGCTCCTATTCTTTTGCCAATGATCACTGTACAGTGCGCCACCCCTTGAGCTATAAAAGGGGGGCGCACCCCACACTCACAAGGTTCGCACCCTTTCGATTCTGCTCTCTAGACACAAGAGACTCGCCACACACACTCGCACCCTTGAGGTTCAGGCTCTTCTAGGAAGGCCAAGAACTTCCTCTCACACTAGGAGAACCCCTGTTCTCACCCCCCATTCTGATCATAGAGACCTGGGAGCATATCCCTCTCCCGCCAGCTTATACTCACCCCTTGCAGGCTGTTTGGTTTAGTGAACATGAGCATCTGCTCAGACTAGACATAGGGACTCAGGTCCTGAACCAGTATAAACCTCGTGTCTCACTTTGCACCATCTCGACCTTGTGACGCATGTTACGATTCACTAGCTGGCCGCGATACGAAACGCCAACAATTGCTTTGCTTGTAAGCAGGTTTGCACCTTAGGCTTGAGCTTATTTTGAGAGGGGTCCCTACCTGCCCTTATATGCATAGGAAGGTAGGGTTACAAGTTGGTCTAGGACTAGAGTCCTATGCGAGTACATTATAGAAACCTACTCGGTGATCTGACTAGTATCCAAATGCAAACTAGGCTCTGAATGCATGTTTGAGTAGTCTACACCGTCTTGCACCGTAGTCTCCTCGTTGCATGCCTGCCCTGCGAGCCCTTGCTTAGGTCCCATGTACCAGCTAGGTGGGCCCATACTTGTATGTACAACAAGCCCCCAAGTACTTTGTAGGCAAAAATACAGGCACTTGACCTTGAGATAGCCGCTCTGAGTTCTTTTGGCGCTCCATGAGTACTTTTGCGATGAAAGGAGTTCTTTCCGAGTACTTACGGCTCATTGTGAGTACTTCTGCGATGAGCAAGCCCTCATGTGTCTGCAAGCGTCTTCATGTTGCTGCAAGGTACTCATGCTTCTATGAGTAGTTCCTGCAGTCTCCAAGTCCCCAGACATTCATAGAGATCAAATTTGCACAAAATTGCTCTCTACGAGAGTAGCCCCGAGCCTTGGTCAGATCCGAGGAATCTGGCTAAGGATCCTTGCAAGACCCTAGCAATCTAATCCAGCTATCTTTCCTTAAAAGCATATTCCAAAGAAAAATTTCTAAACTTGTGTCATACGGCCCCTAGCCCCCGATCATTTTCAGCAGATGCAATCTGTTGGGGAAGATCCGCCGTTGATTTCTTAGATCATTGCCACGTGTCGGCAGTTTCCCATTTTTACCACGGGTAACCGTTGGGATAGGGTTATAAATGTCCTTTTAACCCTGCTGCCAGTTTTCACCCTAGCCAGTGTCGTTCCATCTTCCATCTCGAATCAGTACACCGCCTCCTCCGAGAGCTCCGCCGCACCCCCGCTACCATCTCCAACAAGAGTCCCAAGTCCAAGCACTTGCGAGCCTCCCCCCGTGCATGGGTAGGAAGATGGCAGGGTTGAAGTCTACATGTGGTGTGGGAAAGGCTGCAGCTGGGGCTTCATCCAGCAACGCGGCCATCCCCTTCGCCGACTGGAAGACTTCGAACGTCACCAAGGCAGAGATTGAAGATCAAATCAACATGGGGTTTGTGCCGAGCAAACCCTGTTGCCGCTATGGCATACCCAGACATGGGGAGAAGGTGAAGGTACCTTTCGAGAACCGCACCTTCATGTTGTTGACACTTCCTAACGTTGCTACTAAGAAATGGATTCTCAGCAACGGCGCTAGAAATGCTAATGGTAAATTCTATTGCACTTTGTCGAACGGTGTTGATATTCTGCAAGCGCACAGAATATACTATTGTAGCACTTCACCTAGGAGTATTCCATGGGTTGTCAATTTATATTTATCTCAAAAGGAAGTGGTGGCAGAAAAATTAATGTTTCTGTAAACGACTATTCTGGAGAAATACTTCGACCTCGATGCAGAGCACGTAAGCGGGGTAAATCCAAAGGTGGGAAGTATTGGATTGGTGGAGAGAGAACACACAAGATAACTGAATGGCCCACCCTGTGTGGCCACATGGCCCACCCTGTGTGGCCACACAGGGGATATTCGGCCAGACAGGCGGAGCGTGCGGCCGCATAGGGGGTATGCAGCCGCACACTCTGGCCTTCTCCTGTGTCATCCGATCGACTTCCCAGTTTCTCCAACGGTCTTGATCTTCCTGGTTCTGGTGGTTGGACCTGACTTGTGGGCCCATGGATCCGAGAGAGTGAGGAGGTGGCTTCCTGTAGAACGTCAGATGCAAACCGACGTACTACCGATGTCCACGATCATCTCCTTCTGTGTTTCTCTGCATGGGTTGCATCTCCGGATCGATGATGTGGCCATGGGCGAGGATGCGTGACATGGCCTATGCGGGCACACAGGGGGTGTGCAGCCTCATGGTCCTCCTGTGCAGCCACACACATGATGCCTGGCTCGCTCCTCTTGAGTGGGTTTGATTCCTTTGTGCTAAATCCTCTGAATTTGGTTGAAATTCGTCCAAATCTTGTCCCTGCGTCAAATGTCTCACCAAAACTTGTGGAACTCATTATTTCAAAGAAAATCTATCCTATACTTTATTCAATGTTGTGAAACATGACATATGGATCAACTTTGGTAGGGAGTTGACGCTAAAATATTCGAGATAGCGAGCATCAACAAGCTTTCCCAAGCTTACCTCTTGCTCGTCCCAAGCAAGATGTGTTTTATTGATAGTAGATCAAGGGTTGCGTAACATATCGAAATCATGTGAGCAGCTCATACCTTAACTTTCTCACCTTGCTTTGAATCCTCGGTCGATCATGGTTTTACCGTTCATCGCAACTGTGGGGCTTATAGTATTCACCTTTCCTTTGGTAGTAGAAAGGAAGAACGATGTGTCGTAGCTATTTCTCAACTCATTCTTTTTTAGGTTCTTGTCTCGGTGTTTTTTTCAAAGTTTTTCAAATTAAGCATAGTTCCTCAATTGGTACTCTCAATCACTTAATGTGTTTGAACATCCTTGTCGGTGTTCTGACCCGGGGGCCAAGCACCAACGAGTAAATTTGTGCTGCATGCTCCCTAATCTGGATGGTGATGCAAGAAGAACACACGATTTATCCTGGTTCGGGCAAGAGAAGGCCCTATGTCTAGTGGGATGGATGATTGTATTATCTTGCACCAAGGTGCTTGTATAGGGGTGAATACAAGTGAGCGAGTGAGAATGAGGGTGTGAGAAGTGAGACTAGGACTTAGAGACTTGAGCTCTAGAGGCTTTGCTCTGCTATCCTAGGCGTGCTCCTCCTTCCTCAAGACTAGGCCCTGGCGTCCCCCTTTTATAGGCGAAGGGGAGGCTCAGGGGTACAAGGATCCTAGGGCTATCGTGGGTGCTGACGTCGAGGAGGTGATGCCGATCACATCACGATCATTGTAGAGACGTGCGCCCGGTATGGTTGGTCTTGTAGTGACGTGCTTGGAGGCGACGGCCATCCTTCCCGCACGTGTGATGACATGGCCGATGTTCGGTGATTGACCGGTGCCCATGCGCAGATGTGCGCATTCCTGTTGCCGTCGTGTCGGGAGTGGTTAGAGTGCCATCCAGCGATGTTGGAACCCCGCTCGAGGGGTGGTCGAGCGTTAGTCGAGGGGGTCAAGGCCCAAATGGATAAGGCCGAGCCCCGAGAAACACAGTGCTTGTATTGACAAATGCGTCTCGAGGGGGTGCTAGCCGAGGCACAGTGCACGGCATAGAGATACAGTGCCGTACGATCCGCTAAATCCTTGGGTATGGGTAGTAAAAGTAGGAAATAACCTTTTGTACTATCCACGGTTACCGTGGCTATAGCCATAAGGTTAGGCGAGGGCAGGTAAACCGAATTAACTGCCTTGAGCACCGTACAGGGGGTAGGTGGTTGAGGGTGGAGCTATACTCGACGGAGCGGCCGTTCACCCACACAAAATTCCGTTACACGAGGAGGTTTCATCCGCTTGAATGGTCATCTCAGACTCAAGGGGACCTATCGAGTGTACAGCACCTGGACCGTCAAGACCCGTTCGTGGGCCGGCCCAGTATGGCTCGACACCTGGGTTTGGTGTCCTTTGGGCTAGGGTTTACCTAAGATTATGGTCAGGAATTATGGTGAGGTTGTTTTGCTGATGCCGGGGTTAACCTTCTCAGTCGAGGGTTAAGGGTACCCCCTTATCTAGGTATCTGACAGTAGCCCTCGAGCCCCTGCACTAGTGTTGGCACTCGTGTAGGGGGTCATGATCCAAGATTGAGGCGTAGCACGAATTTCCTCCGGTGGGTGAGCGCGAGCGTACCCGCCGGGTGTAGACCCCAAGGCCTCGGAGGAGTAGAATACTCCTTCGAGGGCTTTTTACGTCCCTTGTCAAGGGTGCCAGTTCGATCGAGTGTAGTAGATGTACCTGAAAGGTTAAGTTAACATGAACTGGAGTCATAGTGCAGTTTCAAGGGGTATCTCAAGCATTTGAGCCCCCATGCATATTCAACCCTCTTTTGTTGAGGGGTGCCAATCCCAGTCGAGCCCCAAGGCCTTGTGCGGCTGGGGCTTTGCTGCCTTTGGCGTGTCATCCCACGAGTCCTTCCGATCAGATGTGGGGCGAGGAGCATCGTACTACCCTCGATAGGGCGACTCTCAAAGTCCTCTGTGAGCTGTTATCGGGAAATCCAAGTCAGAACTCATGCCCCATTCGATAAGGGTCGACTAGTGGCCCTGAGGCGTCCTCATTGAAGCAAATGCATGGACATGTGGATACGGAGCCCGTTTGATGGGGCCCGGTGGCTCGATGCCTCCCTCTGTGGGGATTCCGATCTAGTCCTTTTGTTTTGCCTTCAAAATATCCGAGGGGGCCTCGAGAGTTCGTTCTCCAGCAAGGGACTCATGTCGGCCCCCCTCGGTCATCCCTAACTCAGGTACTCGAGGGCGCTATCGAACCCGGTTCGAGGGCCAGCCTCCGCTCCCTTGAGGTTTTAATGTGGGCCAGAGCCCCTTTACCTTCTCGTAGAAGGATCCGTCTATGGATAACTCCTCCAGTCCGTTGGGCACACCTTTTTAAGCAAAGGCTAGGACGGTGCTGTCATGGTGGACCCAGACAACGGCTAGATGTCGTGTGAGCGATACGTGTGCCTATCATGGGAATCAAGGGAGCAGTTAGGTAGGAGAAATAAATGCAGAGATTTACCTCCTTTCTCGCTGGATCCGCCCGTTGCTCCTTGGTTGCCTTTTCTATAAATTTGTGGGGTAGGGTTTCTTTGTCCCCTACTTTGCCTTTTGTCCATCCACTGCTGCTACCGCTAGAGAGCGAATTCACCCTGCCTGTTAGTGCGAGAGGTGAAGAGAGAGGGAGGAGGGAGAGATCAAGATTGGGAATCCTCCCGGTCGCCCGTTTCCATGGCGCCGACGATGTTCCTCGCCCCGGACCGCTAGCCCCGCTCGAATGTGACACAAGGAGAGCTAGAGGGGCTGGTGACCGCTCTGCCCTATCGCTGATGCTGATCAGCCGGACTGGATGGTGCCACCGAGGGAGCACCGGGAGCTGGACCTGCCGGAGGGCTACGTCGTCAGCTTCACCAAGTTCCACCAGGTGGGGTTCGGGTCGCCGCCGAGCTGGTTCATGCCGGCCTGGCCCTAATTCTATGGGGTCAAGCTCCAGCACTTCTCCCCAACGCCATCTCCAACGCGGCGATCTTCACCGCCGTCTGCGAGGGGTACATGGGGATGGAGCCGCACTGGGTGCTGTGGCTCCATCTCTTCAAGGGCGAGCACTTCACCAAGTTTGTCTCGATGGGGAAGAGGTAGTATGTCCGCACTGGGAGTTGCAACATAGCATTGCAGAGGTCCGGCCAGTACATCAAGATGGGCTTAACCACCAACCACGCCGGGTGGCAATCCAAGTGGTTCTACATCCGGAATGACGACGGCCTGCTGCCTCGTTACACCGGGTGCATCATCGAGGTGCGCCCGGAACATTGGCTGTACGGCATGGCCTAGCCACTGCAACAGAGGTTGAACCCCCTCCTTGACGTGCTGAGTACCTTGCGCGGGCAGGGGCTGAACACCGGGCTCATCGTCTTGGTGTTCCACAGTCGGAGGGTTCTCCCTCTGATGGCGCGCCCGCTGCAGTTGGATCAGATTGGGCCCACACGGATGCCCCAGCAGCTCGAGAGGTGTCGGTTGAGGGCCGAGGAATTGCCCCTCAAGACGATCGCCAGCCGGATGAGAGGGGCAGTCATCGGGGGGTTTTAGGTCGATAGATTCAATAGCATGCCGATGCTGCCGACCCCGGCAGCATTAACCAAGTAAGTGCCTTTTCCTGCCGCCCTTGAGCTTCTCCTTTTCCTTGCTTTGCTTACATAGATTCGATATGAATTTGGACGCAGGGGAACATCGACTATAGGCTATCACAGCCCCCAGTCCCAGAAGACGCCCCCGATCAATAGGTGAGGCGCTTCACAGCTCAACAGGGGAAAAAGGGAAGATTCGGAGAAGAAGAGGAGGAAGAAAAAGAACCTCAAACGTCAGGCGCTGGAGCAGCGCTGGGCGAGACAGAGGCGTGAGGGGCTTCCTATCGAGGAGTCCCCCTCAGAAGATGACGAGGAGGAGGAGGACGAGGAAGAGGATGATGACGACGAGGGGATGGAGGTGCACCTCAAACCTCACTTGCCCGACATGTCTCGAGCTAACATGTATCCTGCGCAGGAGGACGTGTTGGAGTGGCCTCAGGAAAGGAGGCCAGCTGGTACCTCAACTAGTGGAGGGTCGTACCAGCGTACGCGCGCAGGGATGCCACCGGTCCCGTCCCATGGTCGATCTGGTGCTCCGCCGCCCCAGACCTCGACCTCGACTCAAGGTCTGCGAACCCAGGGTTGGACGGCCTCAGAGGAGCAGGGGGTGCCACCCCCGGTACAAGACATGCAGGCGCAGGGCCCCGCAGCCTCGTCAGGCCACAAGGAGCCGAGGGCATCGTCATCGGCCCCCGGCAGCCTCGGTCTTGGCAAGGGCCTGACGTAGAGGAGGTCCTCGAGGCCTCTCGGTGGCTCGAGGAAGCCCAGGAGAATGCCCGTCATCCTGGTGGGGTAAGTTTTGGAATCTCGAGCTCCCCTTCTTTTTTCTGGTGGTTTGTGGAATGATAATGTGTCTCCTTCCTCGCGCATCATTTTAGGCTTAAGTGCCTGGTGCAGGAGGCGTCGCTCTCGCCCGCCAAGAGGCTAAAGACTGATGCCACTGCCCAGATTACGGGGTCCGCATCAGGTGCGACCTTGAACGCTCAGCTGGCAGCAATGATCGCTTGGCTCGTAAAAGCTCGGGCTGCCCTGGCTCGAGGCAAACTGACAACGAGAGCTTCTGCTATAGGGTCGAGCCCCTTGGGCCTAGTGGGGCATGGTACTACTGCTCGGGATCAGGAGCAGGTCGACGTCCCCCCTACCGGTGGGGGCTCGAGGCCCCTGAGGTCGACTCAACGCTGGGGTCGACACAGGGGGTCCCGATCACCATCGAGGACGAGGGGGAGAACCCCTCACCCAAGGCGCAGAGGGGGCGACGGACGGCCCCACGAGGTAGAGATGACGCCCTCCTAGTAGCAGCCATGGTCACCGTGGCCATTGGGGCTGCACGAGTGGGAGGAGCAACAGAGGCGGGAGCAGCTGCTGAAGCAGCAGGAGGATGAGGAGCCAGCATCGAACCAGCCTAAGCGGCAATAGCATCAGCAGCCATGGCTGTAGCAGGAGGAGACGGAGCGATTGGCGTCGAGCCAATCGGAGCAACAGCAGCAGAAGGAGGACCAGACGTCCTTGGACCTACCGCCCCAGCGGCAAGAAAAGCCACTGGAGGAGCTTGTGACCTCGAGCCTTCTGCAGCAGCAGGGGGAGGCTGTGGCTCCCTCGAGCCAGCCGCTGCGGCAACAGAGCATGGCGCCGGAGGTGTTGGCGGTCTCGAGCCCGCCACGGTAACGGCAAGAGGAGATAGCCACTGCAAACCCACCGCTGTTACATCGGCAGGAGGAGGTGGAGGAGGCCCTTCTCGCTGGAGGGTCCACCACTCGGGGGACCTCCCATGGTCCTAGCTAGTCCACCCCCGGCTTTTTTGCCATGTTGCGATAGGGCGGCTATGAAGCCGAGTCATCGGGGGCCGGAGCAGAGGTCGAGCTGCCGTTTCCCACCCTGGCCGAGCAAGTGGTTCACCATGGTGGTTCGCCTGACATGGTGAACCTCATCTCATCATCGGTGCGGGAGAGGATCGAGAGAGCCCTTCCCTCTTGGGGCAAGAAACCCCTCTTGCTCCGAGAGCCGCTGAAGCCTAACACTCCCGGGGTCATGATGGATGATCCAACGGAAGTGGCACATTGAGAGCAAGTTGAGGAGTACTGGGCGTGGATGGAGCTTGCTCTAAAGCTGGCCGTCGAGGTCACCTCTGAGGATCTGTGTTGGGCCTTCACGTTAAGCGTTTCCCTGAATGCGTCTGGCTTGGGGATTTTTTTTCGATGTCTGATCTCCTGCTTCTTAATTTTAGGATCTGAGGAGGCATTCCTACGTGAAGTCCTAGTTCATCCACTCGACACAGGATGGACGGGAGTAGGTACAATGCCAACTCAAGGCTGCTCCTACGGAGGTAGCGAAGGCGAAGGAGGATCTGGCCTTGGCCTAGGAGGAAGCGGCCCGGGCCAAGGATGAAGCGGGGAAGGCCAAGCAGGATGCTGCCACAACTCGTGGGCAAGCGTCCTAGGCCAAAGACGACCTGTCCTTGGCACTCGAGCACATGAAGGGGCTCAAGGCAGATATCGCTCGGGTTGGCAGTCAACATGACCTCCTCGACGCACGGACCAAAAGGCTCGAGGAGGAAGCGTCGAAGGCCAGGGAGGAGGCAGAGCAGGCGAAGGGGGACGTCGTCCTCATGCTCGAGCGTATAGAGAAGCTCAATGGGGAGCTCGCTAAGGCCAAGGGTGATATTGACTTGGTCTCTAGAGAGCATGATGCCCTCAATGCCATGGCTGAAGATTAGCGAAAGCATGCCAACGACTTGGCTGCCGAGGTCGCCGCCCTGAAGGAGACCCTCCTACAGAAGGAGGGGGCCATCGCGTCTACTGGCAAGGTGATCGAGGACCTGTGGCTAGAGAAGACAGAGGTGGCCCGTGGCCTCAAGGTGGCCAAGAAGGAGCGTGACGAGGCCAAGGAGGCATACATGACCATCGACACCCATGCCACTAGTAAGTCATTCTCCCTTGGCTTTGAATACTTGCTTCTGTGCTTTTTGTTGGCTGTGACTAATTTCTGCCTCGAATTCCAGGTCTTGAGATAGAGATCATCAATGTTCGAGTGGCCTCCAAGGCGCTTCAGGAGCTCTTGTTCTCTAAGGCGGTGCTGACCGAACGCTCCGCACCAGGATAAACTCAGTTTGTGACGACCTTGGGGTTGACCCCGTGGACCGGGTCGAGGAGGAGGTGTGTGGGACTTCTCTTGTCAACCGCATGTACAACATCGGGCACGTCGTGAGGGACTACGTCTGGGATGCACTCCACGTCGGTGTGAAGCGGGCGATGGCGGTCGTCTGCTTCGGCTTCACCTACGACATGGGCATCATTTCCCACGGCTTCGTCTCCGACCCCAACAAGACCGACACAGAGAATGAGGAGTGACACCAGTGCTTGATTGACGATGCTGAGGAGCTCGATGAGCAGTTGGCAAAGCTGTTTGAGCCCGAGGTCCTTCTCCCTGACTTCGATGGTGAAGACGATGGTGAAGGAGACGGCGTCAAGGGCCTGTGAGCCAAAACTGGGCAAGGAGGCCCATGTAATATATTAGTTTTTTGTGACTCATGATATCGTGGCCCTGGGGCCTTAAAACAATTATGCATTGTATGCTTTTGGATGTTTTAAGTTCGAGTCCCTTGTTCTTATTTGCCTGCATCTTACTTTTTTACTAAGTTTTTGACGCACGCTCTTATCCCTCGAGGGGGAGCAAGTGGGGGTACCGTAGCACCAAGGCATAGGAGAGCCCCCAGCTCGACAGCCCTTGACCCTTAGGGAGTTTGAGGTGTTTTCTACTTAGTTACGAAGCAAGTTTGAGACAGAAAAAGAAAGGAATGTCGAGTTTCGAAAAATCATTCGAGTTTTTAGGAACTTAGGGGTTCCCCCTGTCAGCCCCTGAGGGAGACTTGACTCTGATGAAGCAGAGTCGAGGCTACCTCATATTCATGAACAAAATTGTACTGAAATCAAAAGCACTTTTATTTATTCATGATGTGATAGATGTACATAATGAAAAGCACATGGCCTCGAGGCCTCTAGGGATAAAAGCGATGCAGCTGTTCGATGTTCCATGTCGTTGGTGAAGGTTTCGCCCTTGTTGTTCGATAGCTTGTATGTCCCGGGCTTCAGCACCTCAACTACCATGTAGAGGCCCTCCCATGGTGGAGTTAGCTTGTGGTGCCCCTTGTTGCTCTGGCACCAACGAAGGACGAGGTCGCTGACATGGAGAAGAAGAGCAAACCCGTGCCTACTCCTATTTCATGAGTGACCCATCGAAGTACATCGTCCACAGCTTAGCTTGGATTTGCGCTGGTGGAAGCTAGGTGTTGGTCCATTCGGCGATGAAATCCGCCAACACCTGAGACTTGATGGCCTTGCACAGTGCGTAAGTGAGGGCCTCGCCCATGAGCTCGACCGACCACTTTGCGATCCTCCCCATAGCCTCCTAGTTTTGGACTATCTCTCAGAGGGGGAAAGACGAGACCATGGTCACTGGGTGACTGAGGAAGTAGTGCTGGAACTTACGACGTGCGAGCACAATGGCGTAGAGCAACTTTTGGATTTGCGGGTAACAGACCTTAGTCTCCGAGAGTACCTTACTAATGAAGTAAACTGGCTGCTGAATAGGTAAAGCGTGCCCTTCCTCATCCCTCTCGACGACTACAGCCGCGCTGACAACCTAGGTGGTGGCGGCGACATAGAGCAAAAGGGGCTCGGCTGGGTCAGGAGGCACGGCCGGCCTAGGAGGTACAAGGATTATAGGGATAGTCAGCATACCTTTGACGGTCCACATGAAGTGCTCGGATTTCTTCAGAAAGTGGTACATGGGAAGCGCTTTCTCTGCTAGGCGCGAGATGAAGCGACTAAGGGCTACGAGGCAACCCGTGACCCTCTGTACACCCTTCAGGTCTCGAATAGGCCCCATCTTGGTGATTACCGTGACCTTCTCAGGGTTGGCCTCGATTTTGTGCTGGGAGACAATGTATCCTAGAAGCATGCCTCGAGGCACGCCAAAGGCACATTTCTTGGGGTTGTCCTTGATGTTCTTGGCTTGGAGGCACTTGAACGTGATCTCTAGGTCGTTGATGAGGTTGTCAACTTTCTTGGACTTGATCACGATGTCATTGATGTAGGCCTCGACCGCCGTACCTATGAGCCTATCAAAAACATGGAGCATGCATCGCTGATACGTGGCCCCGGTGTTTCAAAGACCGAAGGGCATGGTGATGTAATAGTACATGCCAAAAGGGGTGATAAAGGAAGTCATGAGCTGGTCAGACTCCTTCATTTTGATCTGATGGTAACCGGAATAAGCATCAAGGAAATAAAGGGTCTCACATCCCACAGTAGAATCAACAATTTGATCAATACGTGTTAAAGGAAATGGAACTTTAGGACATGCTTTATTCAAACTAGTGTAATCGACACACATCCTATATTTTCCATTCTTTTTCTTAACTAGTATAGGATTAGCTAACTACTCAGGATGATGAACCTCCTTGATGAATCTGGACGCCAAAAGCTTGTGAACATCCTCCCTGATGATCTTGCGCTTCTCCTCATCGAAGCAGCGCAAGCGTTGTTTCACCGGCCTGGACCCGACCTGGATCTCCAAGGCATGCTCGGGGACTTCCCTCGGTATGCCCGGCATATCTGAAGGACTCCACACAAACATGTCGGCATTCATGCAGAGAAAGTCGACGAGCACAGCTTCCTATGCACTGATCGTCAGCGTCTTCCCTTCAGAGCTGCTGGGGTCGAGGAGGATGGACTTGGTGTCTTCTACGGGCTCGAAGGTGCCGGCGTGACGCTTGGGATCGGGAGCCTCGTTGGCTAGACCCTCGAGGTTCACAGCCATCAGGGTGGACTTCTAGACAGCCTCCCCATGCTCGACGCACTCGACATCACAGTCATATGCGTGCTCGTAGGAGGGGCCGACGGTGATGACGCCCTTAGGTCCCGGCATCTTGAGCTTGAGGTATGTGTAGTTGGGATCGCCATGAACTTGGCGTAGCCGGGTCGCTCGATGATGGCATGGTACGTGATGTGGAACCCGACCACCTCAAAGGTGAGGATCTCCTTCCTGAAGTTCGAGGGAGTGCCGAAGTAGACGGGGAGGTCGATGTGGCCAACGGGCAGGGCCTTCTTCCCTAGCACAACTCCATGGAAGCCCCGGCGCTGGGCTAAAGCTGCGACTTCTTGACTCCTAGGAGGTCGAGGGTCTTGGCGTAGATGATGTTGAGGCTGCTGCCCCCATCCATGAGCACCTTGGTAAGACGGGTGTTGACGATGATGGGGTCAACAACAAGTGGGTAGACCCCAGGATTGGGGACACAATCTGGGTGGTCATCATGGTCAAATGTGATGGCCACGTTGGACCAGTCGAGGTATTGTCGCGACCCGCATGGAGAACACCTCTCGATGCTCTCGCTTGCGTTGTCGAGCGGAGAGGAAGTCGAGGGGCCCCCGTAGATCATGAAGATGTCATACACCATAGGGTAGGCTTCGTCCTTATCGTTGCCCTTATCCTTCTTGGGTTCCTCCATCCTGTCGTCCTTTTTGAGGCCGAGTCCCTCAAAATACTTCTTGAGCATCCGACAATCCTCGACTTTGTGGTTTGCCCCGACCTCCCACCCTTTTCTGTGCCTGGCTCGGGTGGTTCGCCCCTTCCTTGTGGTAAGGGTAGGGCTCCTTGAGCATCTTGTTGAAGATAACCCCCTCAGGGGGGCTCGAGGCTTCTTGTGCTCGGCAGGAGCGATAAGATCATCAACCACAGCCTCATGCTTGCATTGCTGGTTCTTCTTCTTCTTCTTGTTGTTCCTCTTGGCGCCCTAGCGTGATGTCTCGGGGTCGTCCTCCTGTGTCTTCCCCTGGCCACCTCCAAAGAAAGTGCCCACCGCCTCCTCACCGGCCGCAAAGTTGGTAACGACGTCCATCAGCTCATTGGCAGTCTTGGGGGTGTTGCGCCCAAGCTCACGGTCAGATCCTTGCATGTCGTGCCGGCAACAAAGACCGTGATGATGTCGTGGTTGGAGATGTGCAGAAGCTCGGTATGCTTTTTGGAGAAGCGCTTGGTGAAGGCGCTGAGGGACTCCTTGGGTGTCTGCTTGACATTGCAGAGCTCCCAGGAGTTGCCAGGGCGCTCGTAGGTTCCCTTGAAATTCCCCTCGAAGATCCTCACAAGGTCGGACCACTTGCGGATCTGGTCTGGGGGAAACTCCTCGAGCCACATTTGAGCGGTGTTGGAGAGGAACAAAGGAAGCTGGCGGATGATAATGTTGTTGTTGCGTGCCCCGCCCATCTGGCAGGCCAACCAGAAGTCAGCCAACCATAGCTCGGGCTGGGTCTCGCCGTAGTACTTGAGCAGGCTCGTGGGGGGCGGAAGGGTGACGGCAGCAGCGTCCTCCAAATCTCCCTGCTGAAGACTCAGGGGCCCGGCGGCTCGGGTGATCGGTTGTGATCCTCATCACTATCGTAGCGTCCACCCCTATGAGCACTGTAACCTTTTGCCTCGATGTCCCTGCTCTTGCATCTGCGGCTGTCATTGATGTCGTCTGGAGCGTCTCGAGGCTCGCGGTCTTCGAGGAGGCGATCCTTGACTGGAGTCATCTTCTTTGGCTGGGGCACAGCCTCTTGGTGCACTGAGGCCTCCCTCTCATGTTGGGAGGGCTCGACTGGTCACTCCGAGGCCGCCCCTCGATGCCTCGAGGCCAAACTTTTAGCCTGCTGCATGGCCGCAACCTCGAGGAGCCCCTGGATCTGGTCCTTGTAGCGGAGGGCCTCAGGATTCGAGGGCGCAAGCATGTTGCGAAGGAGCATGCTGGCCGCGATGATGTTTTGGCTTGCGCGGTTGAAGACGGGATGTGTGGGCGTTCATTCAATGATCTACCTCTGGACTTCTCGAGCCCTCCGTCAAGCTCCTTCACGCGCGCGCTCCTGCTCGAGAGTCTGCTCGAGCTTGCGCAGCTGCTCTCAGTCCTTGTCCATCTTGGCCGCCAACTCACGGACTTGCGCGAGTTGGGCGTCCTGACTGTCCTGTGGACCGTTTGGTGCCGCTGGGGGTGCCTCTTGAACTAGGATAGCATTGCCACCTGCAACTACTGCTACTGCGTCTCCATCATCGCGTGTCTCGTCGCTAGAAGCGACCGCTACCTCAACATTGAAGCACTCCCGCGTGGGGTCATAGTACTCACCGTCGGTGTCAGAGTTGGAGTCAACCCAGTAGAATTCAAGGGCGAGGCCGCGTCGCTCTTCCCTCAGCTGCTACCGGAGCATGCCGAGGGTGTAGCGTCGTGCACCCGGGGTCCCAGAGGACTCTGGGTATTCTGAGGTTGGCACGGACGTCACCATGTCCATGGTGGCACGAAAAAGGTGCCCCGGAAGGTCCTCATATGCTCTCATGCTGGTGCTCGCTGAAGAGGCACATGACTTGGCGGTGTTGTCAAGGCTGAACAGGAACGGTTGACGAAGCCCAAACAGCCCGTGTGGGAGTAGGTTGGGTGGCGTCGGGGTTGCGCCCGCCAGGGAGACCATGCTGGACCCCCTCGGCAGGCACATGGCAAAGTTGAAGTCAGGGTTGCTGAGCAGCCCTTCTGGCTCACCCTCTCCCACCAGACGCAGATCAGACAGGCCCTCAACTAGAAGGTCCGCTTCACTGATCGGGAGAGGGGTGATGATGGTGGTCGACGCTCCTCCCATGAGCATATGGCGGTGCTTGCGCCGATCACGCCGCCTCTTCGTCGTAGTCACGTAGCGAGAGCAGCGGGACCGACATGTCGCCCGGTTGCTCCAGGGGAGCTTGGTGTCACTATCCTCCTGACCCCTAGGTGGGAGCAGAATCATGTCCCAGCCGCGGCCGAGTGACATGAACTCCAGGCTCCCAAAGCGGATCACGGTGGAGAATGGAAGTGGCTGAACGGGATCTGCCATCCGGAAAAATGGTGGGATGCGGTCGTAACACGCAGCTCCCCCTACCAGGCGCACCAACTGTCGGTGTTCTGACCCGGGGGCCAGGCACCAACGAGTAAATTTGTGCTGTGTGCGCCCTAATCCAGATGATGATGCAAGAAGAATACATGATTTATCCTAGTTTAGGCAAGAGAAGGCCCTACGTCCAGCGGGGGGATGATTGTATTATCTTGCACCGAGGTGCTTGTACAAGGGTGAATACAAGCGAGCGAGTGAGAATGAGGGTGTGAGAAGTGAGACTAGGACTTAGAGACTTGAGCTCTGGAGGCTTTGCTCTGCTATCCTAGGCGTGCTCCCCCTTCCTCAAGACTAGGCCCTGGCGTCCCCCTTTCATAGGCGAAGGGGAGGCTCAGGGGTACAAGGATCCTACGGCTATCATGGGTGCTGACGTCGAGGAGGTGATGCCGATCACGTCACGAGCGCCGTAGAGACGTGCACTGGGTATGGTTAGTCCTATAGCGACGTGCTTGGAGGCGACGGCCGTCCTTCTCGCACATGTGATGACGCAGTCGATGGTCGGTGATTAACCGGTGCCCATGCGCAGACGTGCGCATTTCTATTGCCATCGCGTCGGGAATGGTTGGAGTGCCGTCCGGCGATGTCGGAACCCCACTCAATGGGTGGTCGAGCGGTAGTCGAGGGGGTCAAGGCCCAAATGGATAAGGCCGAGCGTCGGGAAATATGGTGCCTGTGTTGACAAATGCGTCTCGAGGGGGTGCTAGCCGAGGCACAGTGCGCGGCATGGTGATACAGTGCCGTACGATCCGCTGAATCCCCGGTTATGGGCAGTAAAAGTAGGAAATGACCTTTGTACTGTCCACTGTTACCGTGGCTGTAGCCATAAGGTTAGGCGGGGGCAGGTAAACCGCATTAACTACCTTGAGCGCCGTACAGGGGGTAGGTGGTTGAGGGTGGAGCTGTACTCGACAGAGCGGCCGTTCGCCCGTGCAAACTTCCGTCACTCGAGGGGGCATCGTCCGCTCGAGTGGTCATCTCAGACTCGAGGGGACCCGTCGAGTGTACAGCAGCCTGGACCGTCGAGACCCGTTCGTGGGCCAGCCCAGTATGGCTCGACACCTGGGTTTGATGTACTTTGGGCTGGGGTTTACCTAAGATTATGGCCGGGAATTATGGTGAGGTTGTTTTGTTGATGCCGGGGTTAATCTTCTCAGTCGAGGGTTAAGGGTACCCCCTTATCTAGGTACCCGACAATCCTCACTTTGGCTCAAATGTTGGAGCCTCTTTCTCCTACATTCAAAGTTGTTGACATCCATATATTGTCAAGTCAAAGAGATGATCCAAACAAGAAACTAATCATATGACTTGATCAAGATGTGCATGTGTGTGGATGAAAAACAACTGTGAAATCCTTTTGAATGATCCAACTCAATCCTTTGATGCATATTTTTCATGAGTCATGGAGCTATATTTCTTTTTCTCATTTTTTTCATCATGCTATGATTGGCATGCTCATTATTGCAAGATAACTTGGAGAGAGTGGTCATAAACACATGGAGTTTTATTTTGCGGAATGATGGATATGGTATGGAAGGCATGAATTGCTTATTCCCAGTGTAGGAATGAGCGCTATTTGGTATTTGTGGGTGTACGTGAATCTTGATCATGGTGGCATGAAAAGGTTCTAAATAAGGGTCAAACAATTTGACAAGACTCACTAGTCAAACAAGCTGCATATGTGGAGGTTGTTTATCATGGAAATATGTATATGGCTTTGGTAGGTATTTCAAACAATCGAGGAACTTCAAATTTTAGATTTCAAAATAAATTCAACCGAGACAATAGCCTTACTAGATCATGAGAGAACTAAGCATAGACTTGTCATATCTTTCCTCACAACAACATAGGATTGGTTCAAAACATTTGCCTCCAGTAAGTGACAACTTAGACATATCTGTCGCACCGATACCGGCGACTAGAGGGGGGTGAATAGCAGCCTCTCAAAGTTTCTCAATCAAAAGAGATGAGGCCTATGTCCCGATTGCCACCCGAACCCTCTTTGCTTCTTCTGCCAAGATGACACTCACCAACTGGTGGAGAGCTCACCCTAGGAGCAGAGAAACGCTTGGAAAGTGCAGTAGAAAAACTCATGAAAAGATCAGAGCGAGACAACACAAACTACAGGCCCTGGATGATCCGACACAGTGAGAAACTGACCATCGGATGATCCAACGCTGTGAGAAAACCAGGCACCGGACAAATTCTGCGCAAACTCTCAGGAGTAAACCTAGCCCATCAGATGATCCAACGACCCTATGGGAGCAGAGCGTCGGACAATCCACTGAGCGTCGAACGATCTGACACAGAGTGAAGCTTCAGGCACCGAACTAATTTTGCTCACGCACCGGATGATCCGACGTATCTATGGGAGCAGAGCGTCGGACAATCTGGGAAAAACAGAGGCAAAAACCAAAGTCCAGAATTCGTCTGATGCTCCCTGTGAGGAGACCGTCGGATGATCTGGTGCATAAAGGAAAATTGCACAGAGAGAAAATTCAAACTTTGGAAAATGACTCGGCAGTCAAATCATCCGACACTATACACCGATGCGAGCGTCGAACGATCCGGTGCCCTCGAACACAGAATCTCGAGCACAAATAGCTCTCTGTCCAATCAGAAAAATGTCAATTTTGCCCATGAAAGCTTCTCCAAAAATTCCAAGGAAAATTCCTTAGCAACACAAACTTGTTGTGAGGCTAATCCATGGAAAACCCCTCTCCAAAACTCTACACAAAAAATCGAATCGAAAATCGCAAAGCCCTGAGCAGGGAAAAGAGGTGCTGTCCAAGAAATTGCTCGATCTCTAAATCCGTGAGGGTTCTCGATGAGATTTTTGGTGAGAATGCCCCTCACTTGATTTAGGACGAGATGGTTCAAGTGGTTTCCAAAGAACAGCCCTCAAACTCAAGAATCAAATTTCAGGAAAAGAAGGGAAAATAGGGAAACGCGAAGAACACAAACACAAGCGATTTCCACTCTGAAATCTAGAGGACATGAGGTGGTTTAGGCCATCATTCCTGCAAAAACTTACCACCCAAGTCTTACATGAGAAGGGATCTCCTCCAAGAAATCCTAGAGAAATAGGTGGGAAAATGGAAAACGAAAATAAACTAGGGTTTCGGTGGTGGGGAGAGAGATGGCTGCCCACAAGGGGGTCATCCTCTATTTATAACCGTTCACCAAAAGACTAAACTACCCCTAGGTTCTATCCCTAAGATAACTGCCCACGCAGGGGCATTTTCGTCCAACTTCCCAGATCTTGATCGGATGGGCCCGGAGTCTTCACGACTTAGCTTTGCCTCGACGCAAGCTCCGTGATGACGCGAGGTGGGCTCCCACCCGACGCCGCTCGGCCGCACCACCGACTCGCCCTGGCTGCACCGAAACGCGTCTGCCCCTGGTTTTGTGGAAAACTAGCAAACCCGGGCACGTGCTACGCCTAGCACGCCCCGCCCTGGTTTTGAGGACAAACCAGTCAAACTGGTGGCCTTGTGGCTCAACCACCGAACCGCTGCCCGGTTGTCTGGTGAGCCGGGAAAAACCCAAGCGCACGCCCCGCAGACACGCCTCGCCCCCGTCGTGGAGCCCACAGCTCCATGCACCTTTCGCACCCTTCACTCTAGTACCTTTCACACCCTTCACTCTGGCACCTTTCGCCCCCTTCGCTTTGGTCCCTCGGCATGAACCTTGCGCACCCTGCTACTCACGTCCATCCTTCACCAAGTCCGTCGGCATGGACCTTTTGTGCCTGACCTTGACCATGCCCTGTCGCATGCATAAACTGCATCCTATACACCTATACATACTAAGCTGGGAATTGACATCAGTCATGCCACATGTTGTCAATCACTCATCACAGCAGGGTGACCACCACTGGTCCTCAATCTTCCCCTTGATGAGTGCATTGATAACACACCCACACATAATCATGCAAGTAAGTTAACAAGGATAAAATAAGAAGAAAGGAAAAAGAAAGGAAACTCATCCGAATGATCCAAAAGTCAAGTGAAAAGCTAAAGGAAAGGATCATTCAAACAAGCAATCTCGGTCCCCTAAGACAAGGGCCATGGCTCGACGCAACCGAGAGAAAAGCTTCATGATCCCTCACAAAGGAGGCAGCAAATCGGGCTCAACACTGATTAGCAAAACAGCAAAGCTCAGCACAAGCGAAAACAGTCTCCAAATGACTGAAACACAAAGACACCTGATCCCTCATAGAGGAGGCAGCAAATCAGGCTCAACACCGATCAGGTAACTCAAAGCAAGGTGCTGGCAGAAAGAACTCCCCCTGAAAACATGCCCAACAGAAACAGCTCCCCCTGAGCAAAAAGCATGCCAAGAGTTCAAATTCTCCATGTTCTCCCCCCGTTTCAAACAACTCCCTTTTACAAAGCATGATAGCAAGATTATTTTATTTTCCCAAAAGTTCTCCCCCTTGTTGACAATGCATGAATCCAGATATACAGGAAGCATAAAACATGCATGTCATAGGTGAGCAACTAAAAAGCTTCTCAAATATACTAAAAGGACTTATGCATGCTACAAGTGAGACATAAGCATAGCTAGTGACATGAGAAGCAAAGCAAAGCCAACAAGAGTATATCAAGTGAAGTGTGTGTGGCAATTGCAAAGTCAAGTTATCAAATTAAAACATCACCTCATGAGCAAAGGACTCGAATATTGTAGGTGTTCTGACCCGGGGGCTAGGCACCAATGAGTAAATTTGGCTGTGTGTCCCTTAATCCGGATGGTGATGTAAGAAGAACACAAGATTTATCCTGGTTCGGGCAAGAGAAGGCCCTACGTCTAGCGGGGGGATGACTTGTATTATCTTGCACCAAAGTGCTTGTACAGGGGGGATACAAGCGAGCGAGTGAGAACGGGGGTGTAGAGAGTGAGGCTAAGAGAACAAGCGTTGCAGGTGACTTGTGTTGTTGCCCGATGTCCTTGCCTCTAGCCCACCACCTCCTTTTATAGGCCAAGGAAGGGCTCAGGTGTGCAGAAGACCCGAAACGATGGCGTAGGGGTGATAATGGTGGATGCCATGGCGCCGTTCTCTGGAGGTGACGGCATGCCTGCAGCGATGTGCTTCATGATGATTTTTGTCTCCCCGAGCTGTCAGGGTGAAGTCGGTGATTGACCGGTCAATGGGGTTGGTGATGTTGATGATGCTAGACTGCTTCAGCGACAAGGTGAAAGACGTGGCCTTTCTGCTGAGCACGTGGGACTGGCAGTCGATGATGCGCCGAGGATCCTATAGCGCTGACCGGAGCTGCCTGGGAGCTGAGTCAAGGGGTACCCCAGGGGCCTCGAGGCCGAGCGGATAAGAACGAGCCCCGGGAATCCTGGTATGAAAGCTGACTTCTGTGTCTCGAGGGGGTGTCTGAAGGGGCTCGGTGCCTCGTGTGTTGGTACAGTGCTTGTACGAATCAGCGCTTCCCCGGGGGTGGACGATGGAAGATGGGACTTTACCTGCATACCTGGTAATCATGACCTGCTCTGTGGTAATGGCGTTAGGTGGAAGCAGGTAGACGCGTTTAATGCCCTGAGCATCATACAGGAAGTAGGCGGTCGAGGGGATAGCTATAATCACGCAGTTTTCCGTCACTCAAGGGGGGACATCCACTCGGACGGACGCCCGCCACTCGAGGGGCCCTGTCGAATGAGCGTCGTCCTGGGCCGTCGAGACCAGTTCGTGGGCCGGCCCAGTATGGCTTAACGCCAGGGTTTGATGTACTTTGGGCCGGGGATTAGGGTGAGTTAGTGCGTTGATGCCGGGGTTGATCCTCTCAGTCGAGGGAAGTACATGGCTGCCGCCAGGGGCAAAAACAGCAAGCCACTTTTTCCTTCAACTGCGGCGACAAATATTCTGGCTCCTTTTGTTTCGAACCACCAGCGACAAACAAAACGATATGGAGTATCAATTACAGTTCACAGGAACCTAATTATCCATACATCCACACATAATGCCATAACCAACTACGGAAATTAAGTTAGAACGAAAGAAAGCTCTTGCTTTGCTACAAACAAGGATTCAGATAGAAAAAAACTATTAGAAATCTTACCGGTTGGTAGGGTGAATCAACTGTACGGAACTCGACGCGGTACCTCGGCTCACGCGAACTCCGCCCAAATGGGACACCTGATGATCAGTAGAGAATTAAGGCCAAATCAGTACTCAAGGAAAGTGGGCCGAAGCACAATTAA
>CM041638.1:447984-467147 GCA_023333625.1 Bothriochloa decipiens | reverse complement strand
ATGAATTGTAGCAACTCATCCTGGATGAAACCGTCCCACCTAATACATGTCCAAGTTGTTGAATTATCCATATGGTTCAAGCAAATTAGTTGAATTATCCCATCCAGGATCAATCCATACATGTCCAAGTTGTGCATGCAATCAAACACACCCTATATTGACTACAGATAGTAGTATGCTCAAACTATACTCCAAAGCTGGAGGTAGGCCTGTGCATTCGATTAATTCGGTTACTTCGGTTCGGTTGAATCAGTTATCAAGAATTTTGGTTATAGAGAAATATTAACCGAATTTGTTATCGAAAAACTAATAACCGACCCAAATCGGTTTTGATTAATCGGTTAACTGTGAAATATGTTATACTTCTATACAAGATAATGTAACAACATAATCGTATTGGAAAGCACCTAACTAGACATAGATCATGCAATGAAACAAAAGGAAAAAAGAACAAATAATGCTTATAACAGATAAAGACTCCTAGAATTACGTTCCGAATACATTTGAATATGTCAATGGTGACAATTTTAGGGTTTAATATAATAAATTAGAAAGAATTTTGGTGAATCGTTAATTTGGTTAATGCCAATTCAAAACCGAATAAATATCGGTTAACAGAATAATGCCAAAGTCTTAACCGAATGGATAACAAAAATCGGTTAACTGACATTTTCGGTTAAATCGGTTCGGTTCGGTTAATCAGTTTCGGTGAATTTTTATGAGCTTCAAGCAAGGGACTGTTTGGGCTCAGCAGCGTGCCCTTCTCCATAAGCTCATCTAGCACCTCAACAGCACTGTCACACTTGCCACCTGCACAAAGGCCTTCTATCAAAACTCCTTGCTGTCTTGGATCCACGAGAACATGCTTGAACTAGCCGCTGTTCCGCTGCACCTCCAATGCCCCTTCCAAATCCCCGGTTGTGCACAGCATCGTCACAAGCCTCGGAAACACCGACTTGTCCTTAGGCGTGAGCCTCCGCTCCGCCATGTCATCGACACCGCCTTCCAGGTCTCCGCCACCCTCCCCAGATCATCGCAAACGCCTGGCAGCAATGCAGCGAATGTCTTGTCGCTGAACCTCAAACCCTTTTCTTGCCCATCTCTGTGAAAACCTCTACCACCTCCTCCACCTTTTTGTCTTCCACATGCCCCTCGATCATGGCATTGCACGAGGCTAAGTTCCGTTCAATCCCCTCCCCAGTCGTTTCATCAAACACTTTGCGTGCGCTCTCCAGATCACCTGCCCGCACTCAATCATTGAGCAGGGTGTTGTAAGTCTTCACATCAGGCGTGACCCCATGAGCCTTCATGCCCCCAAACGACCTAATGGCGGCCTCCATCTTCTTGCACGGACCGAATCCCGGCGCGACGCCCTCCGCGATCATGGAGTTGTAGATCCGCCTGGCCATGGCCTCACGGTCGCAGCAGAGTATGGCCTTGAGGGCGGTGTTGTAGGAGAGCGTGATGCGGCGGATGCCGAGGTCGGGCATCATCCGGAACAGCCTGCGGGATGGCGGCCTTCCAATAGGCTGAGATGGCCACGGCGAGCGTGGCCTCGTCGGGCGCGAGAGCGACGTTGAAGGACGGCATGGTGTCGACTGTCGAGGATGAGGCAGCACGCTTGGTTGATCATGCGAACGTGGCCAGAAAGAGTTGGATATAGATGGTTTTTTTGAGACGAGCCGGGCCGTCCGGCACTAGCCCGATTTGGCCCGCACTATTTAGCCTAATGGTTTTTTCGAGCCGGGTTGGACCGGGCCGGCATTGTGCACCGAAGAGGCAGCCATTTTTTCGTATCGGTTCGGTTCAATAGCACGGCGGGCTCGACCATGCTAGTGCTGGTCCAAGCACTAGCAATAATGGCACCCAAACGGTGGTGGCACTTGTGGGGTCGGCGTTTGGGAGGAGTGAGGGCGAGTGGACGCACGATGCTAGGATGAGAGGTTGTGTAACACCCCAAAATTTGCAATTTTGAAAATAGACTAAAAATGATTTAGTTATGTATTTTTGTGCTCATGAAAACCTAGGAAAAATAATATTTTTCATTATATTAAAATTTATCATAAGGTTTAGCAACATGTTTGTGCATTCATGCTGGTGCATTATTTATTTTGTGATGTGTGGTTTTGACCAAATTTGAAAATAAATTCAAAAGAGTTTGAAAATCTTTTTGAAAAGTGGTTTGAATAAAAGAAAAACATTTATTTTCCTCCTTTCCCTTCCTTCCTTTTCAGCCCGCGCGGCCCAACCAGCCAGCGGCCTGATCTCCCTTCCCCGCGCTCGGCCCGACAGCCTGCTGCCGTGGCCCACTCCTGCTCCCCGGCCCAGCAACAAGCAGCGGTTGCGCGCGCATCGCCTCTCCCTCCCGGGCCGAAAGGCCGAGGCCCGACAGGACGACCCAGCAAGCTGCCGTTGCGTCGTGCGCCCCCGTCTCCCTCCCTCGCTCCGGCTGACAGGTGGGCTCCACCCCGTCCTCTCCTACCTCCCGCTCGTAACCGCGCTGGACTTCGCCGCCCAAGTCCGCTCTGACTCCGTGTCGCTCCACCGCGTACTCCAAGCCACTCGGGCCTTAAATACTGAGCCCGAGCACCGCCTTGACCCTCTCCCCAAACCCTAGCGCCATAGTTGCCCTAGCCCGAGTTCAAGTTGTGGCCGCAACCCTAACCCGCCGCAGCCGAGCTTCGAATTGATCGTCACCGTCGGGTTTTCATCGCCGTAAGCAGAAGCTCCAGCTCGAGCTTGATCACCTGAACACACCGGCATCCTTGATTTTGATCAATTTTGCTCATGTTGTGCTGAATTGTTACCCGCAGAACGCCGCCGTCCGTCGTCGACCGCCGTTAGCTCGCCACCGAGCGCTTCGGCCTTCATCTTCACCTCGGGTAAGGTCACGTTGATCCCCTCTATCGATTAGTACCGGTTCCCAGTTGAGTAGTGGTTCTTAGCGCTTGGCTTATGCATGCGGCGAGCTCGTCGCTGCCGTTGTCGGTCACCAGCTGTCATTAGCTCGGTCGGGTCATCATCTTTGCGTTAGATGTGGTCACAATGAGCTCCGCGTCAGTTTGGTCCAAGTTTCATAGCGAACCGAGGTCCGTAGCGTTAGTTCCATTTATGCCGGCGAGGTTTCCTCGTCGCCGGCCATGTCTGCCGCCGCGTCGGTCGTCGTCTCCGGTGAGGCCGACTCCCCAACCTAATCCAAGCCGTCCATCTCAGATCGAACGGGTCTAGTTCGCCCGTACCCCTTCGGCCGACACTTTTGCCAAAAAACCCCTGCCTTTCTGCCTAATCTGTTAAGAGCCCTTGGCACTTTCCGCAGAGTACGTTTTCTTCATGGGAAAACGTATTTTTCCTTTTTCTTCCAAAATACGTTTTCATCTATTTACAGTTTTGCCACTATCTTCAAACGCTTATAACTTGTCTGTTTTAGCTCCAATTTGGTCCGTTCAAGTTGCGTTGGATTCGTAATTTCATATCTACATGTTAGTATCATTATTAGATTTATTCCCAACTTTTGAAAATTGAGTTTTATTTTAAGCTAATTATTTTACAATAGGAAAACTTGTTAAATTCATAACTTTCTCGTTATAGCTCCGTTTTCAATGATCTTTGCGTCTGTGTGACCGTAGTAACACGTAGATTGGTTTTAAGAGCTTTTCAATCTGTTTTACTATGGTTGGTGTATTGTTCTTATATAGTTCCTTTGTTTGCTTCATGTATGATTACGAAGATTGCTTGTGTGGTGTTCTATGATTATGTCCCATCGGTGAGCTTTACGTTGGTGATCTACAAGAAGTTGACGATCTAGAAGTTGAAGATCAAAAGCTGCAGAATGGAAGATAAAGATGATGTTTCTCTAAGCACACTGCTTTGGGGGTAAAGCAAGTCTTAAGGCAAGCATAGTTGGGATCATCCTTGTTACCTATTCACTATACACACTAAAATCATAAGCATGTGTCTCTTTGCCACCTGTTAGGATTACCTAGTTTTGAACACCTGTTTACCTTGACAATTGAGGATGTTGCATATGGATAGATGATGCTAGTGCTTTATAACCATGATCCTATAACCTGATTAAAGACTATGCCACTAATAATAAGATGGTTTTTAATAAGATCCAAACTGTAAGTGATCATCCGAGACATAACGTGCAGCTATGAGGGCTACATGGCTCTGGCTCTAGTTGTTCATAGGACCTTTTCTAGCAAGTTAGAGGATCTACGAGTTGGGTATAGGACGGCTTCTTTAGTATGTGTATAACTGGGATGTGCGATGACCCTGCGGCCCTAGCTTGTTAGACGAACCTATGAGTGGCTTTATATGGTTTTCGATGTTTTGGGAGTCATGACCCTGGACATTTGGAAATCATGACCCGTAGTGAAAGTGTACACCTCTGCGTAGAGTTAAACCGATATATCGTCCGTGCTCACGGTTAGAGCGGCCTTGAAGACTTTTATGAGATGGATCATTAATTATGCTACATGTTAATATTATTATTTTTTTATCATATTCTTAATCATGTTTACCTGATCATGTGGTTATGGGATTGCAACTACCTTGATGTTAATCGCTAAAGTATGACATACACTAAAAGCTACTTGCAGTTAAACCATGTCAACCTTTTTGAGCCTCATGAACCCCTACTATACTTGTTGAGTTCGACATGGACTCACTCTTGCTATTTCCCTACCACCTCAGGAGAAGTTTTAGGCTTGTGATCAACCAGTCAGTTAGATCCAGTGGAGTGGAGTCCTTACCTAAAGATCGGAGTTGTCTTTCCGCATGATTGCTACCTAAGGGTATATCTCTCTTATATTAAGTATGTTATATATTAAGCATTGTTTATTGATACTACCCTTTACTTGTAGCTATATGTGGGAATTGACTCCTAGGACTCACATATGGTGTATATCTGGTTTTATTTTTAAAACCGGGTATTACAAGTGGTATCAGCTCAATGCTGACTGTAGGACGCAAGCCTAGCAAAAACTAGTCGTTTTAAGGTTTAGAAGATTCTAAAGAAAAACCTTGTAACAGGTAATGCATAAAAATGGATAAGTTGGAATAGTAAATTTCTGAGGAGGGAATAATGTAACAGGTAATGTGTAAGTAGGTTGGTTGGTTGGAATAGTAAATCTATGAGTCGACGACGCTGTAGCAGCTTACTCCATCATGAGTTCATGACCCCCGAACAGACCTAATGAGAAATAAAAAAGGTCTAAGACATTGTGCTAGGGGGGAGCCATTGCAATACACGCTAGCTCTTTGGCAACTATTGAGACACCACGTGGGTGGAGAGGCTCGGTGCAACTTAAGAGGGTAGGCTTGGATATCGAGCTGGCTCTACTCGGTTTGCTTGTTCTGGTCCTAACGAGATAAAAACTAGCTCCGCTCGACTCGGCTCGTTTGATTCGTGAGCCTGGGACAAAAAATGTAAAATGAAAATACCAATACCAAGACATATAACACAAATACACAATTTATACATAACCGCCGAGGGCCTAGAGCACAACAGTCGCACCTTGAAGTATTTTTAAAGATTTTTTTGAGTTTTTTAAATTCAACATTGAAATTTTGATGGTGGGAACCGTAACCGATACCAACCCATGGTGGTACGGTCAGTAACTGCGGTTACCTGCCAGTTTATCGAAAACGCGAAAGCCTCCTACCTGAGATGGTTTTTTTAGACAAACCAAGAATTTCATTAGCAGATAGCTGGTACATCATAGTGTTATAAGCACACTGGATTACACAAAGTGAAACCAGATCAAAAATGTACCCACACTGTGAAAGGCTCCAAATCTCAAACCAGGGACGGAGCGCCCGGTATGGCAAGGTAGGGCACTTGCCATACCTTGCTCTGCCGGAGAGATCCCCATATGAACCTTGTAACTTTGGTGCTGATTCGTTGAACGAACAGTCGAGCACAACTCATAAGAAGTAAACAAAGGTAAGTTTAAATGAACAATTGTTTAGCCATTGGGCCCTATCACTTGTGGGTTGCCGCATATAGTAGGATCATATACGAACTTTCTTACCTACCATAGACTAAGTGTCGTGACATCAACATCACATTCAAACATTAAATAAATAATTAATTGAAAAGGTAAATGACAAGGAGAAGGGAGATCTCATAAAAAGGGCATTGGAAAAACACAAAGTAGCATCTATTGAATAGTGCATGCCTTGTTCGTGCCGAGCTTGATAAGAGCAAGGACAATAACACAGCCAGTAGGTGGGCTGTAAGATTCCTTACAGCCTTGTCTCAGCCCACCCGTACAGTAATCATCTCTTTAGTATTAATACATGACCCACGTGTCTCTCTCACAAAATTCATTAGTTCTTGTGCCAAACTGGCTGCAAGCTTACAACCCGCTTCTCCCCAAGCTAGTTGCAAGCTTACAACCCGCTTCTCATCTCTCTCCTCGTATCTCTCTTCCACATTAGCATTTAGCCTGCTTACAGCCTGTTATAATACTTGCTCTAAGTTGTGATATAATGTTTTTCTCACAATAAAATAGCATCAGCGAGCTTATCTGCATAGAAACCATCAGCTGAAAAGGAATATATTCAACATAAATAATAGAAATCATAGATCTAGAATTATATTGTGCATTTCTGAATTTTGGTCGAAATTACAAAAATTCTATCGTACATTTAAGCATTGCTATTGATGTTATCGTCTTCGCCACACCTTAAACTTTTTTTGTCCTCTGCCACTGTCTCTAACCCAACCCATATGATCGCTACATCTGGATGACCGTAAAGGCAAATACTCGGCGACATCATCAAGCCTGAGAACATATGTCCATGGCACGACGACCAACATTCCTGCAGGCGAAATTGAGTAAATTCTTCTTGCTGGTGTCTTCCTTCTTCTTTTTTCTACCACCAAAGAGACAGGAAGACAGATCCACACTGAAATCTCCCTAGCCCTTCATCGTGACCGGATCTAGACACGGCGAACCGAAGAAGGGGCTGGAAAAAAATATTTCATGGTTGTGCCACCATCTCCGTCTTAATGGTGCCGTCCGAGCACATGTGTCTGCATGTCGTCAAGTCGATGAAGAGGTCGACGCCAAGACCGTCGCCCAATTTGCACTGAAGCCTCCATGGAGAAAACTGTTCCACCCTTCCCCTCCACCCACACCGGATAGGAGGTGAAGGAGGAAATAAAACTTCAATACCAAATTCATTGGTATGGAGAGACACTAAAATGACACGATCTACTAAAACTTAATCTAAAGAAGACTCCACTACAAACCCTAGATTGAAACCTCGCCAGCAAGGAAAGGAGCACGGAAGGAAAGACAGCATTTGGGAGAGGAGGGACTCACTAACAAGCGCTAGCCGCCGCCATGGGCTGGTCGCCGGCGGCGGCCATCGGGGGTCCTAGGGGCGGCGGTTTCTTGGCCTCCTAAGTCGCAACGTGGACATGGTTGTGCGCCCCTGCACTGCACATGTCTATCCTGCCTGAGATGGTTAGGAGGGGTGAGTAGCACTCCTCAGGTCCCAGGTTCGATTCTCCGGTGGGGTGAATTATGACCTGAGGTTAAATAATCCCCTCGCTTGCCCTGTGTGTGTCAAAGCATTGGTAGTGTGTACCTGACCCGTTCTTGGGTTGTGGCCTTTGGCCTGCTCGTCTTACTGCGGCCTACGAAGGCCCGGTGGTTTCTCCGAGGGTATCAGGTCTTAGTGTCAGGGCAGGGCAAGTGTTCGAGGATTTTCTGGGCCGAGGGGGCTCTCTCTCCCCTGCCGGCCTATTTTTTTTTAATCGAAAACCGGAAAACTTGGTGCATGGGAGGGCGATGACCGGTGGGTGGGGGACACGAGAGGACATCTCGCGAGCGGTGGCGCATAGCCATACGGGAGAGGGTGACGGCAGGAGGTGAGCGTTCAAAGGCGATTGGTTGGGAAGGTACTTTTTGGTTTTTCTAGGTATTGACTTTGTCCTTTTAGCAAAGGAAAAAAATCTAACTTATGAACCGCGGAGAGAAGGGGGTGACCCTGCGATTGGATCCCACACCAACGGAGCTTCCATGACTAGCGGAGCTTTGGGTATGATCTCCTCCATCTCTGTTAGGTTGTGGGCGAAGCAGCCGGCGGCGGATCGCCATCGAGTGCAGGCGTCAACATCATGGTTAGGGTTAGGAGGTTTGTAGGAGCTTCAATGATCGACAACCTTAGAGAGATAGTCATGGGGGATGGCTGGCCCGACAGAAGAGGTGTGTTGGGGAGCAGCGGAGATGAGTCAGTGAGGGCACCGGCGGGGAGGCGGTGTCGGGTCGTGCGCTCCCCGGATGCATGCCCGTCACGCATTGTCCCTGTCCTTTAGCAAAAGTTATGTACCTAAAAAGCTAAAACGAATAGGCTACGTTCGGTGACTCGGCAAGTGACTGCGGCTAGCTGTTGCATAATGAGAGAAGTACTGCGTAACGAGAACAAGTAAATGAACATAGTCCCCATGTATTTTGGGATGGAGGGAACTCGTGTGTGCTCCACAAGCCATGCCGGCGTACTGGGCCAATTAGGCTGTAGGATGGATGGCTTAGACTATCTCCAACAATGGAGACCCAAATACAAGACGCGTACAATAGTTTGAGTACTGCACAATAAAAACATCCGTGACCTAAAAACTCACGTCTCCAACAGCGGTGGTGGCAGCTTCTGATGATGGTTTGGTGGCAGTTTTTCTTGTTGTGTTGATGAAATGATCATGTCTATGGGCGAAAGTTCTACCCGATTGGCGTCGGTGTCAGCAACGACAACATCGTTTGGGTGTCGTTTTCCTCGATGGAGGCGTTTGTTGTGATGCTCTCTGCAGGGTCAGTGGTCTTCTAGGTGAAAACCTTTCTCTGACATGAGGGGGCGATGACAGCATGCCTGATGTCGTGTCCTTCTTGAAGGCGTCGCCTTGGAAGCCTCTTGCCCTGATCTTCATCACCTTAGTCAGAATCTAGATCGTTTGAAGACAATTTGTCCAAGCCCAGTATCCATTCTTTAAGAAGATGAAAGATGTGATATTTTGGCGATGCATGAAATAAGAGCAAGGAGGAAGCATGGACAAAGAAAAGGAATGAAGATTAAGGCTTCTAGTATGGTTCTTTGTTTTTAGTGTTTCCCATTTATGTGGTGTGTGCTCCTCTAAGTAGAGAATTAGAGTCTAGGAACTCTTTGTAACTCTTGGCTGAATATATCCACCATGTGGGTGTAGAAGCCGGATTTTATCCTTAATCTTAAAAAAATATTGTTCATGAGCTTTAAAAGATAAAGGAGTGTGGATGTTCTGGATTAACGACGGGTGCCTTCTGACTTCACTGTAACTCAGATATTTTCGGCAAAGGAGAAGAGATGTGGGAATTCCAGTTGTGAAACTTGCTCGTTCCAAGTATCCATCCAAAAGAAAATTCATGATGCATCTGCTGCATTGGTTTTCTTGTCGTCCCCTTAGTTTAAAATTGTAAGGCGTAAATAATATTATCAAAGTGAATAGCTCATGTTAAAATGCAAATCCGCTTAGAGGTAAGAGGTTGCAGGTTTGAATCCCATGCATCGTGTGCGTACATTTTACATCTGATCCCCAAGCCGATTCAACTATCTATGTGATATTTGTACTCTTAATTCAACCGTGACAAAGAAAGTAGATGCAAATTCTACTGTAACATATATACTAGCTTGTTCCTAAATTATAAGTCGTTTTGAGTTTTTTAAAAAAAACTATATCTTAACGACCGAATTGGGCTGACAGAGACTCGGCTGGACCGAATTGGGCTGATTCACGAGCTGCAATGTCTCCTGCGCTCGGAGAAGAGGAAGCCGGCGTTCACCGTCCAGAAGGCCACCGTCGAGGAGAACCTCATACCGTCATTTTGTAAGGTCTAAATGGCTAGGTGGGGTGAATAGCCTAATAAAATTTCTTGCAAATACACTAGACCATTTGTTAGACTAAGAGATAGTGCAATTGCAATGCAAGCCTTTCTAACAAGTCTAGCAAATATAAACAAGATAACTCTAGGCACTTCACTAAACTAGCAAGAGCAAAAATATGAACAAATAAAAGCTACACAATCTAGTAAGTTCTACTCAATATCTAGCAAGACAAGCAATGTATGAACAAAGATATAAAGCTAGATACAAGAGAGGGGGATTGGATTGTTATACGGACACGAAGTGTAGGCGACCAATCACCCAATCAAGATAACCACACAAGAGAATTCTCGGTAATCACAATATTGACACAATGATTTTTACCGAGGTTCACTTGCTTCCCGGCAAGCTAGTCCTCGTTGTGGCGATACACTTGCTTGGAAAGATGCTCGCTCAATTGGCTCTCAATGCTAAATACCGCTGCCAGGAGCCACACTCTCAACACAAGACAAGGATTCTCCAAGCCACGGGCAATCCACTAGAGTATCCTTTCGCGAACTCCCGCGGGGAAGGACCAAGAACCCCTCACAAGATCACCGGGTGCGGCCTCGAACAATCTCCACCTCGAGCTCAACACCCTGCTGCCTCCAAACCGTCTAGGGTGACGGGAATCACCCAAGAGTAGCAAGAACTCCGTAGCAAACTCGAAGAACAAGTGCCTCTAGATGCAACTCTCAATGCTTCGCACTTGATTCTCACTGAATCTCACTCTAGATGAACAATCAAGTCAAGAGATGAGTGGGGGAAGGTTCTCTCTAGCTCAAAGGATGCTCAAAGATGTTAGAATGGGCAAGAGTACTCTCCCCAACCGGCCACACTTCTATTTATAGCCCCCACCAAAGTTCCAACCGTTATGCACTTCGGGGCTCACCATACACGCTCCGGACGCGTCTGTTACCCAGAGCCGGACGCGTCTGGCACTCTTCAGCAGTCGACCATTAGCGCCTTTGCATTCAAACTCAGTCACCACGTCAGCGTCCGGTGCCGCGTCTAGCGTCTCCAACAAGGCACGTCCGGCGCTGCGTCCGTCGACTCGGCCCGCTGAGGTGCAGGTCTGGGTAGCGTCCGGCGGGCGCCGGACGCCCAGTCCATGTCCGGCCTTCACTTCAAGGCTGAAGCCTCCGCTGACGTCACATCAAAGACCCGGACGCTCCCGCGCTGATGTAGGGCATCCGGCGGTCAAGTCCGGCGATCAGGCGCGCGCAGTCCTCTATCAAGTGCCGGACGCGTGCGTCCGGCCCAGCGTCCGGCGACCTCCTCAATTTGCAGCCTGTTTTGTGTCACATCGGACGCAGCAGCCCGCGTCCGGCGCCACCCAACTGGCACGTCCGGCCAGTTGCAGAAGCAGCTGACTTCGTCGTTTTGTCGTCGTCGTCGCGCCGTCGCCGATCCAAGTCAAACCACTTGCCTTAGGGTGTCAACTCCAACATGTAGAACACTCCCGATCACATGAGTTAGCATTTCATCACATGAAATAGGGCAAGTGTTAGCTCTCTAGTTAGTCTCTCATATGCATCATGCAAAGTCGAACCTAGAGGCACTTGGACCGCGAATTCAACCGTGAATTCCCCTCTTGATAGTTGGTTATCAATCCTAAACGTGATCACACTCTCTATAGTGTCTCGATCACTGAAAGAGAAAAACACCCATCTCTTGATACCTTAGCCTTGAGCCTCGATGCTTGATCATCACCATGACAAGTCCATCACCAAGTCCTAGACCTCACCATCATGTTGCTATGTGTCTAGTCACACTTAGAGCAAAGCATTAGCAATATTGGGTGTCATCAATTATCAAAACCAAACATGAGATTTCACATTCCCGTTGTCCAGCAGCAATGACAGCATGCCTAATGTTAAAAAATTGGTTTGAGGTTTTCCTCGACGGTGGCCTTCTGGACGGTGAACGCCGGCTTCCTCTTCTCCGAGCGCAGGTGACATCGCAGCTCGTGAATCAGCCCAATTCGGTCCAGCCGAGTCTCTGTCAGCCCAATTCGGTCGTCAAGATATAGTTTTTTTTTAAAAAAAACTCAAAACGACTTATAATTTAGGAACAAGGTAGTATAAATGTTACAGTAGAATTTGCATCTACTTTCTTTGTCACGGTTGAATTAACAGTACAAATATCACATAGATAGTTGAATCGGCTTGGGGATCAGATGTAAAATGTACGCACACGATGCGTGGGATTCAAACCTGCAACCTCTTACCTCTAAGCGGATTTGCATTTTAACATGAGCTATTCACTTTGATAATATTATTTACGCCTTACAATTTTAAACTAAGGGGACAACAAGACAACCAATGCAGCAGATGCATCATGAATTTTCTTTTGGATGGATACTTGGAACGAGCAAGTTTCACAACTGGAATTCCCACATCTCTTCTCCTTTGCCGAAAATATTTGAGTTACAGTGAAGTCAGAAGGCACCCGTCGTTAATCCAGAACATCCACACTCCTTTATCTTTGGAAGCTCATGAACAATATTTTTTAAGATTAAGGATAAAATCCGGCTTCTACACCCACATGGTGGATATATTCAGCCAAGAGTTACAAAGAGTTCTTAGACTCTAATTCTCTACTTAGAGGAGCACACACCACATAAATGGGAAACACTAAAAACGAAGAACCATACTAGAAGCCTTAATCTTCATTCCTTTTCTTTGTCCATGCTTCCTCCTTGCTCTTATTTCATGCATCGCCAAACCATCACATCTTTCGTCTTCTTAAAGAATGGATACTGGGCTTGGACAAATTGTCTTCAAACGATCCAGATTCTGACTAAGGTGATGAAGATCAGGGCAAGAGGCTTCCAAGGTGACACCTTCAAGAAGGACACGACATCAGGCATGCTGTCATCGCGCCCGCATGTCGGAGAAAGGTTTTCACCTAGAAGACCATTGACCCTGCAGAGAGCATCACAACAAACGCCTCCATCGAGGAAAACGACACCCAAACGACGTTGTCGTTGCTGACACCGACGCCAATCGGGTAGAGCTTTCGCCCATAGCTCCTGCATGATCATATCATCAACACAACAAGAAAAACTGCCACCAGACCATCACCAGAAGCTGCCACCACCGCTGTTGGAGACGTGAGTTTTTAGGCCACGGATGTTTTTATTGTGCAGTACTCAAACTGTTGTACGCGTCTTGTATTTGGGTCTCCATTGTTGGAGATAGTCTAAGCCATCCATCCTACAGCCTAATTGGCCCAATACGCCGGCACGGCTTGTGGAGCACACACGAGTTCCCTCCATCCCAAAATACATGGGGACTATGTTCATTTACTTGTTCTCGTTATGCAGTACTTCTCTCATTATATGTTCATTTACTTGTTCTCGTTACACAGTACTTCTCTCATTATGCAACAGCTAGCCACAGTCACTTGCCGACTCACCGAACGTAGCCTATTCGTTTTAGCTTTTTAGGTACATAACTTTTGCTAAAGGACAGGGATAATGCGTGACGGGCACGCATCCGGGGAGCGCACGACCCGACACCGCGACCCGCCGGTGCCCTCACTGACTCGTCTCCTCTGCTCCCCAACACACCTCTTCTGTCAGGCCAGCCATCTCCCACGACTATCTCTCTAAGGCTGTCGATCATTGAAGCTCCTACAAACCTCCTGACCCTAACCATGACGTTGACGCCTGCACTCGATGGCGATCCGCCGCCGGCTGCTCCGCCCACAACCTGACAGAGATGGAGGAGACCATCCCCAAAGCTCCACCAGTCATGGAAGCTCCGCCGGTGTGGGATCCAATCGCGGAGTCACCCCCTTCTCTCCGCGGTTCATAAGTTAGATTTTTTCTTTTGCTAAAAGGACAAAGTCAATACCTATAAAAACCAAAAAGTAGCTTGCCAATCCAATCGCCATTGAACGCTCACCTCCTGCCATCACCCTCTCCCGTACGGCTGTGCACCACCGCTCGCGAGACGTCCTCTCGTGTCCCCTGCCCACCGGTCATCGCCCTCCCATGCACCAAGTTTTTTGGTTTTTGATTAAAAAAATAGGCTGGGCAGGGGAGAGACAGCCCCCACGGTATTCATATTAAGAAGAAAGCCGAACCTTCTCCTCGGCCCAGAAAGTCCTCGAACACTTGCCCCGCCCTGACACTAGGACCTGATACCCTGGGAGAAACCACCGGGCCTTCGCAGGCCGCAGTAAGACGAGCGGGCCAAAGGCCACAACCCAAGAACGGGTCAGGTACACACTACCAATGCTTTGACACACACAGGGCAAGCGAGGGGATTTTTTAACCTCAGGTCATAATTCGCCCCACCGGAGAATCGAACATGGGACCTGAGGAGTGCTACTCACCCCTCCTAACCATCTCAGGAAGGATAGACATGTGCAGTGCAGGGGCGCACAACCGTGTCCACGTCGCGACTCAGGAGGCCAAGAAACCGCCGCCCCTAGGATGCCCGACGGCCGCCGCCGGTGACCAGCCCATGGCGGCGGCTAGTGCTTGAGTCCCTCCTCTGCCAAATCCTGTCTTTCCTTCCGTGCTCCTTCCCTTGCCGGCGAGGTTTCAATCTAGGGTTTGTAGTGGAGTTTTCTTTAGATTAAGTTTTAATAGATCGTGTCATTTTAGTGTCTCTCCATACCAATGAATTTGGTATTGAAGTTTTATTTCCTCCTTCACCTCCTATCCGGTGTGGGTGGAGGGGAAGGGTGGAACAGTTTTCTCCATGGAGGCTTCAGTGCAAATTTGGGCGACGGTCTCAGCGTCGACCTCTTCATCGACTTGACGACATGGAGACACATGTGCTCGAACGGCACCATTAAGACGGAGATGGTGGCACAACCATGAAATAATTTTTTCCAGCCCCTTCTTCGGTTCGCCGTGTCTAGATCCAGTCACGACGAATGGCTAGGGAGATTTCGTTGTGGATCTGTCTTCCTCTCTCTTCGGTGGTAGAAAGAAGAAGAAGGAAGACGCCAGCAAGAAGAATTTACTCAATTCCGCCTGCAGGAATGTTGATCGTCGTGCCATGGACATATGTTCTCAGGCTTGATGATGTCGCCGAGTATTTGCCTTTACGGTCATCCAGATGTAGCGATCATATGGGTTGGGTTTGAGACAGTGGCAGAGGTCAAAAAAAGTTTAAGGTGTGGCGAAGACGATAACATCAATAGCAATGCTTAAATGTACGAAGGAATTTTTGTAATTTCGACCAAAATTCAAAAATGCACAATATAACTCTAGATCTATGTTTTCTATTATTTATGTTGAATATATTCCTTTTTGGCTGATGGTTTCTATGCATATAAGCTCGCTGATGCTATTTTATTGTGAGAAAAACATTATACCACAGCTTAGAGCAAATATTATAACAGGCTGTAAGCAGGCTAAATGCTAATGTGGAAGAGAGATAAGAGGAGAGAGGGGAGAAGTGGGTTGTAAGCTTATAGCCAGCTTGAGGAGAAGCGGGGTGTAAGCTTGCAACCAGTTTGGGCACAAGAACCAAAGAATTTTGTGAGAGAGACACGTGGGTCATGTATTAATACCAAAGAGATGATTACTGTACAGGTGGGCTGAGACAAGGCTGTAAGGAATCTTACGGCCCACCTGCTGGCTGTAAGGAATCTTACGGTCCACCTGCTGGCTGTATTATTGTCCTTGCTCTTATCAAGCTCGACACGAACAAGGCATGCACTATTCAATAGATGCTACTTTATGTTTTCCCAATGCCCTTTTTATGAGATCTCTCTTCTCCTTGTCATTTACCTTTTCAATTAATTATTTATTTAATGTTTGAATGTGATGTTGATGTCACAGCAGTTAGTCTATGGTAGGTAAGAAAGTTCGTATATGATCCTACTATATGCGGCAACCCAGAAGTGATAGGGCCCAATGGCTAAACAATTGTTCATTTAAACTTACCTTTGTTTACTTCTTAGTCAAGTGAGTTGTGCTCGACTGTTGGTTCAACGAATCAGCACCAAAGTTACAAGGTTCATATGGGGATCTCTCCGGCGAAGCAAGGTATGGCGAGTGCCCTACCTTGTCATACCGGGCGCTCCGCCCCTGGTTTGAGATTTGGAGCCTTTCACAGTCTGGGTACCTTTTAGATCTGGTTTCACTTTGTGTAATCCAGTGTGCTTATAACACTATGATGTACCAGCTATCTGCAAATGAAATTCTTCGTTTGTCTAAAAAAACCATCTCAGGCAGGAGGCTTTCGTGTTTTCGACAAACTGGCAGGTAACCGCGGTTACTGACCGTACCACCATGGGTTGGTATCGGTTACGGTTCCCACCATCAAAATTTCAATCTTGAATTTAAAAAATTCAAAAAAAATCTTTAAAAATACTTCAAGGTGCGACTAGGCCCTCAGCGGTTATGTATAAATTGTGTATTTGTGTTATATGTCTTGGTATTGGTATTTTCATTTTACATTTTTTTTTGGTCCCAGGCTCACGAGTCAAACGAGCCGAGTCGAGCGGAGCTAGTTTTTTTCTCGTTAGGACCAGAACAAGCGCGCCGAGTAGAGCCAGCTCGATATCCAACCCTACCCGCTTAAGTTGCACCGAGCCTCTCCACCCACGTGGTGTCTCAACAGTTGCCAAAGAGCTAGCGTGTATTGCAATGGCTCCCCCCTAGCACAATGTCTTAGACCTTTTTTATTTCTCATTGGGTCTGTCCGGGGGCCATGAACTCATGATCGAGTAAGCTGCTACAGCATCGTCGACTCGCAGATTTACTATTCCAACCAACCAACCTACTTACACATTACCCGTTACATTATTCCCTCCTCACAAATTTACTATTCCAACTTATCCATTTTTATGCCTGATTTACTATAATATTGTTACACATTACTTTTTATCTCACTATAATGAGCAGTCGGCCCACACCTAGCTTTTTGTCGAACGCCCCTTTAATTTATAACCTTGTCTATTGTACATGGAGTCGTCGAACTTGACCTAGCCACCTAGGACCAGGATTTTCAATCAATGGTCAGACTGGAATCCTTGTCTGATTTTATAGATGGCCAGGTCTGATGTGCGACTCAAGGCCCGACACTAAAAAGTCTAGCCCGCTCGGTTCGGCTCGAGGTCCATAGTGCTCGGATCGACCTGGCCTTAATATCGGGATAGGTCTGGGCCAGGAAACTCGACACGACAGGTCAGCCTGAGCCCGACTCGATTTTTTGGGCAAGTTTGATGCCAGTCCGATAGTAACTGTTGTCGCCTCTCCTTTCCTCGCACCTCCACTGCCGCCCTTCCTTCCCTACTTCGTTCAGCACAACTAGGAGCCAGCGTTTTCAAGACACCTCCGCCACCACCCCTCCCACGGGCAGGAGCCTATGCCGTTGGGGGCTGCCATCGATACTCGCATAACTTCTTCTTCCTCCCTTCTTCTCCAACCATGGCCAGGAAGCGTGGTAGTCGCTGCCGACCGCCCCTTACCGTAGAATCGTGCATCCACACGTCCTCACTCCTCCTAGGCGCCGACCTCCACAAGCGCCACCGTTGGGGTTCCACGACCGGCTAGCAACCCCTCATCCTAGCATCGTGTGTCCACTCGCCCTCACTCCTCCCAAATGCCGACCCCACAAGCGCCGCCATCGTTTGGGTGCCATTATTGCTAGTGCTTGGATCAGCACTAGCATGGTCGAGCCTGCCGTGCTGTTGAACCGACCCGGTACGAAAAAAATGGCTGCCTCTTCGGTGCACAGTGCCGGCCCGGTCCGGCCCGGCTCGAAAAAACCATCAGGCTGAATAGTGCGGGCCAAATCAGGCTAGTGCCGGACGGCCCGGCTCATCTCAAAAAAACCATCTATATCTGACTCTTTCTGGCCACGTTCGCATGATCAACCAAGCGCGCTGCCTCGTCCTCGTCAGTGGACACCATGCTGTCCTTCACCGTCGCGCTCGCGCCCAACGAGGCCACGCTCGCCGTGGCCATCTCAGCCTATTGGAAGGCCGCCATCCCGCCGGCTGTTCCGGATGATGCCCGACCTCGGCATCCGCCGCATCGCGCTCTCCTACAACGCCGCCCTCAAGGCCATACTCTGCTGTGGCCACGAGGCCATGGCCAGGCGGATCTACAACTCCATGATCGCGGGGCATGTGAAAGACAAAAAGGTGGAGGAGGCGGTGGAAGTTTTCACAGAGATGGGCAAGAAAAGGGTCTGAGGTTCAGCGAGAAGACATTCGCTGCATTGCTGCCAGGCGTTTGCGATGATCTGGGGAGGGTGGCGGAGACCCGGAAGGCGGTGTGGATGACATGGTGGAGCGGAGGCTCACGCCTAAGGACAAGTCAGTGTTTCTGAGGCTTGTGACCATGCTGTGCACAGCCGGGGATTTGGAAGGGGCATTGGAGGTGCAGCGGAAGAGCGGCTAGTTCAAGCATGTTCTCGTGGATCCAAGATAGCAAGGAGTGTTGATAGAAGGCCTTTGTGCATGTGGCAAGTGTGACAGTGCTGTTGAGGTGCTAGATGAGCTTATGGAGAAGGGCACGCTGCTGTGCCCGAACAGTCCCTTGCTTGAAGCTCATAAAAATTCACTGAAACTGATTAACTGAACCGAACCGATTTAACCGAAAATGTCAGTTAACCGATTTTTTTTTATCCATTCGGTTAAGACTTTGGCATTATTCTATTAACTGATATTTATTCGGTTTTGAATTGGCATTAACCGAATTAACCGATTCACCAAAATTCTTTCTAATTTATTATATTAAACACTAAAATTGTCACCATTGACATATTCAAATGTATTCGGAACGTAATTCTAGGAGTCTTTATCTGTTATAAGCATTATTTGTTCTTTTTTCCTTTTGTTTTATTGCATGATCTATGTCTAGTTAGGTGCTTTCCAATACGATTATGTTGTTACATTATCTTCTATAGAAGTATAACATGTATCACAGTTAACCAATTAATCAAAACCGATTTGGGTCGGTTATTAGTTTTTCGATAACAAATTTGGTAAATATTTCTCTATAACCGAAATTCTTGATAACTGATTCAACCGAACCGAAGTAACCGAATTAACCGAATGCACAGGCCTACCTCCAGCTTCGGAGTATAGTTTGAGCATACTACTATCTGTAGTCAATATAGGGTGTGTTTGATTGCATGCACAACTTGGACACGTATGGATTGATCCTGGATGGGATAATTCAACTAATTTGCTTGAACCATATGGTTCACCCTAGGTCCCTAGCTAGTAGTATTTTGTATTAGGTGGGACGGTTTCATCCAGGATGAGTTGCTACAATTCAT
>CM041638.1:402731-447584 GCA_023333625.1 Bothriochloa decipiens | reverse complement strand
TTAATTGTGCTTCGGCCCACTTTCCTTGAGTACTGATTTGGCCTTAACTCTCTACTGATCATCAGGTGTCCCATTTGGGCGGAGTTCGCGTGAGCCGAGGTACCGCGTCGAGTTCCGTACAGTTGATTCACCCTACCAACCGGTAAGATTTCTAATAGTTTTTTCTATCTGAATCCTTATTTGTAGCAAAGCAAGAGCTTTCTTTTGTTCTAACTTAATTTCCGTAGTTGGTTATGGCATTATGTGTGGATGTATGGATAATTAGGTTCCAGTGAACTGTAATTGATACTCCATATCGTTTTGTTTGTCGCTGGTGGTTCGAAACAAAAGGAGCCAGAATATTTGTCGCCACAGTTGAAGGAAAAAGTGGCTTGCTGTTTTTGCCTGGCGGCAGCCATGTACTTCCCTCGACCAATTTTGTCCGCATGAGCAGCAGGCAGGTGAAGCCATGCCGCTGCTTCACAGCAGGGGCAAAAGGATAAATGCAAGCGATCCTTAATTTCAGCAAAGCTGTCTGAAACGTCAACTAAAACAAATCGGAGGGAGTACTAATTAAAATTTATCAGCAATTCTTGAACATGTATATGTGAATAAATCACTCTTGACTTTACTACAATGGCCATTGTGTGTGAAGGACAAGGGACTTCAATTCTGGCAATGTTAACCTATCATGTTTTTGCTAAATCATATAATTTTCATAACATTTTTGTCAGAAAAATCATCTCTGATTTCTTCATCTTATGTTGCTCAAAAGATGGCTGCTTGGAATAATTCAAACCTTACCCTTTTATCCTAACCAGAGGTACCTGTGGTGCATTCAACCGGAAAATGGCCAGGAATCAGAGCCAATGGCTAACCATGAGGGGAAACATTACATGTGCTTTCTACCAGTTGAGGAAACTAAAACCATGAAGTCAATCCTCCACAAAATGCAACTAATGTTATAATAGAAAGTGACAGAAGAATTAAGCCAAAGGAGCCAGATAAGCTGCTTGAGCCTCTCAAGGATCAGTGTTTATACAGGGTGAGCAGGCAACTCTTTTTCTTTATGCACAGTACACATAATGAATTATTGGTCATGTGCATGCGTTCCTGGCAAAAAAATTTGATCATTGTGCCATTTTTACACAACATGAAGGTTGGTGGTCGTATGAGTTCTGTTACCATGGGAGAATCCGACAGGTTCATGTAGAAGGCGACAAGGTAAGAGTTTCTCCCCCTTCACTTTTGTTTATCTTTTGGCTCTGGCTTGCAACTATGGTATTTTGGTTTATCTTTGTTTCCATCATCTCAAACAAACACTGGGAGGCAATGGTCCAAGTTTTGCTAACTTTTAACTGGATAAAGAAGTTCTTAACTGAGTTAAACTACATTACATTTAAATACCTTGCCATTTCTTTGAATAATGTTGACTGCAACTTCAATTCTAGTAGACGTCTTTCTAAAAACTGCACGAATCCCAAAGCATGTTTAACAAATTAATTCATATTATTATTTCGTTAACCATGATACCGCCCTGGTCCTACCCAGTCCAGTCCGGCCCAGCACCCTACTCGATTCCGTGTGATCAGATCGAGTTCCTCCAATTTGTAGGGGTGAACGGGTGCAGGTGAAGTTCGTGCGCATGTCCTTGCGGTGGCCTTCTGGTCTTGCTGGTCATCGGCGATCGGTGTATCTTTTGTAAGCGGTGGAGGCCGATCAGTCCATGGCAGATTTGTTGTATTACTCTAGCTAGATACCAGTACATTGAATTGCCTATGGTGTGTCAAGTGCCAACTGTTTGGTTAAGGCAATTTCAGTCTAAATCAGTTTTGAGCAAGAGTTAGCAGTGAGCGGTTGCTGTGGAGGGGAACTTATGGGGAATATAAACAACTAGTACTCCGTACTATACATCTACATGTTAATTCCATTGGAACGAACGCTAGTCGTTGGAACAAAATTCAGATAAGTCATCTGAGGCTCTAAGCAGAACCCAAAGCTGGCTGCCTGGGCGCCTGGCTTTGACTGTTGACCATGATGAGGAGCTGCCGTTGGGGGCCAAACACCAATCTGAGCTACGTGCTAGGTGAGGTGCTGCTTTCTGTCCCCTTTGGCCTTTATGACCTCAAGCCGGTCTAGGCCATGGTCTCCTCACTGTTGGCCATGGTGGTTGTCGACGAGTCTGTGAAGCCACCGGCGGCCACAGGAGAATGGTGATTAGGGCTGCGGCAGAATGTGCCTCGATTATGGAAAAACAGAGTGCAGCAACGGCTGTAGCGTAATGAATAGTGGCGAGCGGAACACAGAAACAGGCAAAGCAAATGTGAAGGTGGGATGGGCGGAACTGGACTGGGTAGGGCCTGGCCGCATGTGTGTTAATGGGTAAGCTTATTGGATTAGTTAGTTTAGTACACTTTGGGATCCGTACAGTTCTTAGAAAAGGGTCTACCGGAGCATTGCTGATATCCTTATAACTGATGCTCTCATATGCAGTCTTAAAGTCGCTAGGCCTCTAGATGGCATTGCTAATTTTGTTTGCTTTGTTGAAGGTTATTCAAGAATATGTTCTAGGTGAATACGACAATGATGCAACTACTGCTTACCATGAAAATAGCACCTCAGAATTCGCTGATGATGACCATCGCGTGAAAGATATTTCTAAGAGGTGCTGTACTAATATCTCATGAAAGCATGAGAGGAGTGACATAATATATCTGGGTTCAAATCTCACTTGAATGAATTCCTGCTGTCCCTGTTTTGTTGTACAGATATCATGTCCACTTGTATACAAATGGGACTGTATGTGACCTCACAGAGATACCCCGGGAGACTGAGGTGAGGAAAAAAAAGAACACTATGGATCTATTATCATGTTTGTTTCTAAGTAAAGGGATTTTTGTCACTACAGGATCAAGTATCCATTTCACTACATTTGACTGCTCACACCCTGCCTTCTTCCTACAGGTTAGATTTGTCTGCTCGGAACCTACTGTCCTGATCAGCTCAATCAAGGAGATCTCGTCCTGCAAATATGTTGTAACAATTCAAAGCCCGATGCTTTGCAAAAACCCGTAAGCGCTAGCATTCTCCTGTAGTAATCTCTATCTTTGCAATATCTCAGCTCATTATGTTGTTCTGTACAGCTTGTTCCATCAAGAAAAACGCACCCTTTCCATCCACTGCAACGAGCTGCCTGCTGAAGCAGAACCCACGGTCACTGTGGAGGATGACTCGCTTCCCAAAGAAGCGCCGATCTCAATCATTCCCGATCAGGATGAACTACATGATTTCACAGCTTATGCTACTTGATTTCCCTCCAATAATGCATGCCATGTAGAGAAACTGTTGTTTTGGAGGCACAGTGGCAACTGAGTATCACTGTCGGTTGCTGCTTGTAAAGCAGGCTGAGATCACCAGTCTCCAAAGCTAATTATAGGGGATGATTAAAAAGGAAGAGAGTTTCTCTGTATGAGTAAAGAGAACGATTTTGATTGTCTCAAAAAAAGAGAACGATCTTGAGACACTTAGCATTTGCTTGAAATGTCTAAAGAATGGAACGTGACTCTGTTAGTCATGTACCGGCGATGACACCCCCCCTCCGGCCTTGTTCGGTTGGCTGATTCCCGGCCGGGAATGAGGCCCGACCCACGGGGTCACTCGGCCTGGATTGAATACCGGCCCACCAAAAAAAGCGTTCTATTAACCCCTCCTAGGTCAGATCGCGGCCCATTACCGACCATTCCAGTCTCCCCAGCCCGGGATCCCTCCCACGACGTCGGGGGCGTGGAACCGATCCACGGCGTCGCCCCCGCCTTCGCCCGGTCGCCCCACGCTGCCTCACCATCCGCGTCGTATCCCCCTCGGTCGGCAGCGGCGCCGTCGAGGGCTGCCTCTGCCACCTGCCACCGGCGACGAGGCCGCGCTGGGGTGGATGGACGACCGTGGAGATGGACGACCGTGGAGCCTGCTTCTTCCCTGTGTCGGACTGCTACAGCGGCAAGAAGCGGAGGAGGGACAGCGCGTCGCCGGAGGGTGAGGCCAAGTCCTCCTCGGGCGTCGACGAGCGCTCCGGGGAGAGCCGTGGTGCGGAAGCCACCACTAAGAGGAGGAAGGCAGGCGGGGCGTGGGGAACACGGCGGCTCGGCTGGAGGAGAACGACAAGTACTACCAGGTCGTTACACTGATTCTTGACCATAATAGTCCCTAGCCAGCCTTTCTTATTAGTTAGTAAATAAATCATGGGATCTGATCTTGTTTTAGTTTTTTCCTATGATAAGAACCTAAGTAAAACTCTTGTTCCTTTGTCCATATAGGAGTATTAGCTTTAGCATTTAGCATATCATATTAAAGCCTGAACAAATTTCATGCTTGTTTGTCCTTTCTTATGAAATGAATTACCGAATTCTTACGTTTCTTGGCCCTTTGATTGCTTAATCATGAAGATACTAATCAGTTGTTGTTTTAGTAGTGTTGTGCACCCTGTAATCTGTATACTGAAAAGATTAATGCATGAAACCATTGGATCGTGGGCCGGCCAAATAGCACATGAGCATATTGTTGTGTTTCGCTGTTGAGAGTGATCTTTGTTTAGACATTCATCAGTAGAGAAACCCTTATAGCTGAGCAAATCGTGATTGTGATTGTGATTGTGATTCAGTAGCTTACCAGGCTATGCTTAGCCACCACTCGAAGCTCAGAAGAAAAAAGCCTTCTCAAACTAATGCTAATTGCAAAATTATGCTGCAGCATGTTGTAATTCCAGTATGCTAAACCCAAGCAAAAGCAAACACATGGTTTTAATAGGGATTAGAGAGAAGCAGGGATTTATCCCCCAAAGGGGTCGAGTGACACGGGAGGGATCCACTCAATCCCTCCCTGGGTTAGTTCCTCTTTGGGATTACATCCCCTTGAGCTGAACAAGCCCTTACCAATTTGTGGCTTGAACCGGCGGTGAAGGGGGATTTTTCATACCAAATGAAGATTAGAATCGGCGGTGAGGGAGAGGGGGCTATATATACTCTCTACTCCCCTCTTCTTCTCTGCGCCCTCCTCATTTTTCTACCCAAATTGTATCATTTTTCCACCATTGCTGCGGCTTTTTTCACCAAATTGCACATGAAAGCTCCCATTGTTTTTAAAAATGCATACCACTCCCTTGATCTAAGGTTTGTACCTATCAACCCATTCAATTCCTAACTTATTTTATTGGCTAAATTTTATTTTTGGTTTGATCATCCGATGGAAAGGCTCTTTCTATCAATTTAGAGGTTCTTTTGACCCAATTGATCAAGCAGAGGCGAACGTATCTAGTGGAAACCAAACACCCTGTGCAACCTTGGAAACTATCAATCAAGGTTACAATATGCTAATCAAATGGCTGGGTGAGGACGACCACCACCAAAGCCTTCTATATTTGTAAGGACCAAGGACCACCACAAAGACCTTCCATATGTGTACATCTGGTCCAGCCATTGGATTAGCATCTTGTAGCCTTGATTGACAGGGTGTTTGGTTTCCACCTGATACGTTCCCAATTTGAAGGTTCCACAATCAACTTAGAGCATCTCTAAGGGCTCGTTTGGAAACAAGGGGATTGATCTATTATACTAATTATCGTGAGGTGAGGAATGCTTCCCCCCTCTCCTACTAATTATCGTGAGTTGATTGGGTTGAGAAGGGGATAACAAATCCACTAGTCATGAGGTGTGGGAGCGCTTTCCCCTCTTATACTAATTATCGATACATGATATCCTCTTCCCGGGATTGATTAACTAATTAGCTATACGTGGTATTAAAAAACAAATCCCATCGAGGTTCCCCTTACCCTTATTCCCAAATGAGCCCTAAGAATTCCTCATATTTTGTTCCTCAATATATGATGTTTTCCAACTCCTAAATTAATATGGGTAAGAAAAAAAGATGCATCTTCAAGAGTTTCCTATAATTTATCCCAAAGTTTTGCATTAGGAATCCTGATTTTGTTTTTATACGTGTTTAAACCCTTCCACCAAATCTTTTCTTTGCGCCTTTTAATCTGGTACCTTAATTTTGTTTCTGTACACATTTAAACCCTTCCACCACAAGAATAGCCGAGAAAATCACGGAAAAGAGCCGATGCACATGAGAAGGGTGCACACATTTTTACGCACAATACTGATCTATTTGTCAACTGCCAAAAGATGGAGAAGTGATATGGAGTACTCTTGGAGATGATTTTTTATCCTTTTTCCCATAAAGCATGGATGAGGAAGGGATATGTGATATTCTTGGATGCTCTTACTCGAAGGTTGTTTTCTACCCACTCGATTAATGTGAGCATATCAGGTGAAAACCAGTTATGCGGTGCAACATTGAAAACTCCCGGTAGGGTTCTCATCTAACGGACGAGAGATGAGGTAGGGCATTTTTGCGTTTTAACGCTCGCTGGACCCTTCTTGACACAAAGTTTAGCGAAAACCCCCTTGCCCCCTTCCCTCCCATGCCCCTGTCCAGCTCGCCCGATGCCCCGGCAGGGGAACGCGCCCCTCTAGTCACGGTCGCCCCTCTGCTCGAGTCGACGCCGCCTCTCCAGCCTAGGGCCGCCGCCCTTCTGCCCGAGTCACCGCAGCGGCTCCGCACAAGACGCCACCATCGCCCCTCCACCGGTGGCCTGGCGCCGCCCTTCCGCTGGTGGCCTCATCATCATCTTCAGCAGATGCACGACAGGTAGCTCAGGCAGCTCTTGGCTCTTGTTCGGATCTCGGCAAGCTTGCCAATTTGTTTGCTGAATTAACTGTGATATGATTTTGATTTTTGTGTACTGTGAAGGGGTTCTGTTGCTAAAGGTCATCCGTTCGTGCTGAATGCTGATGACACTCTTGGTTTGCAAAATATAGAAAAGGAACAAGAAACTTCTAGCTTTGTTACCTTAGGCCTCGTTTGGGAGTTCTCCAACTTCCAACTTTGACACTGTAGCACTTTCGTTTGTATTTGACAAATATTGTTCAATTGTGGACTAACTATACTCAAAAGATTTATCTCGTGATTTACAATCAAACTGTGCAATTAGTTATCTTTTTTCCCTACATTTACTGCTCCATGCATCTGGCGCAAAATTGATGTGACGGGGAATCTTGAAATTTTTTTGACTCCGAAACAAGGCCTTATTATGGTAGTTCTTTCAGCCAAAGGCCTATATTGTTACATTGACATTTCGATTTCGGTTTCTTTCTTAGTTAGTACTCCCTGGTGAAATTATTGAGCGCAAATACCTAATTCAGCTCTACTTTCAGCTGTCTGGTCAATGTTCGGAGGGTTTATGTTCTGCTCTAGTATGCTAATAGTTCATTCCCATGGTGGTTCAACTGTCATAGCGAAAAGTTGTGTTTGCACAGTTGCACTGTGTGGAAGGATAGTGTTTGGGGCAATTGGCCACACACCTCAATCAGGTGGGGCGCCTGTATTTATAGCCACTTAGGCTTGGAGTACAAGGCAAGTTAGCCTATACAAAGGAGGGATAATTATCCTTGATTTACAGCAATCAATCAATAATCAAATTAGATCTACACGCCAATCAATCATGATTGGCGTATCTACAAGTATCTTCTAATACCTGCCCGCAGTCATAGCGGGAGGTTCCCGAATACAAAGGCTGGAGCGAAAGTCGTAGAACAGTGACGACGAAAGGCCCTTCATCATGATATCCGCGAACTGATGGGAAGAGGGCACATGGAGCACCCGAACCTCACCAAGGGCCACCCTCTCACGGACGAAGTGGATGTCGATTTCAATATGCTTTGTATGCTTGTGGTGGGCTAGGTTGGCCGTCGTGTAGACGACATTGATGTTGTCACAGAAGACGAACGTGGCAGACGACAGCTGAATGTGAAGCTCCTGAAGCAGTTGGCGAAGCCAACAGCACTCAGCCACGACATGGGCCACAACACGGTACTCAGCCTTGGCGCTGGAGCGGGACACTGTGGTTTGGCGTTTAGAAGACAAGGAGACCAGATTGTCGCCGAGGTAGACGCAGAAACCAGAGGTAGAGCGTCGAGAATCTGGATAGCCGGCCTAGTCTGCGTTGGAGTAGGCAGTGAGCTACTCAACAGACCCGGCGCCAATGTGAAGTCCTGAGGATTGGGTCCCCTTTACATAGGCAGGATACATTTGATCAGCGCACGATGAGGCTCCCGTGGGGCGTGCATAAAGAGGCACACCTGCTGGACGGCGTAGGCGAGATCGGGACGCGAGTCAAGTACTGGAGAGCCCCCGCTAGGCTCCTGTATTCTGAGCTGTCCTTCTCTGACAGGCGGTCGCCTTAATGTCCGGAGAGCTTGGCATGAGTGTCAACTGGTGTCGTTGTTGGGTGACACTTAGCCATGCCCGCATGCTGGAGAAGATCAACGCCGTACTGCCTCTGAGACAGAAACAAGCCATCGGAGGAGCGCATGACGGTGATGCCGAGGAAGTGGTGTAACTCGCCGAGGTCTGTCATGGTGAACTTAGAGCTCAACCGCTCCATGATGCGCTGGAGGAGTGCCGTGGATGAGGTAGTGAGGACGATGTCGTCTACGTACTACAGCAGGTAGGTGAGACTCATCTCTTCTCCCAGGACAAACAGGGACGTGTCGGGGGTGGAGGCGATGAAGCCAAGCTGTCGAATGAAGGTGGCGAATCACTGGTACCATGCCCCTAGAGCCTGCTTCAGCCCGTATAAGGACTTCTGCAAGAGGCAGACATGATCCGAGGCAGAAGGTCGACAAAACCCGACGACTGCTGACAGTAGACAGTCTCAAGTTGGCCATGAAGAAAAGCATTCTTCACATCCATATCGGCCAGGCATGAGACGCGACGATGCTGAGGACAGACCGATTGGTGGCCGGTTTGATCACTGGGCTGAAGGTCTTGTCATAGTCGACACCCTCACGCTGGGAGAAGCCTCGAACGATCCAGTGCGCCTTATGGCGGGCGAGAGACCTATCAGAATGGAATTTGTGCCAGAAGATCCACTTGCCTGTCACGATGTTGGCACCAGGGAGGCGCAGGATGAGGCGCCAGGTGCTGTTGTCGATGAGCGCCTGGTACTGATCCAGCATCACAGCCCGTCGGTTGGCATCAGCCAAGGCGATGCGGTAGTTTGCGGGAAGCGGAGACGGCGGGGGCGAAGCTGAGCCGTCAAGCCCTTGTACTGCACCCGCGGGATGTCGCCTGTCATGGTGGGGGTGGCAGGACGAGGCGAAGGAGGCGGCGGCAGCGGTGGGGCTGGTGTAGCCTGTGTCGGGGCCACATCCCGGCGTCAGGGGTGCAGCCTGGGGTGCAGGCGCCAGGGCAGAAGGCCGGCGGGTGTAGAAGTGATCAAACGGGGACACCAAGGGTCTAGGCGGGAGCACAGTGCCACACCCGCCCGGAGTAGGGGCGTCGGCTACTGAGGAGCTGATAGAAGGAGCCTGACCGGCTGCTCAGACATGGGCGCCACCGTATCTAGAGGGGCCTGGCTAGTCGGGCTAGGCGAAGGCGCTACGAACGGTGGTGTCGGTGTTGTAGTATCGGCAATCCACTCAGGGGGTACCTGAAAGGTGTTCGTCATGAGATGATTGTAGGGCTAAGTACGAGATGGTAAGGGTCAACCCAGAGAACAGAGACTTAGAATCTTTATACTGGATCGGGCCACGATGCGCGTAATACCCTACGTCCAGTTCTTAGGTGGATTGTATTGCTTCGAGTTCACCAAGGGCGAGGTGCGCCGAGGTGGATGACAGGGGGAGGTGTGAGCGCTAGGGTTTTGGTGTATGATGGGTGAACATGAGGGAATGTGAAGTGCCTATCCTGGAGGCTCCCTGTCGCCCTATATAGTCCGGCAACTAGGGTTATAGATCGGGATCTATTAGGACTACGGTTGTTACAAGAAAGGTGTTCTACTCGGAGTACAACAGATATCCCCGGGATATCGGGAAGGTTTAAACTGCTAGGTTTTCTTATCTTGAAGGGTCTTGACATCAGCGACAAGTAACCCTGAGCCGTGGGCCTACTCGTCACATCGGGCGGGCCAACATGTCAGGTCTCCGTGGTCCCGGTCCATGTGGGGCCAGGGAGTACCCATAACCCTCAAGTCCCCGAATGCTATGTAGGCAAACGAGAACGAAGAGGTCGCTGTGCCGAGGTTGATGAAGTCTGTCGAAGTCACGCCGTCCTCGGCGTGGATGGAAGGGTGCATGGCGTTCAAAAGAAGAAGAAGAATCCGAGCTTTCACAGAGCCAGCGTGCGCAGCGTAGAAGGAGATCCGAGGTGTTATGCATCATGGACGTCTGGCAACTCGGAGTGATAATGTAGGGCGTCGTAAGACGCACTACATGTAGTAGTCCCCGAGCATCAAGACGATCGGTGAGGGCGAGGTCAGGGGCGAAACTCTGAGGTGTCGGACAACAGTGAGTCACGAAAGAGCGAGCCCTCAAGTCCCCGATCAGGGGGGTGATTTAGGGAATCAGACCGCTGATCATGAGAAAATTCCCAAGGTAGCTTGTCCGAAGTCTCTGCTTGCCGCAAGCAGAGGTTAAGAGTCTTGGGCTCTACCGACTGAGGTAGACGGGTCGTCGTGGTTATGCAGTAGTGCTGCTTTCCTTGCATCTGCTGATACAGAGTGCTGCATCAGGCGTCAGCGATGCCTTGTTGTCAGCCTTGCGTGGATGCGCATGCTTTGACTCAGACGGCTGGCGGGTAGTAAATGTCGTGGCATATTCGCCGTAGATGCCGCTAACGCGTTTACTGCGCATTCATAGGTGGAACAGATTATTCGCCTGGTATCTTTATTGCTCAGCAGTTGGCTAAAAACAGTGGCGTGGCTGCCTATAAAAGGGGACCTCGACCTCTCGGAGCTACACAAATCTTCTCCAAGGCTTCCATTCCGAGCGTGGCTCCCACGAAGTTCATAGCCAAGACAAGGGTCATGGCCTCCAGTGGGGTAGAGGACTTGAGTTGTAGGTCGGGCGCCTTTCCTTGGGTTGCCCGTGGTGAGGAAGGATGCTCAAGGTTGGTGTTCCATCCTGTTCTTGCTTCGCCATCCGTAGTTCTTGTTAGTAGGTACGTGATGTGCAGCATGGCTACCGTCCTCTGGGGTTTGTGCTTCAGGGCACTAGGTGTTTCCAATGGCGGGCGGAGGCTTGCAGGGCCTGCTGGTCAGGCCACTAGGGGGTTTCTAACGTGGGTTCCCCTGGGAAGACGAGGCATGAGCGATGCTACAAGGCCACGAGGTGCCGCAGGTACCACCTCGGCACTTCCCTGACCTTGTCGCCGCCTCCGCTGCCTGCTTCCTGGAGAAGCCGTTCCCGAGGCCACCTTCAACCACGGCATCGGGAGGCATGGGAGCTCAACATCGAGCTCGTTGCCGGCCAATCCGCACCCGGGGACAACCACGCTGCTAACCAGCCAGGGCGTTGACTTCCAGACGGTTGGTTGAGGCTGGATGCGATTTGTGGATGGCTGCCTTGGGGAGGAAGTCCTGCCGTCTATCCTACGGCCGAGGTGGTGGGCTTCGACCTCGGCAAACGGGACATGGACTTGGCGGCCGTAGGTCGCCGGTGGGCTCGCTTTTATTTTTATGCTTGAGACAGCAGGTACCGTAGTATGATGTAACCCTTGAGCTTGGCTCAAGTGACTTGTACTACTTTATGAAATAAAGCGATGTATTTTGCCGAGGTTATTCCGGGCTCTTTATGTTTGTATTGATAACCGAGGTAAAGTGGGACCCTGACCAGGACATCGCTTCTTCTTGTGCACCTGCTGATCCTCTCCATGCTGATTCTCTCCAAGGCCCAATGACCCGAGCTCGAATGCGTCAACTACATTTACAGATGAGCTCGTTTTTAAGCGATACTTTTTATACTTTTGAGAATAGATTACTACCTAATGATTTAATATTGCTTAGGAACAATGGAGAGGCTTCTGAAGAACTTGGACGAGGAGTTGGAGACGAGCTGGGCCAGCAAGGGCGTGCAATACAAGCTGATTTCGCGTCTGTCTCGGACTGCCAGACCAGCCTGGACTAGAACTGGTCATACGGACTCATACGGACTCCATTTTCGACGTTCTACATATGGTTGGAAAGCTAACTTCATAAGGAAGCCAATAAAAGTGGTCTCACGTCAAAACCTCTTCGGAGTCCACGGGAATTGTCGAAGCAAGTCAGCATTCCGAATCTGTCTTGGTGCTGCGTCACCTTATTTTGGTCCAATGGGCCGTGTATCGTTTATGAGCCTGTTAGTGGGCGCGACCCTAAGTCCTTTATAAACATACGCCGCCGCCGTCGTTAGGTTTTGGGTTTTGCTTAGATTATTCTGTCCATCGACAGCCGCCGTTCATCGGTTTGTGGAACCCCAACTCGAGTGCTTAATCATTCATTTGCAAATTGTCCCATTAATTGAGCTGCGTTCTTTCGAGTTCTTGCCTGTATTCTTCGTTTCGCAGGCAGAGATTAGCCTTCGTGGCGAGTTCTTGCTTAATCATTCATTTGGAGTTTAGGGACGCTTCGCTCTAATTGCCGACTGCTGACTGCCGTGTTGTGCCTTCCGAGAAAACATAACTTGAGATACCTTCGGTAAAACGGCATAACTTTTCGCTCGTTTATCAGAAAAATATAAAATTTTTACAGTAGCTTCTTGACTCCATTTGGAGCCGCCTCTTTGGTTTCATCAAAATTGCCAAAAAAATTCGGCAAAATAAAGAAAAAAAATTGACAAGGTTCTTGCACGCTTTTCAGAGAACGTGCTGATTTTCTGTAGGCCACATCCCACCTCTGTTTTAGGTGAAATTTTTTGTGGTTACATCTTTTGTCATCCTTGTTCATAGAAAAATATAAAAAAAAAGTAAAAAAAAGTTTGATTTCTACTAGTGCCTTTTTGTCGAGAAGAAAAAAAAAGAAAGAGAACAAGGAGACAGTTATTTGTTTTCTGCGATTGCGAGTGTTTCATTGGGTTTCTTTCATACTTGTTTCTCAATTATACTTGTGCTTCCATACTTGTACTTCCTTTGTCCTTGTTCACACACTTTTGGTACTTGGAACACGTTAGGCCAGCAACAAGCATAAGTACTTTGGACTAGAGTTCAGCATTGCTCGCTGTTACTGAGTTGTGTGCCATATATATACATATATTTTCTGTTTGTGCGCCTTCCAAGCTCCACATTATCTTCAGATCAGTACAGAAAAAGACCTTGCAATCGTGGCCCACATCCTCAGGTATCACAACCGAGATTCACCGGTTGCCATCCTCTGCATGTGTTGGTAAGAACTTGGGTAAGAACTTGTTAAGACGTGTGTGAGGGTGTGATTCCACCAATTGAACCCAAGTAGCTCATAGGAGTTTTTGCTAATCACTAATCATGCCAGACGACACTCCTGTTTTGCAAAGTGACTTGCAGGTCATCAGGGATTTACTCACCAACCAGTCGAGGATGCTGGAGGCGTTACAAAAGGATATTCGAACAGTCCACACTGATGTTGAACGTGTGGACAAGCGAGTATCCACGATTTCTAGAAGGGTGGAACAGCTTGAGAACAATCCACCCAAGCCGGACGATGATCAAGGACAAGAAGGAGGTGATGACGAGGCTGTTTTTCCTGAAATAGAAGAAGATGTTGTTTATAATTCCGATGGCCTTCCTGATCACATTAGGACAAACGAAAACCGCTTGCGCAGAAGACGCAAGATGAAGAATACAATTGGTATGGGAGGTAATAGACATCAAGGTAACAATGATCCATATGCTAAAATTAAATTTTCCATACCATTTTTTATTGGTAAATATGATGCTGAGGAATATTTAGATTGGGAGCTGACAGTAGAACAAAAATTTTCTGCTCATCTTGTACCTAAACGTCATAAGGTTAGACAAGCCACTAGTGAATTTAAAGGTTTCACTCTAATCTGGTGGACTGCTTTGAAAGTAAAACCTTCAACATGGGAGAATCTTAAAATTGCTATGCGTGATAGGTTTGTTCCAATTACTTATCAGCGAGATATGCGTAAGAAACTACAGCGCTTAGACCAGGAAGATATGCTTGTTCAGGATTATTTTGCAGCGCTACAAAAGGGTATGATGCATTGTGGTATAGAAGAAGAACCCGAGGATAAATTGTGTCATTTTTATGGTGGTTTGAGAAAAGAAATTCAGGATCTTGTTGATTATAGGGAATATAATACTACCAACCAGTTGTTTCAGCTTGCCATGCTTGCAGAAAAAGAATTGCAGGGACGACAACCACAACAGCAAAGGAGCCGAAGTAACTACGGCAGTTCTTTTTCGTCGAAGAATGTGCCATCGGGCGCTAAGGCTGCAAGTGCTTCTCCTTCAGCAGCGGCGCCAGCAGCCACGCGTTCACCACCCGCTGCATCTTTTCCTTCAACCGCTGGTAAGACTCGTATGCAGGAACCGTCATCTTCTGTGGCTTCTACCGATCACTCTACAGGTATTCAGTGCCATCGCTGCCAAGGGTACGGTCACATAGCAAGAGAATGTCCAAGCACACGGGCATACATTGCAACTGAAGATGGTTACATTAGTGCCTCGGACGAAGAACCTGACAAAGCAGATGCTACAAATGAGGACGGAGTAATTGTGAGCTCCGAAGATGCTGGCAACCAACGAATTTTTATTGTGCAGCGAGTTCTTAGTACGCAGGTTCACGATGCAGAGAAGCAACAGCGCCATAACTTGTTTCAGATTTTATTTGTGATTAAAGAAACACGTGTACGCGTGATCATTGATGGAGGCAGCTGCAACAATTTGGTAAGCGAAGATTTGGTCAAGCATCTTGAATTAACGACCCGACCTCATAAAAATCCATACCATATTCAGTGGCTCAACGATTCAGGTAAGGCCAAGGTAACTAAAATGGCACGAGTTTATTTTTCCCTTGGTCCATATTCTGATTATGTAGATTGTGATGTTGTTCCAATGCAAGCTTGTTCTCTTTTGTTGGGTAGACCTTGGGAATATGATAATGATGCTGTCCACCATGGTAGAAGTAATACAAATACTCTTATGCATAAAGGACAAAAAATTACTTTGCAACCCATGACGCCTACTCAAATTGTACAAGCTGAGAAGGATAGACTAGCTGTTGATGCTAAAATTGAGAATAAGTCAGAAATTAAATTAAAAAATCCTGTGATGCTTGCCACCAAATCTGATTTTACAGAGATTAATGATACGTGCTATGCTTTAATATGCAAAGATGCTTTATTTTCTGTAGAAGGTATATCTAGCACAGTGCCATCTTCTGTCGCTGACCTTTTGTAGGAGTACAGTGACATTTTTCCCTCTGAGATTCCCCCGGGGCTTCCACCCATTAGAGGGATTGAACATCAGATCGACTTAATTCGTGGAGCAAGTTTGCCAAATCGGGCTACTTATAGGGCCAATCCTGAGGAGACTAAGGAGATTCAGCGCCAAGTCCAAGACCTTTTGGACCGTGGGTACGTCCGTGAGAGCCTTAGTCCTTGTGCCGTTCCAGTTATTTTAGTTCCAAAAAAAGATGGCAGTTGGCGCATGTGTGTAGATTGTACAGCCACTAATAATATCACCATAAGGTACCGTCATCCTATTCCTAGGTTAGACGACATGCTTGATGAGTTAAGTGGTTCTGTAATTTTTTCGAAAGTAGATTTGAGAAGTGGCTACCACCAAATACGAATGAAATTAGGCGATGAATGGAAAACTGCTTTTAAAACCAAGTTCGGCCTGTATGAGTGGTTAGTAATGCCTTTTGGGTTAACAAATGCACCTAGTACTTTCATGCGATTAATGAACGAGGTGTTACGTCCTTTCATTGGTAAATTTGTGGTGGTTTATTTTGATGATATCTTGATTTACAGCAAATCTTTACATGAACATGTTGATCACCTGCGTGCTGTTTTTCAAGCATTGCGAGCTGCAAGTTTGTTTGGTAACCTCGAGAAGTGCAACTTTTGCATCGAACGAGTATCGTTTCTTGGCTATGTTGTCATGTCGCAGGGGATTAAAGTTGATGAGGTGAAGGTGGAGGCTATAAGGAGCTGGCCAACTCCCACTACAGTGACACAAGTTTGGAGCTTTCATGGACTTGCAGGATTTTATCGGCGCTTCGTCAAGGATTTTAGCACTATTGCAGCCCCGCTTAATGAGTTGACGAAAAAGGGTGTGGTTTTCCATTGGGGAGAAGAACAAGAGGCGTCCTTTGCTCTTTTGAAGGACAAGCTTACTCATGCACCGTTGCTACAACTTCCTGATTTTGGTAAGACTTTTGAACTTGAGTGTGACGCTAGTGGTATTGGCATTGGTGGCGTCTTGATGCAAGAAGGTAAACCAGTTGCTTACTTTAGTGAAAAATTAAGTGGGCCTGTTCTTAATTACTCCACGTATGATAAGGAATTATATGCTCTTGTTCGTACTTTACAAACGTGGTAGCATTATCTATGGCCTAAAGAATTTGTTATTCATTCTGATCATGAATCATTGAAGCATATTAGAACACAAAATAAATTAAATCGTAGACACGCTAAGTGGGCTGAATTTGTTGAATCTTTTCCTTATATTATCAAACACAAGAAAGGAAAAGACAATGTTATTGCTGATGCTTTGTCTAGACGATATGCCATGTTGTCTCAACTTGATTGTCGAATTTTTGGGCTTGAAACAATTAAGGATCAATATGTTAATGATGTTGAATTTAGAGACGTCTTGGAGAATTGTAAAGAGGGGCGCACATGGAATAAATATGTGATGAACGATGGATTTTTGTTTAGAGCTAACCGCCTATGCATTCCAGTTGGTTCCGTTCGTCTTTTGTTGTTGCAGGAGGCCCATGGCGGCGGATTGATGGGTCATTTTGGTGCCAAGAAGACGATCGAGGTGCTGTCCACACACTTCTTTTGGCCACAAATGAGGCGCGATGTTGAGCGGTTTGTGTCTCGGTGCGCCACATGTCAAAAAGCTAAGTCACGATTGAACCCACATGGTTTGTACATGCCGCTGTCTGTTCCTTCGATTCCTTGGGCTGATATTTCTATGGATTTTGTTTTGGGATTGCCAAGGACTAAGAGGGGGAGGGATAGTATTTTTGTGGTTGTGGATCGTTTTTCGAAGATGGCACATTTTATTGCTTGCATGGTATGCCTTCTACTATTATTTTAGATCGCGATGCAAAGTTTTTGAGTCACTTTTGGCGCACTTTGTGGAATAAATTGGGAACAAAGTTACTGTTTTCTACAACTTGTCATCCACAAACTGACGGCCAAACTGAGGTGGTGAATCGCACATTGTCCACCATGTTGAGAGCAATTTTAAAGCGTAATTTGAAGATGTGGGGGGAGTGTTTGCCTCATGTGGAGTTTGCATACAATAGGGCTGTACATTCTACAACAAAGGTAAGTCCCTTCCAAGTAGTGTATGGCTTTAACCCCCGTGCTCCAATTGATCTTTTTCCTTTACCATCTGTTGAGAGAACGCATAGTGATGCTATGGAGCGTGCTGAATTTATTAGAAAACTGCATGAAACAACAAAAATAAATATTGAAAAGATGAATGAGAAGTATAGAATTGCCGGAAGTGAAGGTAGAAAGGAAGTAAAACTTGAACCGGGTGATTTGGTATGGTTATATTTAAGAAAAGAAAGATTTCCAGATTTGCGTAAGTCTAAATTAATGCCAAGAGGTGCTGGTCCTTATAAAATAATTAAGAAAATAAATGATAATGCATATAAACTTGAGTTGCCGCCTGAGTTCGCGGTTAGTCCCATATTTAACATTACAGATTTAAAACCATACTTGGGAGAGGAAGATGAGCTTGAGTCGAGGACGACTCCAGTTCAAGAGGGGGAGGATGATGAGGACATCGCTTCTTCTTGTGCACCTGCTGATCCTCTCCATGCTGATCCTCTCCAAGGCCCAATGACCCGAGCTCGAATGCGTCAACTACATTTACAGGTGAGCTCGTTTTTAAGCGATACTTTTCATACTTTTGAGAATAGATTACTACCTAATGATTTAATATTGCTTAGGAACATTGGATAGGCTTCTGAAGAACTTGGACGAGGAGTTGGAGACGAGCTGGGCCAGCAAGGGCGTGCAACACAAGCTGATTTCGCGTCTGTCTCGGACTGCCAGACCAGCCTGGACTAGAACTGGTCATACGGAGTCATACGGACTCCGTTTTCGACGTTCTACATATGGTTGGAAAGCTAACTTCATAAGGAAGCCAATAGAAGTGGTCTCACGTCAAAACCTCTTCGGAGTCCACGGGAATTGTCAAAGAAAGTCAGCATTCTGAATCTGTCTTGGTGCTGCGTCACCTTATTTTGGTCCAATGGGCCGTGTATTGTTTATGAGCCGGTTAGTGGGCGCGTCCAGGGTAGGCGATGACCCTAAGTCCTTTATAAACATACGCTGCCACCGTCGTTAGGTTTTGGGTTTTGCTTAGATTATTCTATCCATCGACAGCCGCCGTTCATCGGTTTGTGGAACCCCAACTCGAGTGCTTAATCATTCATTTGCAGATTGTCCCATTAATTGAGCTGCATTCTTTCGAGTTCTTGCTTGTGTTCTTCGTTTCGCAGGCAGGGATTAGCCTTCGTGGCGAGGTCAACCGGTTGGAGACACGGTTGATAACCAGAGGAGTCGTGGTGCTAAGATTACAGGATTCGGGTCTTTGGATCTGAAGCCGGATCGGTGTGTCGTGCTCCACCAAAACGATAGTTATCTCCATCTGACGGAAGATCAGGGAATCACATCCCCATCAGACCCAGTCCCCAGGCGTGAGCACTTGGGCTTGCCAGGGACGGTAGGTTTGAGGAGTAGACGTAACACCCAGTCCCCGAGCCTGGCTTGGCTGGAGTGCGATGCTACGAAATACGTCAAGGCCAGTTTCAGGACACCCAGTCCCCGAGCCAGGCTCGAAGGTGACTAGCCGGACCAGAAAGGGCGTGCCAAGGTCGTGGTGGAGGCACCTAGTCCCCGATCTTGGCTCGAAGGCGACTGGCTGAGCCGGGAGGGCGTGTCGAGGTCATAGTGAAGGCACCCAGTCCCTGAGCTTGGCTCGAAGGCGACTGGCTGAACCACAAGGGCGTGCTGAGGTCGTAGATAGGGCACCTAGTCCCCGAGCTTGGATTGAAGGCGACTGGCTGAACCGCAAGGGCGTGCCGAGGTCATAAGGAAGGCACCCAGTCCCTGAGCTTGGCTCAAAGGCGACTAGCTGAACTGCAAGGGCGTGCCGAGGTCGTAGATAGGGCACCCAGTCCCCGAGCTTGGCTCGAACGCGACTGGCTGAACCGTAAGGGCATTCTGAGGTCATAAGGAAGGCACCCAGTCCCCGAGCTTGGCTCGAAGGTGACTGGCTGAACCGCAAGGGCGTGTCGAGGTTGTAGATTGGGCACCCACTCCCCAAGCTTGGCTCGAAGTTGACTGACTGAATCGCTAGGGCGTGCCGAGGTCATAAGGAAGGCACCTAGTCCCCGAGCTTGGCTCGAAGGCGACTGGCTGAACCGCAAGGGTGTGTCTAGGTCATAAGGAAGGGCACCCAATCCCCAAACTTGGCTCGAAGGTGACTGGCTGAACCGTAAGGGCGTGCCGAGGTCATAAGGAAGGCAGCCAGTCCCCGAGCTTGGCTCGAAGGCGACTGGCTAAACCGCAAGGGCGTGCCAAGGTCATAAGGAAGGGCACCCAATCCCCAATCTTGGCTCGAAGGCGACTGGCTAAACCGTAAGGGCGTGCCGAGGTCATAAGGAAGGCAACCAGTCCCCGAGTTTGGCTCGAAGGCAAGTGGCGGAACCGCAAGGGCGTGCCGAGGTCTCTTGCTTGGAATATCCCATTTTATCATTGGGCGCCGTGGAGCTCTATCCGCAACTGACGGCGAAATTTCAATCATCGCTTGGGTCTTCGAATAGTAACAAACGGTGCGGCCACATTTTCCGTCCATCGTAGCAGTATATTAATACCACTGTTCGGGGGAGGAGGCGGCATCCGAGCCGTTGCCATTCCGTCCCCAAATCCTTTTGCGCTCAATCTCCGCTTCCTCCGCTGCACAACCCTAGCCGCCACCGCCACTTTCAAGTTTCCACCACCGCCTTCCTTCCTGCTAGCAACAATGGCCCCTAAGATCACCGTCCCTATGGAGTTGTCGCCGTCGGAGGCGTGAAAGAAGTGCACCCTCACAGAGGAGGGAATCGCGGCGCTGGTGGCTCACGAGATCGTCCCGGAGAAAAACCTGATCCAGTGGCGACCGGCGACCGGTGAGGACTTCCGACGTAAGACACCGGTGAGATCGTCGTCTTCGCTGCTTACTTTGAGCACGGATTTGGGCTCCCAGTAGGGGTTTCCCTCAATGACTTGTTGTATTACTACCAGCTTCAGCTGGTACATCTTGGCCTCAATGCCATTCTGGCATTGCCGTTTTTTGTTTACTTCTGTGAGGCATACCTCGGCATAGCGCCACACTTTGATTTGTGGCGGTACCTTCACCAGGTGAAGGATACCAAGCCGAATAAGGGTAGGGTAGTCGGAGCTATTTCCTTCTTCCAGAGGACAGGTGCCTCCAAGGTGTATTTTGCACTATCTCAGAACTCGTCCAACAAGGGTTGGCACGAGGAGTGGTTTTACTGTCCCGTGCGTACCGGCCATGCGCCGAGGTCTGTTCTAGAGTGGAGCAGCATGCCCAATGCGGCCCAGCAGGTGCAGGTGGACCTCCTGCTGGCCAAGATCGCTAAGTTGAAGGTCGCAAAGAAGCTCTCAGCGGTCGCCGTTGTCATCAGCTAGTGCCGACGTCTGATTCAACCGCTGAAGGATCGAGTGCACCTCGCGTGCTGCTACAGCGGGGTTGAGGACCGGACGCGGGAGCACCAGATGCCATACAATGTGGACGAGGTGAGGAACCGTGTGTATGGCCTCCTTACCTCCCCTGTGACCGACACGGGTTGCTCTCCGGCGCTGAGCCTGGAGAACCCGCCAAATCCGGTGAGTCTCTACTGCTGTTGCTTTTTGTCGCATAGGCTTCTGCTTTTGTATGTTGAGATTGAGGGTGATTTTTGGTAGAAGGATGCGCCGACGTTCTGGTGCCCCAAGGTGACGCCAATGTCAGAGCCGGTGACTCCGGCTCAGAAGCACGATGGCATCCCTGAGGAAGCTATTGCCGCGGAGCCCGAGGGCTCTGGCACCACCCGGGCAGTGCCACAGGGTCCGCACAAGAAGGTGAGTGCGGGTGGAAGAGGAGGCGGTGCCTGAGCTGGAGCTACAGGGGAGGGGACCTCGGATGCCCCTTCCCCGAAGTCAACCAAGAGGGGTACGCGAAAGTGCGCCCTCTCGAAGAAGGTGGTGAAGACCGCCGCGGCCGCTACGTCCGCCGAGGTGCCACGGGTGGCTGTTGCCGTGGCCGTTGCCGATGCTTCGTCGGAGCCTCGCGAGCTCGAGATGACAGACGTGGAGCCTCTGGTGAAGAGGGCTCGTCCGAACCCTGCCATTGAGGCTTCGCTGAGGGAGGACAGCGATCGTCACCTCGCATCGTTGCAGAAGGCCATCTCTGCTCCGGCCAAGGTGAAGAAGCCAAAGCTGAACCTGAAGCCTCGGGTTGTCGTCATCAGCAAGGCGACGCCGTAAGTACCTCTACCAGTACTCTGTTGGTCACCTGCACACTTCTGTCTTTGAGATCGTAACCTTTGTACTTGCTGCAGCACTGCTTCGTCATCGAGTCAGCCAGCCGGCCCTGCCGTGACTGGGGCTACTCCTGGCACTGCGCCAGTGCCCGCGGCTAGGGCCGAGGTGGCTGCTGCTCCAGAGGATGCATTGGGGGCGTCGGCGAGCGTCGGGGTGGCCGTTGCTCCGGCTGCTGCGTCATCGACCACGGCTGACGTCGGAGCGACAATGGGAGCTGGGACGTCGGCTGCGGCGCTGGCTGACGCGACTGTAGCGGGCGGTGGCGGAGTCTGGCGCCGCAGGGTGAATATGGCTGCTGCAGCCGCGGCGAGGAATAGGGCGTCGGACGCGGAGATCGATGCCGACCCCTAGGCATTCCACCCTCAGGAGGGGGCTTGGAGCGATGAGGAGGCCTTGGGGTCAGGCCCTGAGCTGCTCGATCACCCTGGACCCTTTGAGGGCGCAGAGGCAGGCTACGACGAGCGTGTGTACAACGCTGCCGTGGTTTCCTACAACAAGTTCCATCGCTGGATACAGGTATGTTGCTGCCGCTTGTGCTGTGGTGTTTGAGTCCGAAGTATCGAATCTGAGGTTCTTCTTCACTGCAGTTGGTCGCGCCAGCCTTGCGGAGCGCATTTACATTGTTCGTGCTGCTGAGGCGACGCAGGCAGAGAACCAGCGTTTGAAGGCGTAGCTGCAAGAGCGTGCTGTGGTGCAGGGGCAAGCGGCCGAGGTCGAGAGGCTTACGGCTGCTTTGAAAGGTATGACCTCTGAGTCTTTGTTTGTTGTCTGCTTTGAGATACTGACGTGGGCCTCTTGCTATAGCGGCTGAGGATCGCGGCGTCGAGCTTGGCAACCTGCTGGCAGTCAAGGACGCCAACCTCGCTAGCTGCAAGGAGCTACAAGATCGGACAGCTAAGCAGCTGGCGGAGGTGGAGGCCAAGCTCCGTGCGTCCGAGGAGAAGTCCCAGCAGCTGGAGGGGCTGAAGGCCGAGCTTTCGGCAGCCGAGGACAAGTCGAAGCGCCTTGAGCAGGACCTCGCGGAGCGCGACGCCAAGCTTCAAGGTACAACTCCTGTCCATCATCCTGCATATCTTACTTGTGCTATCCTGCTGCTGCTGAGGTGATGCACCTCGGCCAAGCAGATGTCTCCAAGTCGCAGCGGCATCTCTAGATTTCGATGCGTGAGCTCGAGGAGGGGAACGCCCAAATGCTGAAGTTCTATGAAGAGGCATACGGTCGGACCGAGATGATGTCCAAGAGCGGTTGGATGCCGCCGTGCAAGTTATCCTGAAAAACAATCATGTGATTGCAGGTCTTCAGGCTGAACTGGCCGAGCTTCGAGCTGCGGCGACCGCTTTTGTCGACGCCGTCGACCTCGACGACGAGGTGGACCCAAACGCGTCGCTCGTCGAGAAGCTTCGTGGCAGCCCGGCGCTCTCGTACAGGTATCTGAAGTCCGTCGCGGCAACCTACATCTCATCGGTGCTTCAGTTCTTTAGGGTACGGCATCCCGATGTCGACATCACGGCCGTCAGTAGGGTCCCAGCGCCTGTGGCGGAGGATGTGGCCAAAGCTCCGCAGAAGGAGCGTGACGAGGTCGCCGAGCAAATCGTAGATCAGATTATAGTGTTTACACCCGCGGAGGGTTCTTAGAGGTTCTGTAAAAACTTGTTTAATTTGGTCGAAGGAAAGAGGATTGTTGACTCCCCCTTTTGGAACGAAGTGTTCAATTTGTATACCCGATGTGTTTTCCGACTTTTTGCCCCTGCTCTGCTCACCACAGCTCACGAAGAGGATGGCTTGCCTCGGGTGTAGATGCCAGCTGGGGCAGACCCGAGGTACGCAGGGAGTCAGAGGGGTTGGGACGGTAGACAGGATCATGCATACCGGAGTGAACGCTTTTTCCTCAAGGGAGGTGTATGTTTGTAAGACAAAATTTACGGAAGGGCCGAGGTAGGACCTCGGGAAATTGCATTGCATTTATTATAAGATGTAAACAAAAACCGTAATCTATATTATACAACGAGATGGAGTTTGGGGTACATAGCTTCTGCTCCGGATGGGCTTCATGGGTAGAATCACGTGAGGTGCTCGATGTTCCATGGATTTGGAACTCCGGAGCCGTCTTCCCATTCTAGCCGGTACGTGCCTGGTCGGATGACTTCTTTTACGATGAAGGGTCCTTCCCATGGGGAGGTCATTTTCCAGGCTGCTTCTGCTTCCGCCGGAGTACTAGGTCGCTGATGTTGAAGGAGCGTTCTTGGACGTTGCGGTCGTGGTAGCGCCTGATGATTTGCTCGTGGCGAGCGTGTTGGAGAAGAGCCGAGAGCCTTTTCTTCTTTTGTCCTGTCGTTGTCGAGAGAACGGCTGGTTTCTACCTCGGACTCGTCGTAGTTCTGGATGCGAGGGGCGTTGAAGGCGACATCGGCAAGGACTGCCTCGGACCCGTACACCATGTGGAACGGGGTGTAGCCTGTTACCTTGCTGGGTTGCATGCACAGTCCCCAGACAACGTATGGGAGCTCCCAGATCCACCGTTTCTTGTATCCTTTGACGCTGTCATACATAGTAGACTTGACTCCTTGTAGTATCATGCCGTTGGCTCGTTCAACTTGCCCGTTACACCTCGGGTGCGTGACCGACGCGTAATATACGCTGATGAGGTTTGCTTGGCAAAAGTCTCAAAATTCCGACCCCGTGAATTGCGTTCCGAGGTCGGTGATAATCCTGTTGGGTACACCGAAGCGGTGCATGATTTCCTCAATGAATTGAGCTGCCTTTGCCGAGTCCACCGAGGTTACTGCCTTGAACTCTATCCACTTGGTGAATTTGTCCACAGCTACGAGTATGTTCTCGTAACCGCCCGCTGCCCTTGGCAGAGGTTCGATCATATCAAGGCCCCAGCACACAAAGGGCCATGATGGCAGGATGGTCCGCAATGCCTGGGCTGGTACGTGTTGCTGCTTGGCGAAGTACTGATAGCCTATGCATTCTCGTACCAGGTGCCTGGCATCCGACGTGGCGGTAGGCCAGTAGAACCCTGATCTGAACGCTTTCCCGACCAGCGTGGCTGATGCGGCGTGATACCTGCAGGTGCCCGCGTGTATCTCGTAGAGGAGGTCGATTCCCTTGGGTCTTATAAGGATGCCTGAGGTCGCGGCTTTTCTGTATAGGTCATCACCGACAACAACGTAGAGGGTTCGTATGCCTGAGGAGTTCGTATGTTGTTTTATCGCTTGGGGCCTTGTGGTCGCGTAGGTAAGCGATAAAAGGTAGGCGCAAGTCATCTTCTTCGTTAGCTTCGACCATCATGACGTTGGGAGGCCCCTGGGGTAGAGCGTCCGAGGTGCTAGTGGTAGTATCAGGCTTGCTTCTCTTGATGGAGGGTCGGTGAATGTCTTGGACAAATACATCGGCGAGTACTTTTGCTCGGGAGGACCCAAGTTTGGAGAGGACGTCGGCGACGACGTTGTTATCATGGATAACATGGTGCACTTCAAGGCCGTCAAACCAGGCTTCCAGCTTGCGGATCTCGGCGCAATAGGCCTCCATCGTTTCCATTTCGTAGGTCCAGTCTTTGTTGACTTGCTTAACCACTAACAGGGAGTCTCCATACGCCAAGAGACGTCGGATTCTCAGAGTTTTAGCAATCCTGAGGCCGTGTAGGAAGGCTTCATACTCAGCCTCGTTGTTAGTCATGGCGAAGTGCAGCTGGAGTATGTACTTGAGGTGCTGGCCTGACTGAGATATGAGCAGGACGCCTGCTCCTGCTCCCTCGAGTTTTAACGCACCGTCGAAGTACATAACCCAGTGCTTGGGTCGTCCTTTAGCCGAGGGCGTCTGTACCTTCTTCCACTCGGCGATGAAGTCCGCCAGTATTTGTGACTTGATCAACTGCTGTGGGCAGAAGTCTATGTCGAATTCACCAAGCTCGACCGACCACTTGGCGATGTGTCCTACGGAGTCACGGCTGTGGATGATGTCACCCAAGGGGAACGAGGATACGACTCGTATTTTATGGGCCTGGAAGTAGTGTCGGAGTATTCTTGATGTGATTAGTACTGCGTAGAGCAACTTCTGCACTGCTGGGTACCTCGACTTTGAGGCATCTAGGACCTTGCTGACGTAGTAGACCGTTTGTTAGATAGGATAGGCATGGCCTTCTTCCTTTCGTTCCACCACTAGGGCAGTGCTGACGACGTGCGTAGTTGCCGAGATGTAGAGAAGCAGGTTCTCCTGGTCCGCCAGGGCTGTCATGACCTGCGCGTTTTGCAGGTGCATCTTGAGCTGCTCAAGCGCGACGTCGGCTTCTTCGTCCCACTTGAACTTGTCCGACTTTTTTAATAGGTTGAAGAAGGGGAGCCCTTTTTCACCGAGTTTGCTGATGAAGCGATAGGGGGGCCATCATGCCTGCCAGCTTCATGACTTCTTTCTTTGAATGAGGTCGTTCAGTATTCTGGATGGCTTCCACCTTGGAGGGGTTAGCTTGAATTCCTCGTTGGTTAACCATAAACCCAAGGAGTTTGCCTAAGGGAACGCCAAAGACGCACTTCCCGGGGTTAAGCTTCCAGTGGTATTTGCGCAGGTTGTTGAATGGTTCTTCGAGGTCGGCTATGAAGCTCTCCTCATCTTTTGTTTTGACGATGACGTCGTCGATGTATGCCTCGGCGTTGCACACAATCTAGGTTGCGAGGCAACATTGGATGGCCTTTTGGTATGTGGCTCCGATGTTTTCTAGACCAATGGTCATTGTTTGATAACAAAAGACGCCGAAAGGCGTTATGAACGCTGTTTTATCTTGTTCGCGTGGCGACATCGGGATTTGGTGATATCCCGAATAACAGTCCAGGAAGCATTGCATGATGCTTCCCGACGTGGAGTCTATGATTTGGTTGATTCGAGGCAGAGGGAAGGGGTCCTTCGGGCAGTGTTTGTTGAGGTCGGTGTAGTCGATACACATTCTCCATTCTCTAGTTTTCTTTCTTACAAGCACCGGGTTGGCAAGCCACTCTGGGTGTTTACATTCATCAATGAAATCAGCAACTAGGAGTTTACCTATTTCTACCCTAATGGCCTCCTTGCGATCTTGGGCGAACCGACGTAGCTTCTACTTGACGGGCTTGGCCATTTATTTAGATCCAAGGAGTGCTCAGCCAGCTCCCTGGGTACCCCGGGCATATCCGATGGTTGCCATGCGAATATGTCCGAGTTAGCCCAGAGGAAGCTGGTGAGCGCGTCTTCCTATTTGTTGGAGAGGCCGGCCCCTATGAGGGCCGTCTTGCTTGGGTCGCCGAGGCCGAGGTCGATCTCCTTGGTCGTGCTGTCTGGCTGCAGGCTTGCCGAGGTTCCTGGCCGTTGCGGGATCTCGAGTCTGTTGATGTCCAGCTTCTTGGCTTCCTCGATTAGCGTCGAGGTCCTTTGTGAGTACTGTACTAGCGTGGCTAGTTCAACTGCTTCGGTGTCGCACCTGTGCGCCACCTGTGTGTCGCCGTAGATGGTGATGGGGGTGTCCTTGGTGGCGATCTTGAGCACCAGGTATGTATAGTGTGGGACCGCCAGGAACTTGGCTAGGGCCGGTCGGCCGAGGATGGCGTGGTAGGAGGTCTTGAAGTCCGCGGCCTCGAACATGAGGAGCTCGGTGCGGTGCTGCTTCTCGTCTTTGAACTGGACCAGTAGCTAGACACGTTTGAGAGGGTAGGAGGGATTTCCCGGGATAATCCCGTAGAATGGCTCCTCGCTGCGCTTGAGCTTTGACATGTCGTAACCCATGTGCTTCAAGGTCATGCTGAATATGATGTTAAGGGCACTGCCACCGTCAACGAGCACCTTAGTCAGCAAGACTTTGTCGATGACAGGGCTGACGACAAGGGGGTATGTCCCTGGCAGTGGTAGGTGGACCCAATGATCCTCCCTTCAGAAGGTAATTGGGCAGTCCGACCAGTTGAGGTACTCGATGTTGCTGCGGTACACCATGTTGACTTCTCGTTTCAGCTTTCTCTTGTTACGACCACAGGCCAGTGTCACGGGCCCGCCCATGATCACGTTGATCTCCCGGTCGTGCCTTTGGTAGGGCCCATTGCTGTTGTGTCCTGGTCTTGCGGTCGGTACGTGAGGAGCGTCCCGCGCTTCGCGGTGGTCGTCACGCCTGTCTTCTTGATTGTCACGGTTGCCATGGTGGTCATCGTGTTCTCGGGGGCGATCGTCGTAGTTGCGGTGGTCTCCGCCGTGGTCGCGTCGCTGGTTGTCATAGTTGCGACAGTTGCCGCCGTGGTCCCGACGACGATCGTCGCGATCGTCGGCGCGGCGATTGCCACAGTCGCGCCTATCGTCGTAGTCCCCGGTGTTGCGTCTTCTGGGCTCGCGGCAGTTGTCGTCCTCTTGCCGCGCGGGCTTGGAGCTGGTTGGAGCCCCGAGCGCCCTCTTTAGGGCTACGCAGTCACGCGTGGCGTGGCTGGTGCCTTTGTGATAGGCGCAGGTTTCATTTAGCCGTTCGTCGAGCTCGGCTCGAAACGCTGCTGTCTTGGAGATTCCAGGGGTGCTTGTCGTGTACACCTCGGGCGCTCGTCGTCGGTTATGGTTTTCCTGGACCTCGGGCTTGACCGCGAGGAACTGTCCCGCCTAGGACTCCTGAAGGTCGGCTTGGTTGTTGACGGTTTCCATCATCTCACCGACCCTCTTTGGCGCCTTGAGGTAGATGTTGTTGTACAGGGTCTTGTTGGTGAGCCCTTTTAGGAAGTAGTGGATCACGTCGGTGTCGCAGACACTGGTGAGCTTGTTCCTAGCCTCGAAGAAGCGGTTCGAGAAATCACGGATTTTCTCGCCCGAGTGCTGCTTCAGGTGGCCGAGCTTATGGGCTTGCCTGGCCGTTGGAATATGGCCTGGTAGTTGTCGGTGAAGGCCTTCGCTAGCTGCTCCCAGCTGTCAATGCTTGCCGCCAGGAGGTTCTCGAGCCACAACAGGGGAGCGGGCCCCATTACTATAGGGAAGTATGTTGCCATGTGGTCGGGCGTGCCACCCACGGCTCCAACGTTGATGCCATAGGTCTTCAGCCAGATGGACGGGTCGGAGTCACCGTTGTACTTCTCCTTGATGTCGGGCTTGAACGGGACGGGCCACTTGATGTTGCGGAGACGAGGTGTCAGGGCGCTGAACCCGTCATACGGGTTAGTCGTAGTTGCCGGCACTTCGGGTATCGCCGGGTGTGTAGCCTCACGCCTTCTCTGCACCTTATGAGGCGTTGCGGCGTGGTCGCTGTCCGCGTTGGGAGAGCCATAGCAGTCATCGTACTCCTGGCGCAGCATGATCTCATCTTGGTGGCGCCGTCGATCGCCGCTTTCGATGGCGCGGTGTGTGGCCAGAGTTCCGTATTCCAGATCATACTGGAGTCATCATGCGAGCTCAGTGTTCTGGCGCTCTTGGCGTAGATGGTTGATGCGAGGGCGGACGTCCCTGGGACGCCTGTCGAGGGTGTCACGTAGATCGCGCTCCTGCCGAGGTGGGGAATCGACGGGCGCCTGCCGGCGGGGTCGGCGCAGGTCGACGACGTCCTCCGCTGGGGCTGGCTGCCGGTGTGCGGTCCTGCCAGTTTGCGAGATCGTGGAACTCGCCGCCATGGAGCAGTTGCTGGCCTCCACCTGGGCCAGGGCTAATTTTAGCCATGCCCTGATTTTACCGGCCGCCGGTATGTCAGGGAGGGCATCTAGTCCCGTGGCTGCCGTGGCGAGGTTAGCCGCTGGGGTGGTGAAGACGTTGATCCCGTCTTCTTCGAATTCCTGCATGCGGTCGCGTGAGCGCATCTGCGTCACCTTCCTCTTGCTTGCAACAGTTGCACCGCTCTTGGCCGAGGTGACTGGAGGAGCAGGCCTTCTGTTGGTTGGTGTAGCTTTATTCGTCGTCTATGCATGGGCGCCGGTGTTGGCTGCTTTCCAAGGAGCCAAGGGTACCACGGCGGGTCGCCTTTGTGGTGTAGTTGCTACGATAGCTGGCTGGTTTGCGGCATGGCCACCATCCTCCTCGTCACACCAGGGCGGAGTTGCGTCGTTGTTGTCGGCCTGACCCTCGGGGTCGGGCTGTTCATCCTCTAAGTCGTGGACTCGAGGGGGATCTACAGGGCCGTCTTCCGGAGCTTTGGACTTGTCTGCTCATATCCTGCGACATCTTTTGAGGAACTCCTCTACCTCGTGTGGTTCATAGCAGGCGTTCTCGAGGTCGGTGCGGACGTCGGGCGAAGAGATGTCGTCGTAGTCGCCGGGTTGGAGTCCGCGGTCAGCGTCATCGATGGCCAGGATGCGCCGCTGGTCGTTGGTGATGTCGGAGTCGTCATCGGAGAGCGGGTTGGTGTTAGCGCGCACGCTGGTACACGCCGCAGTCGGGGTACTGGACCTCGGGTGCAGGTTCTTCGGATGGCATCCGGTTTATCATGGAAACCGGTATCCCGAATCCTGTGAACAAATCACAGGAGACAAGGATCTTTCCAGATTCAATCTGGATGGGTTGCTGGAGCTTTGCGGTGTACACAACAGATGCGTTGCGTAGGCCGTAAGGCTTGTTGAGCGATGATCCGATCTGATCGGACATGTCGACGTAGTCTTGGACAAGGGAGAGCTGCTGCAGCCTCAGGAGGAGATCCTGAGGTGAGGTCGGGCGGGTGTCTTCAAGGAGCTCGTCAACAGAGGGCGGAGGAGATGCGATCTATTCCGCAGGGGTCGGCGCCGAGGTGGTCGGTTCCGGGGTTCTTGACGCCGGGGCAAAGTGGCTGAAGTCGATGGTCCCGAACTAGATCGGGGAAAGGTCGTCGATCATCGCCTCCAGGTACTCAGGGAAGACAACGTCAGAACGCAGTGCCATCTCGCAGCGCCGAAGTCCTACGATCTCCCCACGGTGGGCACCAACTGTCGGTGTTGTAGTACTGGCAATCCACTCAGGGGGTACCTGAGAGGTGTTCGTCGTGAGATGATCGTAGGGCTAAGTACAAGATGGTGAGGGTCAACCCAGAGAACAGAGACTCAGGATCTTTATACTGGTTCGGGCCACGATGCGCGTAATACCCTACGTCCAGTTCTTAGGTGGATTGTATTGCTTCGAGTTCACCAAGGGCGAGGTGCGCCGAGGTGGATGACAGGGGGAGGTGTGAGCGCTAGGGCTTCGGTGTATGATGGGTGAACGTGAGGGAATGTGAAGTTCCTATCCTGGAGGCTCCCTATCTCCTTATATAGTCCGCCAACTAGGGTTACAGATCGGGATCTATCAGGACTACGGTTGTTAGAAGGAAGGTGTTCTACTCGGAGTACAACAGATATCCCTGGGATATCGGGAAGGTTTAAACTGCTAGGTTTCCTTATCTTGAAGGGTCTTGACGTCGGCGGAAAGTAACCCTGAGCCGTGGGCCTACTCGCCACGTTGGGCGGGCCCACATGTTAGGTCTCCGTGGTCCCGGTCCGTGTGGGGCCTAGGGGTACCCATAACCCTCGGGTGGCGGTTGCTCAACGTCCGGGATGGACGGAGCAGCCGCAGGGGTGTCACCACCTGCATTGTTAGTAGAGCAAGATACCGAATTCCTGTTGACATCGAGTAGGAAATCAAGGGAGGTTGGTGGTGTGTAGGGAGAGACGTTGGCGAAGGGGAAGGTGTGCTCATCAAAAACAACATGACAAGAGATGATGATGCGCCGGGTGGAGAGGTCGAGGCATCCGTAGCCTTTGTGGGAGGATGGATAGCCGAGGAAGACACAAGCTGTAGGCCGTAGTGCAAGTTTGTGGGTTGATGTAGCCTGGGAAGTGTTGACGTAAAAATCTGACAGAGAACTTCACGAACACACCGTGCTAACGCATAAAAAATAAATCCAAGGCGTGCCAGTCAATTTGACCTATATAATTGACAAGGAAACAGAAGATCGGCCAAAATGAGCCGATGTCCAATCAGATGAGTGAAATATAGAAGATCGGCCGAGAACCAGCCGATACCCAATGATACACCTGAAACAGATCTAATCGGATATGCAGGATATTACTTGATATTATTATAAGAGAGCCGAAACAAACGTGTCCCACGTGCGGATAAGTTGGTGACAAGAATTAAATCAACAAATAAACAAGATTTGAAGATCTAATCAGTGTCGATAACGGGTAAGTAAATCTAGATGAAATTCCAACGATGTATCCGGAATTAAAGCCTAGAGTATACTTGATAACTGTCGAACAATCTAGACGAGATCGCAGCGACGCGCCCCAGATCAAAGCCTAGAACTTGCTCAGTGAAGCGGAACTTATGAGCTCACCGGAGATCAAGTTGATGCAGCCCGTCGAGACGTCGAAAAAACTTGTGAAAAGCGAAATTGCGATTGACGAAGTCGTCGAAAGTAGTAAATGCGATGAAAATTGTAATAAAGGTTGTATTGTTGAAAAATTGGATCCTTTTTACAATGACCTAGGGTACATATTTATACCCATAACCTGACCCCAAAACCTAGTCGATCACGACATCTTGACGTACAAGAAACTACAAATACCATATATTTCTAACTCTTACTATATTTAAAATACTAAAAATAAATAAATGACTCGTGCAGGAGTCAAACTCAAACAAAAATACAATGCCCACGTGAAATGTGGACTCCTTTTTAAATCCTCTTCACGCCGCCGTCATCATCGATCGATCTCCATCGGCCACCATTGTCAACTAATAACTGCCTCAGTTCGTTCGTCGGCAACAACTCCATCGGCCGGCTTCAATCGGCAGAGCCGCATACGCCAGAGCTCTGTCATCCTCCCTTGCTACGCCGATCTTTCCAAGCCATCTCCGGCCGATATTGACATGCGTCGAAAAACAGTGTCAACAGGAAGTTAGGATAACACAAACAGCCAAAGACGCGTAGATGCTCATATGTGGGGGTGTGCCATGAAGACGTATGAACGGAGCCTCATTATGGATGGATGAAGAGGGGCGTATGTTCAGCAAATAGCAGGCTGCAGTGAGCGCCTCGGCCCAGTAGGATGGCGGCATGGAAGCATGAATCAGGAGGGTGCGCACGGAGTTATTCAGGGTACGAAGGATTCGTTCTGCTTTACCGTTTTGGGGAGATGTGTAAGGGCAGGAGCAGCACAGAAGAATGCCTCAGGCGGCAAGGAAGGATTTAACGACGTTGTTGACGAACTCCGTACCGTTGTCAGCCTAAAAACATTTTATAGGTAGACCAAATTGGGTTTGGGCATAAGCAGTTAACTCGAAGAGGTGCTGCTGTGTTTCAGACTTGTGCCGCAGGGGAAAAATCCAGCAAAAATGTGAGAAATCGTCCAAGCACACTAAATAATAGGAGTAACCAGAATTGCTCTTTATTGAAGATGTCCACACATCACAATGAACAAGTTCAAAGGGAGCAGCAATACATGACGTGGAAGAAGGTGTTTGCCTAGCTGACATGAGTGGCACATGGAACGGTCTATTTTATTACAAGAAATAAAATTGCGATTTTTCAGGACTTCTAAAGCAGCAGGATGGCCGAGGCGATGGTGCCAAAGAGCCGATGAGACAACAAGGTGAGCACTAGGTGGGGCGGCAGGCATGGTGTAGAGATCCCCGGTACTAGCGCAATAAAGCATCACATGTCCCGTCCGAGGGTCCTGAACAGAAAAACCAGCAATGTCAAATTCGATGGAACGGTGATTATCTCGTGTAAATTGTCTAATAGATAGCAAATTACGGACTATAGATGGAACAACAAGGACGTTTTTAAGAGCAAAATCGGATGTAGGTGTGGAGAGGATTGAATTACCACTAGATGTTATAGGAATACTAGCACCATTGCCTACTAAAATGATGGGGGTGGAAGGGATTTGGGGTTGTAATATTGTACCGTTGTTGGATGTCACGTGGGTGGAGGCGCCGGAGTCGACCATCCAAGAGGAGCCACCTTGCACGGACAGCTGCTGCAGGGCAGCAATGAGGGCTGCCTGGTCGCATGTTGGAGTCCCGGAGGTCGTCTAGAGCGGGGTGAAGGTGGTGTGGGCCTACGGAGTGGCTCCGAGGAGCCCCTGGTGATGCCAGAGCTAGTCTCCAGGGCCCCTAGACCCGCCTCTAGAGCCGTGGGAGGCGCCTTGGTGACTGGAGCCGCCACCATAGGTGCCCTGTCCAGTGGGCGCGCCTGAGCCAGGGGGTAACGTGCTCGCTAGGGGTGACGTGCTCCCCGGTCCAAGGGTTCAAGCCCTAGGGCTGCATCGGGCATTTCCCGTCCCTCCTGCGGCGTCCACCATCGCCGCATGGAGGGTACTGTTGCTAGTGGCACCCATCATCGGCGCGCGGCGAGTAGGGCTGATGCTAGTCGGTGCCCGATGGCAAGGGGTGGCCACCGGATGCCACGAGCACGGAGGCGGTGGCCACCGTAGCCTTGTTCTTCATGCGTAGTTCCTTGAGGTTGAGCACATCCCGTGCCGTGGCAAAGCAGAGGGTAGCATCCCGAGCGATGGTGTCGGCGACGATGGTGTAGCTGGGGTTGAGGCCGCATAGTAGGTTGAGGATGAGGTTGGGCTCAGAGACGGGTTGATCGACGTCTACGAGGGCGTCGACAGCCTCCTTCATGGCGAGGCAGTATTCGTCAATGGAGCGGTCTCCCTGAGTCATCAAGTGGAACTCGTGATTCAGGTAGATGGCCCGGGGTGCTTGGTTGCCGTAGAACACGGTGGAGATGGGCTAGATGGCTCGGGGCGCTTGGTTTCCGTGGAACACGGTGGAGATGGCCTTCCAGAGGACGGCGGTGCGTTGGTCCTCCCCTGTCATGGCGAGGTTGAGGACAGAGGGGGACACGGAGCTGAGCATCCAGCTATGGACGCATAAATCTGCCTGCACCCACAAGGGATCCATGGGCTGCGCCGGCAGGGAGTCGTCGAGGTGGTCCAGCAGGCCGAACTTGCCGCACATGGAGCGGAACGACTTGAACCACATGGTGTAGTTGGGTGGTCACGGCTCAAGCTTGATAGGAAGATGGGTGGAGACAACAATGGAGGCGAAGGGGTGGATGGCACTGGCCATGCTGCCGACAACAGTAGGACAGGTGGCAGCGGAGGTCATGCTATTGGTGGAGGTCTCGGTAGACATGGTGGAGGGGCTGGGAAGGAGAGGGAGGCACTACCAGAGGGAAGGTGGCGCAGCAGGGGGGCGGAAGAGAGGAAAGTGGAGAATCAGGGGGGAAACCCGAACTCGTGATACCATGTGGAAGGATAGTGTTTGATGGCAATTGGCCACACACCACAATCAGGTGGGGCGCCTGTATTTATAGCCGCTCAGGCTTGGAGTACAAGGCAAGTCAGCCTATACAAGGGAGGGATAATTATCCCTGATTTACAGCAATCAATCAATAATCAAATTAGATCTACATGCCACTCAATCCTGATTAGTGTATCTACAAGTATATCCTGATACACTAAAACGATAGTTTCACACTTCAGTCTTCGCTGCGTTTCTCGCAGATGACGATCAAACGACGGTCCAAATGATTTTGGCCGAATTCCATTCCTCTAAAAAAATAATAAATATGTATGTCGTGATCACACTTGGAATTTGGATTATTAATCGACAAATCTGCTATGTCACGGTCGTGAACCATATATGCCCAAGCAAGACGACAGCACGATGCACTGCATCTTGCTGTTGCTCCTCGCTCCCATGTCTTTGGCAAGGCTCCGGAGCACGTAATTCTAGATGTACAACTTCCGGAGCGGAGCACGTACTTTAAGTTGTATGCTAAGGAGTGTTTGGTTTCATGGAATAAAATTTAGTCCCTGTTATATCGAAAGTTTGAACATCAATTTGAAGGACTAAATGTGAACTCGTTATAAAACTAATTTCATATATAATCAGTGATTAATACGAGACAAATCTATTAAACCTAATTATGTCTAATTAATCAATGATTAGCAGATATTTCTTTTTCCCTGCTCCCTCCGTACAGAGAATAAGACTGTATTTGTGAAACCACGGGCCCACGTTTGAACATTTTATGATAGTTATTTCATTTTCTTGTGATTTGTTTTTATCACTATGAGTACTTTAAGGACATCTAAATTTTTCACATATTTACTTTGATTTTGTTTTAAAAAGACGGATAGTCAAATATCTTTCTTGGGTGGAGGGATTGTGAGGCTGGCTGCAGGGAAGAGAGAAAGAGGTGGCCGGGGAAGAGGAAGGGTGGGAGGGGATTTAAATATTTAGTAGTTGGGATAGAGTAGAGACATGAAGGAAATATGAGTGCAGAGAAACGAGATATGAAGTAAAGAATTTGATAGGCCAAGATGAAATATTCCTTATAAAAGGAAGGGAAAGGAACGGAGTAAAGGAAAACGAGTGCAGTCAGTCTGATTGTATCGATACAAATTTCCGGCAAAAAGTCAGTAACTTTTATTGCTTGTCCAAAGCGGCGACGCCGCGTATTGGTCGGCCAGGTTATTGGCCCGTGGTCACTGTGGGAACATAAATTGGAATGAGGTGTCCTTTATTCTTGTGTTTTCTTTTTTTTCCTTTACCAGAGAACAATATGCTTTGCCTTTGAACGAACGGTGAACGCTTCGCCATGTGGTCGCCTGGGCCCCGCTGTACATGGCCTCTGCTAGGAGTCGTCACGAGCAATTTATTATTGCGCCACCTTTCCCTTGTTCCTATCCTACCTCCATTATTGCTGCTGCTGCTGCTGCACACAGAGCTGAGGCGGAAGACCCTTGCGGTGGCGAGCAGCGAGGTGAGGCAGAGACTACTCACTGCAGTCGTCCTCGGCGCGTTTCTCGCAGTCGCAGCAGAACCGTTTCCGAGCGCCGTCCAGGTAACTTTCTCCCTGCATGCGGCTACGTCTTTCGTCGTATCTTGTGCAACCACAAAACATTGCGATTTTCGTATCTTTCTCCCTGCATGGCTACGTCTTTCTCCAGTTTCTCCGTATCTTGTGCAACTACGAAACATTGCGATTTTCGTTTCAAAAAAAAAATAAACATTGTAATTTTTATAACCACGGGCCAATAATCAAGTTTTTGTTCAGCACGAACGACGCCCTCTTCGCTACTGCCTGATTAGAGACCGGAGAAGTTGCCTCTAGATCTAGAAGAGCCAACCGTTATGGCTTGAGTCAGTCACAGTATATATTATTGTTCTATGAGTTCCTCTTCAAACTAGCAATATAGTAGCTAGGCAAATTTAGTATAGAGATGATGAGGGTTTTTCAACTGTGTCCATGCTGCATCCAATAAGCTAGCTCCATCAGTTGGAACTATTCTTAGCCGAAGGCCCTGGTCCCTACGCAAAGTTGTGTGAATCATTTGTCCCTTTGCCGTTCAATTTAAGCTTTGATGCAAATAAAATGTGGTACTTACTTTAGTACTTTTCCTCGGCACCTCCTTTTCCCCACCCACGGTCAATGTATGTCTCCTCGCGGGGCATCCACGCCTCATCCACGCCTCAGCATGGACAATCGGTTAAATTCAGATTTCGATTCGGTTTATTCGGTTTTTTGAAACTTCGGTTTCCAGGAATCAAGTCGACGAATTCGGTTTTGATTTTTCAGTTCGGTTTTCGGTTTAACCGAAGCTTGCGACTCCCAGCGACAGCCGCCGCTCCGACTGTCCGCCAGCCGCCGCCCGCCTTGGAGCCCCCCACGCAGCCACGTGCCACCTCCCGCCACTGTCGGCGAGCTCGCTTACCCCATGCCTCTGCGGCTGCCTTGGAGCCCTCCCACGCGGCCACTGTCGGCGAGCTCGCTTGTTGGTCTCCCATGCCTGCGGCTGGCCTTTGAGCCACCTCCCGCCACTGTCGGCGAGCTCGCTTGTTTGTTCCCCATGCCTCTGCGGCTGCCTTTGGAGCCCTCCCACACGGCCACTTGCCACCTCCCGCCACTGTTTGAGGGAGGGAGGCTTGAAGCATACGTACAGTACTGTATAAGTAATCGAAATACACAGATGCTATGCCTGCCATTCACAGAGCAGGTCCCTCCCATCCAGTGGGGGGAGTGAATGCGAGAAGGGTTAATAACCCCCCACCCTCCCCCCTTCAAACAGTGGCAAATAATTGTGTGTCCCCACAAACCGCTAATGTAATAACACGCCATCGAGAACCAGCAGCCACTTGGTCCTGGTAGCTTGGTCTTTGTGGTTGGAACGTAACTCCCGCACTTTCAACAGAACAACCAGGTCGGTTACACAGATGGTAAAATCTATCCTGTCTATGCTGTTCTTTGGACCGCTGCAAGACATCTGAGTGCTTTGCCTCCCCAGCAGCTAATTTTTGGTAGCGGTCGTGCAATTGGGATGTAATGTAATTGTAAACTCGTTACCTCTCCACGGGTCATCGGTACAGATGACGCTGTGCTGTTTTGTATTTTTTTTTCTCTACCTTCTTAATGAAATACGTGCTAAGTGCTAAATAAAAGAACCAGCAGCCACTTCGTTTTTCTAACAAAACAGGCCTTCTGTCTAAACTCTAAACAGGAATGTACAGTAGAGCTTCTGGCTTTGATGAATACAGCCCGCAGTTGCAGATGGTACTGCAGGATCCCAGTGAACCACCTGTACCTGTGTCACTGGATTATTTGAAAGACATCACAGATGGTTTTTCTTCTGATCGACTAATCGGCAGGGGTGGGTTTGGAGAGGTTTACAAGGTAAACCATTTCTTTATTTTCTCCACCAGTATCTTCAATTTTAGTTTCAAAAGCAGCTGGTAACACGTGTACCGTGTTCTCCAGGGAGTTATCGGGAGGGACAAGTTTATCGCTGTCAAGAAGCTTTATGCTGAACATCTAGCTAATGACAAGAAATACCTCGACGAGCTCAATTCTTTGTTGAGGATACGGCACCAAAATATAGTGCATCTTATTGGTTACTGTGCCGAGACAAAGTTGCAAGTGGTGCCGCAAAACGGGGAACATGTTCTGGCAGAAGTACGCGAACGGTTGCTCTGCTTTGAGTACATAGGCAACGGAAGTCTTCGTGACTATATTCCAGGTATGATATTACATAGTTCCTATTTACTTACAGCATCTCTAAAAGTACCATATATCTCTTCCACATTTGTATATTTTAGGGAAAAGAAGAAAAAATCATCTCCAAGAGTACCCATATCCCTTCCCATCTTTTGGCAATCGGCAAACATGTCATTGTTGTGCGTAACAATGCGCGCCCCCTCCTGGAGCGCATCCGCTCTCTCTCCCCCAGTCATTGTCTCGCTGATTCTTGTGGTGGAAAGGTTGAAACGCATCCGGAAACAAATACAGGGTTCCAGATGAAAAGTTGCAAGAGAGAAATATCTGATGGAAGGGTTTAAACGCATACAGAAACAAAATCAAGGTTCCTAATGTAGATATGAGATCCGATTTTTGGGATAAAATATAGAAAACTCTTGGAGATGCTTCTTTTTTTTTCCAGCCCAGTACCAATTTAGGAGTTGGCAAATATCATAAGGAACTCTTGGAGATGCTTTTCCTTCCACAATCTTGGCTCATCGGTAAAATGAGTTGCAATTTCATGCCACGTAATTAGTTTAGGAGAGAAATAAACTAAAATCCACATCAATGACAGAACGCCTCGAGTAATCCACCCATTTCCCAAGCAGATCTTACGAAACCTCCCCTCTTTACCCTCAATTACATCTGAAAGTGATTTGTATACTATATTGTGACCACCCCTTGTCGGTTGCCCATGGGACCCACTATCAAGAAGTGTATCCACAGCTTCTTGTACCAATTTTTCCTGACACATTACGAAATCTGCGCTAATTCACTTCTTTTTAATAGATAGGCATGGTTGTTGTTCCGATGGATAACTCTGTCATAAAGTTTATTAATATCCGAAGTCACTACTTTATCCCCAGGCCTATAAACAATGGGTTTCAATTCGGGAGGAAGAACCGGTAATAAGCACAAAACTATCCATTCTAGTTCTACATTTGTTTGAATAAAATGTTTCGTCAATTGCCCGCGTCTAATAAAAAAACTTTTCTTATTCTTCTTTTTCTATCTTCCTATTCATCTCCACTATACCTCTCGTCTTCTAATTCTTTCCATTGAACCAAGGAATTCTCTATAATAATTTGCAAATCTAAATCCGCTAATTGTTCTCTAATAGCACCTGCGCTGGCATGTTTGGCCGGCGGTGGGGATGGAGCGGTCCTCCTCCGCTGGCATGTCTGGCCGGGCTATGGCCTGCGCTGAAGGGGGCAGCGGGGGTGCGGGTGATACGGCGTTGAAGGCGGCAGTGGGTGCTGGGGGGAGGAGAAGGAGAAGGAGCCAACACTGCGGGCCGGCAGTTTGATCTGTAGAAAAAACGGACCCAACAAGGGGAGAGTTGTGTTGAGAATGGGTGACGCATGATGGATAGATGGATGGAACAAACTCGTGCTTTAAAGGAGCAGAGATTAATCATGATGTAGCAGGAAACCCCCTTGTAATTTGCAGGAGTTGACACCAAACTTTTTGGAAGTGTTAGCGCCCCCCAACCAGAGTTTAGCATAGTGGTGGGCCCAAGTCCCTTTTGACAGGTTGAGAGTATTTTCAATATGAACTTAAACATATTAGTTTTATATTTGAAAAGCATATATATTAATAAAAATGTTAGTAATCCCGGAGAGAGCACAGAATTGTTTAACCCACCCCGTTGACAAGGTGGCCGCAAAGTATGCTTGACCATAAGAATCATTTCTATTTATTTTCCCATAGATCCGGATGGTCTCGGCTGGGAAGGGAGATACGCATTATTGGAAGGAATCTGCAAAGGCTTAGATTTCCTTCACCAGGAATGCAATGTTACTCATATGGACCTTAAGCCTGAAAATATACTGACGGATGACGATATGGTTCCAAAAATTACGGATTTTGGTCTGGCGAGGCTCAAGGATCGAGATGCAGAAAAAACTCAAATTATCACTCACAACGTTACCGGAACACTGTAAGCTACGCCTCATGTGACAACACGAATAATGTTTCTTCTATATATCTTCATTATCAGATTATCCTTGAAGTGTTTAATAACAATGAAGTTGGGCTGCAGTGGATACTTGGCACCAGAATATATAAACGAGGGCAAAATATCTCACAAGACAGATATATACAGTTTGGGGGTTATAATGTGCGAGTTAATCACAGGCGAAAAGGTGCCCATTGTCGGCTGGAGTACGGAATTCACACAGAGTAAGAGCGACTAAGCAAAAGTCACTGCATACTAGCCACCATCATTTATTTTCATACTCTATCTCACTTGTGCAAATGTGCATGCAGCAGCTTGCAGAAAATGGATGGAAATATTTGAGAAGACACTGAATGATGCGTCGGAGAAGGAATTATATACCAAACAATTAAAACAGCTGCTGGAAATTGCCCAAAAATGTGTGGACCGTGACAGGACGAAAAGGCCTAGTTCATCGGAAATACTTGAAGTTTTTATCCATAATAATCCAGCAGAAAGAAGCTCGTGTGAATTAAACAGCAAGTATGGGCAGGTATAATTAACCTACATCTCTCTCGTCATGTTGCTAGCTAGCTTATGTATTTGTTATCAACTGACTTGATGGCCTCTTCGTATGTATATAACTTCAGGTTATGGAGCTCCTCGGTGTGCATCCACCACAGCTCGAATTCTCTTTGCCTGAGCCAAAAAAGCCACATCGCCGCTCATCATGCTCGCTGCACCTAACCAACAAAACAGGTGTACCTGTGGCCTTCAGACTCTTGCCGTCAGAGACTCTAGCGGAGTATTTCTCGCCGCAATCTGGTGTGGTGCCGCCCAAGTGCAGGTACACTCTCGCTGTGACAATGCATCTCCAGCGAAATCCACAGTTCGCCAACGACGGCCTTTTCACACTCGAAACCACCAAAGCGAGGGATCAGGATATTGTACGGATCTTCCACGACGAAGATATTATTACGAGAGCCAGAGAAACGGGTTTAACGGTGCACGAAGTAAAAATAAGCGCGGCTGTTTATGCACAGACTGTGGTGAGTTATTTTATTACCCGAATGAAAAATACACATATGCCTCTCCGTAAGCAAATAAATGCTGCTTTTTGCACATCCGTGCAGTTCAACGTTCGAAACATCAAATACAATTTTTTTTGTATAAAGTAGTATTAGATTATAAAATACAAAAGTACACGTACACATGCATGTGGCAAGGAAAGCACATACAGAAATACGGGCGGAAGAACCGGTGGCCGTAGGGGAGCCGTGCGCGTGGGTGGAAGAACCGAGCAAGCACGGTAGGAGCTATGCCTGTTGATGGGCATGCAGCACCAACCACCAAGTCTACGACCCGGACATGAAGTACGGTATTTTGATCCGACACGAATCTAACACGGCACGTCAATCTGCGGGCTCAGACCGGCTCGGCTTGTATGTTACGGCTGGGCTCGGGCTCCATCTTGGGCACGATGGGCGGCATGAGCCTGACCCGAGAAAAACCAGCCAAACTCGAGCAAGTCCGACTTATATTTGACCCCTTCTCCCCCGGCTTGTCAACGGTCCATCTTGGAGTCATTGGAGGCGGCCTAGCAGGCTCACGAGCCCCCCTCCCAGTATATTTGACCAGCCACCTGGGGCGGTGGGTGTTTGACAACCGCAACCACAAACCCTACCCGCTCGAGCGGCCAAGTCCGCGACCTCCGCTCTCCAGCTCCCGCCGAGGCACGGGGACCTGACCTCCTCCCCCACTCCTCTCTCCCTCGGATCCTTCGCCGACAGTGTCTTCACTTCTTCTCTGTCGACGCGCTCTTCCTCGGGCTCGGGCTCTGCTCCACCGGCCTTCCCCTCACGTTCTCTTCTACTGGCACACCGCAGGAGCTCCTCCTCCACCCCCATCTCCGGTGCCGGTGAGCCTCCAGCTCCGCCATGGCCACTACGCATTGGGAGCTCCTTCTCCTCCCTCCACCGTTGGTCTCCTCCACCTCGTCGACGCGGCCACAACCTCCTCGTGCTGGCGGGCCTCCTCCAGATCTAACGCAGGTGGGGAGCTGTGGCGGCGTAGGGGGCTTACAGGGAGCGGTGGCGGTGCCGCAGGTGGCCGGCAGCGGGGAGTTGCGGCGGCACAGAGGGCTTCTACGGCAGTGAGGAGGGCGGCGCAGGGGGCCGGCAACAGCGGCAGGCTGCAGGCTGGCACGGCCCGTTCAGTGCGTCGTGCTTTGTGGGGCCGACTCGGCACGAAAAAAGGGATGTGGGCTCATGTACAGGCTTCTGACAAGACCTATATGAAGGCACGAGCCCGACACGATAGAGTTAGTGTCGGGCCTGGTCCGACATGAAAAATGTCGGCTTAACGGGCCCGGGCATCGGCTGGGCCGAGGGGCACGAGTGCCCATCTATAGCTGTGCCGCGCAGACAGGGGCGGCTAATGTTCCAAGCACGGATGGAGAAGAAACCCTCTAGTCATGAGGTGTGAGAGCGCTTTCCGCTCTTCTACTACCTACCGATACATGATATCATATCCCTAAGATTGATTTACTAAATAGCTATCTATACATGGTATTCAAAAATAAATCCTCTAGGATTCTCCGTTCTCCTTCCCCTCGTTACGAAACAAGCCCTAAAGCGTCGGCACTGCTCCCGGTCAGTCAAATAGACAGTCCATGTCCATGGTACATCTGTTTTCTTAGCCGCTACAGTATGAATACTAGGTGGCAAGTACTACAGAGATTAGAGAGCAACTGTCTAAACAGTTGTCCAAAGGTGATGCTGTGGTATATGTATACACAGAAAAGGGACATGAATATATATAAAATTTTCAAATTTAACTAGCATTAAGGCCAAAGGCGCTGCACCAAATTCCTATTTCTCCAGTTCCATGACTCGTTGAGCACTGCATGAACTATTTTATATATATACTTGGTACTGACATTTAACGAAAAGTATAGTGCAGTTAGGTTATTAAATTAGTATTTTTTTTATTTCACAGTCGCCAATAGGTCCTAATTTAAAACAAGAGCTGGCCCGACGAGTTCCCTTGGATGGACAAGACATGAAGTCTGTACTCATGGTGCGTGATTTTCACATCCCGAAATCTGTCCTTCCATTTCAGAAATACAAGTTACTTTATTCACCTGCTCTGGTTTGTTTTTTTTTCATTTTATCAGGATGCGCCCGGGCGAAGGGCAACTTACATATGTGTCCATCCAACAGAGCCTTGGTGAGTGGGATGTTTTTCTTTTGGGAGAAGCTATGTTTCAACCAACTTTTTTTAGCTTTGCTCGCACAACAGTAGGCTTCAATCTAGGTAAGGAGCATGCATGCTCAAGTTGCTAGACAACCGAAAGATTAGTGCGAGTCAACAGCGAACGTATTAGGTCATTTAGCCTGGCGTAGTGCCCATATACCGAGGTCTGGTTCTGTCGGATGCGTGTGTCAAAGACCTTGTTAACACGTGTGCTGTGTACACATACAATGCGGGTGTAGTGCACATGTATGAGTGCATGTTTACGTCCCCTTATACTAAAAAACCGAAGAAATTAAAAGCGGAGCTAGATTTCTGTTACCATGTTTGTAGGTTAAATTGGATGTTGCTATCTACTAGCTTTGTGACAAATTTATATTTGTCGTGATACAGGATTTTTAGGTCATATGATTATTATCATGACTACGAATTTGTCATATTGGACTATTATAGGCTGGTAAGTGACTAGTCACAGTTAACTTTTTCTTTTGCGGAACGACATTCCTTTATATATTGATTACTCCACACAACCGGGAACCAGCTGCTCCAACCACACAACGATGTACATGTCATGTGGTACACATTTTCATTCACTTTGCCCTAGTAGCGTATCACATCTCTTCCATATACGCTACCATTATCTGCCGAGACTACAACTGTTGGCAAAAGAAGTCTGTTGAAAAGAAACTTCCAATATTTAAGGGTTAAAAATATGGGAACATATCTGCTGGAAACCAGACACTTGTACAAACTTTGGAAACTATCAATCAAAGCCACAAGATGTGTTCCCTAAAAATATTTGTTATGACTCTATTTGGTTAGAATTTGGGAAAATTGGAATATGGATAGGCTTGGATATATTTGTGGTATTTTTGGAAGAGTAAAGTACATGACCAGTCCTCCAAGTTGTGCGGGTGTGTCATCCCGGTCCTCCAACTCCTAAAGTGTGTCATTTGGGTCACTAAACTTTGATTTTGTATGATCCTTATTCAATTCTTGGTCCCTGGGATGACACTTTTGCGCAACTTGGAAGACCGGGATGACACAACTGCACAACTTGGTGGACTAGTATGACAGAA
>CM041638.1:367179-402721 GCA_023333625.1 Bothriochloa decipiens | reverse complement strand
AGATAAATGACGTACACTAGAATATGAGATAGATTTGAGTCATTTATACATACCTTTCTCTCCCCCTTTGTTATTCATCATCCAAAAAGATATTTGATGCAAGAAATGCTTGATGAAAAACATTAGCCAAGCACAGTCCTCCTATCACTAAGGTTCCTTTGTGACACCTCTCCATATGCAATGTAGGACATGAAATAGACATGAATGCATTCTATATGACAAGAAAGATGCATTGCTAGAAAGTAAAGCTTAACTTGTCAAGTTTGATCCTTCATTGAGCTTATTCACAACACAATTTTAGACATACTCCCATTATTATGTATGCACAAAACATGTTGTTATCTCAATGAAGTTAGATAAGCTCCTAGATGCATAAACGAAAGAACATATGCAATGCAACCAATATGACAAGAAACTCATGCAATGTTCGAGGCGTCAAGGATGTTTAGCTCAGTCCTAAGCCTATTGAAGTCTTCTCATCTAGGGGTTTGGTGAGTATACCCGACAATTGTTCTTCCGTCCTCACACTGCAAAGGTCAATGTCTCCTTTGGTGACATGATCACGCAAGAAATGATGTCGGATATCAATGTGCTTGGTGCGTGAATGTTGTACCGGATTATTGGCAATTTTAACCGCACTCTCATTGTCACAAAGGAGAGGAATATGATCAAGGTGCACACCAATGTCCATGAGGCTTTGTTTCAAATACAAAATTTGAGCACAACATGTCCCGACAGCAATGTATTCCGTCTCCGCGGTGGACAAAGCCATGGAATTTTGCTTCTTTAAATCCTAAGAGACAAGCGACCTTCCCAACAAGTGGCACCCACCGTAAGTGCTTTTCCGGTCTACTCAACATCCTGCAAAATTGGAATTCGAGTATCCAAGCAAATTGAAGGTAGCTCCATGTGGATACCATAAACTGAATCCAAGAGTTAGCTTGAGATAGCAAAAGATTTGTTTTACAGCACTCAAATGGGACTCCTTTGGATTTGCTTCAAACCAAGCACACATACACACACTAAACATGATATCGGGCCTAGATGCGGTAGGTAGAGAAGTGATCTGATCATAGATTGATAGAGCTTTTGGTCAATAGGTTTACCTCCCTCATTTAAGTCTAGATGCTTGTTTGTGGCCATTGGAGTCTTGATTGCTTCACAATCCATCATGTCAAACCGCTTCAAGAGGTCCCTTGTATATTTTTCTTGATGGATGAAGTTACCCTCTTTGGATTGTTTGATTTGAAAGCCGAGGAAGAAGGTCAATTCACCTATCATGGACATTTCAAACTCCTTGGATATTAGATCACCGAAGGCATTACATACTTAGGGGTTAGTTGAGCCAAAGATAATGTCATCAACATAAACTTGACAAACGAACAACTTCACCTTTATTGTCTTGGTGAACAATGTATTGTCAATTCTTCCCATCTTGAAACCTTCTGCTAGTAAAAAGTCCCGAAGGCGCTTGTACCATGCTCTAGGTGCTTGTTTAAGACCGTAAAATGCCTTTATCAACCTATAGACATGGTTAGGATACTCGGATCTTCAAACCCAGGTGGTTGGTCAACATAAACTTCTTCATTTATAAAACCATTTAAGAAAGCACTCTTCACATCCATTTGATAGAGTTTTATCTTATGATGTGAAGCATATGCAAGAAGGATACGTATGGCCTCTAACCGAGCTACGGGTGCAAAGGACTCACCATAATCTAGTCCCTTGACTTGAGCAAAACCTTTAGCCATAAGTCTTGCCTTATTTCTTACCACCACTCCATGTTCATCTTGCTTGTTTCGGAAGACCCACTTGGTACCGATGATGTTCTTGTATTTTGGGAGCTCTTCAAGAACCCAAACTTCATTTCTCTTGAAGTTGTTGAGTTCTTCTTGCATGGCAACTATCCAATCGGCATCCTTGAGTGCTTCCTCAATGTTTTTTGGTTCTACAAGAGAAACAAACGATGAGTGTTCACAAAATGAAGCAAGATGTGAGCTTCGAGTAGTGATACTACCCATGGGATCTCCAATGATAAGTCCAAGAGAGTGATCCTTGGTGAGTTTTTATCTCCTTAGGGAAGAAGCTTCAGGAGCTTGAGATGCTTCATCTTGGTTTGCTTTCTCTTCTTGTTCATCATGACCATTAGCATCTTCTTGATATCCTTCAAGGTTAGGGATTGGTTAATCTTGGTGGTCATTTTCTTGATCATCTTGAGGCTTATTGTCATCACAATCCGTGAACAGGTTCTTGCTTCACATTCTTCCTCCTTTGGCTTGATGTCACCAATGGCTATTTTCTTCATTGATTCTTGAAGAGGTTCTTGCTCAATACCATCCCACATGAATACCTCTTCTTCAGATCCCTTGGTTTCATCACACTTAATGTCGCATGTCTCTTCTACGTTCTTGGTTGAGTTGTTGTAGACCCTATAGGCCTTGGAATGTGATGAGTAGCCAAGAAAGATTCTGGCGTCCGCTCTACTTTCAAATTTCCTGAGTTTTTTTGTTCTTCTTGTAAATGTAACATTTGCATCCAAATACTTGGAAATATGAGATGTGTGGCTTTCTTCCAATCAATAATTCATATGGGGTTTTCTTGAGAAGCCGATGAAATAAGCTCTATTCGCCGAGTGGCATGCCGTGTTGATTGCTTCCAGCCAAAAACCATTGGGACACACCATACTCATCAAGCATAGCTCTTGTAAGGGTGATCAATGTCTTGTTCTTTCTTTCAACAACCTCATTTTGCTCCGGAGTGTAGGTTGCTGAGAATTCGTGCTTAATTACAAACGTGCCACACAACTCATCCACCGAAGCATTTTGGAATTCCGAACCATTATCAATCCTCATCTTGACTATGGAGGTGCCAAACTCATTTTGGGCTCTCTTGGTAAACTTCTTGATGATTGATAGAGTATTGCTCTTGTCTTCAAGAAAGAACACCCTACCGAGAGTAGTCATCAACTATCACCAAACAATAGAGATTACCTCCAATGCTAGTATAGGTAGTCGGCCCGAAGAGATCCATATGAAGGAGTTCCAAGGGTCTTGAAGTAGACACAAAAGCCTTCAAAGTGCAATGACTAGCAACTTGCTGCTCGGCTTGACATGCACTACATGGGCGGTCTTTCTCAACTTGACATCCTTTACACCGATGATGTGTCCATGTTTGAAGATCTTCTTCAAATTGTTCATCCCAATGTGAGCCATCCTCCGGTGCCAAAGCAAACCCAATGACGTCTTGGTGGAGAATAAGCATGTTGTCAAGCTAGCTTCCTTGGAGGAGAAATCCACAAGATAAATGTTTCCATGACGAAAACCCTTGAAGATAACTTCACTTGTGTCCTTCTTCACAATCACCACCTCTTGATCATCAAATGCACATGACAACCCAAGACCACAAAGTTGTGCAATGAAGAGCAAGTTGTAGGAGCATGAATCAACAAATAACACATTTGACAAGGTGAGGCCCTTTTATATAGCTACTTGTCCCAAACCGGCCACCTTTCCCTTGGACTTATCCCTAAAAGTGACTTGCTCATGATTCCCGGACTCTTCATCAAGGGATGAAAATATTTTCATATAGCTGGTCATGTGTTGAGTGCATCCACTATCAAGAACCCCATGAGAACCTCCGGCTCTATAATTAATCTTGCCATTGTTTGTCATCAAGCACAACGCTTCTTCCTTTTTAATTTGTGCACCATGCAATTCAAATAAGGAAGATGAACTAGTCGCAAGTTATTATCATGAAAATCACTATACTCAATGCCTTCTATGTACGTACGAGGGGTGTGCAATTGAGTCATCTTTGCTAGTTGAGAGTTCCTTATGTGCATTGCCAAACAAATTGACTTTGTGACCAAACCATTTGTTGTTGTCGGCAAAGCGCTTGCATGAGGACCCAAGACTAGCAATGTGACTACTCAAACCTGTCATTACTCCCCCTTGCTCATAGCTAGCATTTGAACAACAAGGATCAATAAAAAGAGGTGCACCTAGAGAATCTACACAACCATCACAAACTAGAGCAAAAGCCATGACAACAAGCTAAACCAAGCAAGGCACACAAGAGAAAAGATCAACTAAGGCTTCTAGTCACCCCGACAACCTTTTGGATCTTCAACTCTAGGTTGTCCAATTTAGAGCACGAGGCTCTGATAACAATTGAAAGGATCTTAAGGCCCAAGAGGGGGGTGAATTCGGACCTCAAAAATAACTCTACCGATAATTCAAACAAATTGTGTCTTTAACCTAACATGCTAGTGTTGCCTATGCCTATGATTTTGATCAAGTCAATCTAGCATGAGATGGTTCTAACAACCCACACGATCAAGACAAACTAAGATACAACCACTAGGTACTTGTTACTCAAGACAAACTACTCCACAAGAGAGCTAACAAGGAAACAAACCTTTAAGCGAAGTTAGCAAGAGATGATCAACAAGCTACTTGGAGCAAACTCAATCACTAAGAGCTAAGCAAGATATTGCAAAAAGGAATGCTCAAAGTAAATGAGAAAGGAGAGAGACACAACCGAGTTATAGTGGTTCGGTGCTTCACACCTACGTCCACTCTAGGGGGTGGACAAACTTGCACAACTCCCGGCCACCTAGACTAACCCCCTTTAGTCGAAATGGATGACCTTCAATCCTCCACCACCATAGGGTAGCCTCTAGCACCACTTCACTAGGTTGGAGCTTCTCCTCTTGGAGGGGGCCTCCTTCCCCCGCACACCTCACCTTCTCCGCACCACACGTCAGTGAGTGAGAACACTTTCGGTGAGTCAAACAAGACCCCAAGGCACCGGCATGCCTCTAGATCATCTCCATCTTGATTTTTACAAGTCACTCAATATGAAGGATTTGCTCTAAATTCACTATTCTCTCTTGGGAGGGCTCTCTAATTTATCTAAGTATTGAGCATGAGTTCCAGCAGCATAAGGGTCCAAGAACACCCCAAAAATGGCTTGGGTGCCTCCATATATAGCCTAGAGAGCCCCATCTAGCCGTTACCAACTCGTGTCAGAAAGTTGTGCATCAGATGATCCACCTTGAGTAGCTTTTTGAGCACCAAAACATCTAATTAGACTGTTTCCAAAAGTGATATAACCGTTATGCACTTTTCCATTATTATTTCAGTGCTTAGTCCGATGGTGCACCGGAACATCCGTTGCTTCTGGCTGTGGTGTCCCTTGGTTTGGAAAGGTCTCTAGAGGCATTTCTTATCCGGTGTGAAGCTCCGGTGGTGACACTGGATTAATGCATCGGACTAATTTTGCTTGGCCTTGATATGCTTGTCTTGTTATCAGAATTGATCCGGTGCTTTGCATCCTTGTGGCACCGGAACATCCGGTGGTTCCAAGTTGACTTCATCTTTCTCAAAATAGTTATTGAGTGCTTTTCTTGTCCGGTGCTATGCTCCGGTGGGTGCACCAGACTAATTCACTAGATCAATCTTCATCACTCTTGATACATTGGATTCTGCCCAAAATTGATCTGTTGCCCCATGTTGCTTGAGCACCGGAACATCGGGTGACTTGGTCTTATCTAAATTCCTACAGTATTGACTTGCGTCTTTAGGTGTTGTTGCTTACTTGCTCTCGTCCAACTCTTTTCCTTGTCTTCCTTTTTGTTCATCAAACTCAAACCTTTGTCCTTGACTTGTCCTTGATCTTCAATATGTTCTCTCCCCTTTGTCCTTTGTGATTGATTCTTTTGATCTCTTGGCTCTTGTGCTTAGAATAAGTTCCTTCAAAGTGCAATAGAGAGATACGTTAGATTAAGAGACCATGTTGTCATTCATCTCCAAAACTTATGCCAATCTTTGATAAGTGAGTGAGCAATCAAGGTGGGCCTAGATGCTACAGTTGGGGGAACGCACATCGATGACTCGACTTTGGCAACCTGCAACCGTGGTGATTTCAATTATTCTTTTGATCTGGACTAGCAAACAGATTCGATAGGGTTACCTCATTATAGTGTCACATCACTACTCGGTCGATTCATGTAATTCCAAGTCTAGCGGGGTCGATTTGTGGCATAGTTCACCACGACTCCTCCTTCCAAACCTTTGATGCAATCTAAGTTCACCGTAGAAGCTATGGCTGACAAATCTGTGAAGGAGCACAACAAGTTGGATCGAATTCTGGAGGGGCTGAATCAACTTCACACCCACATGGACTCCATCAGCATCGTACAACAGGGCATGGAGAAGCAGTTCAACAGGGCATCCATGTCGCTAGATCAGGTAAGGGGAGGTCAGAACATCATGGCGAAGTAATTGGCAACTATTGGCCAAACTGTGGCAAAGCTCACGTCCTTTCCGAGATTGAGGGCTGTAGCACCCCAGAAAAACCACTCTAGCATGCTATTAAACCACACCAGGCAAGGGAGATATTTCGATAGCATCTTCCCTAAATAGGAACAACGTAGAAGCAAACAAAAGATATATAAACAAATAAAACACACTAGCATAAAAGGAAGACCCTAACATGATATCCAATTGTTAAAGACAAGGTTAACAAATCATATACATCACCAAGCAATGAACAACTCCCACAGAATGACTTACATATTACAACATCACACTAAAGAGTTTCGATCAAAGAGGTGTGTGATGTGCAGCTACTTCCCAAGCCCAAGCAAAACATCCACCCATCAAGTACCTGAGATGATAAAACAGGGGTGAGATATAAAATCTAAGCAAAGTAACCAGCTTTAACAAGCTATTTAAACTACAAGTTCATTAGATAACAATTTAAGTATTAACAAAAAGCATAGCTCCTCAATAAAAAAAAAGATAATAACGATAAACCCTTCAACACCCTCATACAAACCCAAACCATATCAATGTCATTCCTTGGAGAAGATCCACTTCTCAACACCATTATAAGATGAATGCCATAAAATCAATATCACCCAAAAATGTAGATGCAATGCAAATGTTGTGTCTCCTGCCTTCATACTCAACAAAGTATGAAGCTGCACCGTTATGCCCAATAAACAATGTTGTACCGGTACGGTCGCAGCTATCAAGCGGCAACATAACTCCATATGCCATACAACATGATGCAATGAAATGTAATGCCAAGATAGATTGCATCCAGACAAAGTATGGATCAGACATACAAGATAAATGTCTCCCCATTTGATAACACAAGCCACATCTAAGTTATGCCAACAAGAGTTATTGCCAAGTTATAAGGTAACGAAAAAACGTAAGTAATAAGAACATATGGTGTGCTAAATATGTAACTGAATTGATCATATTAGATAGGTCACAATTATGAAATTTAAGGTGGAGCTAGAAGAAATGCAAATTAAAGCTTGTAGTAACCACCACTACGTTACTTGCCTCCCAATGAAGGAGACAGCCGCTCTAAGCATTATCCGAAGGGTTACCACCTGTTTCGACACAATAAGATCAGAACATAAATTCAATGAACCATGTGTATACAACACAAAAAGCACCTGTACAACCCAAACCATCAAACAAGCAACAACGGTGAACATCGCCTAGGCTAACCGCAGCAGCATTACTTCAGTTTTTGTATCTTTAAAATTATAAAACACATGACAGTAAGGAAATACACCTTAGAAAGATAAGAGAAAAAGCCTGCACCTTTGTATAGATCATCTATTTTTAACATGGCCTCAAGAGGAATAAAACTGCCATTGAATGTGAAGCACAGAATCTGTCTACATTTTCTGGGGAGCAGCAAAGAAAATACATATCTCCCAAACTACTTTTCCAAAAATTATGAAATTTTTCTAACAGTAATAACTTTTATTCCCCAACAAAAGTCTCCATAGGTGGAAGACCTCATTGGTCCATTTATCATGAGAAAAGCACCCATGAACTGACCTAACTCGATCTGCCAGGCAGACAAGAACAGTCACAATGATTTAGCCATAACTCGAGTTATACTCTACCAAGAAAATGTGTAATTTTTACAGAAGTTATGTTTCACAATCCTTTACAACTTTTGTATTATCCACTTTTGGAGGAAAAATCGTTTAGGTCCCCAAAACTATATGGACAGCAACAAAGCCCGAGCTACAGGACAGCACACCTTAGTTCAACCTTCAAACCATGTTTCTCCCCACCAATCCACTAATTATCAAGGCCAAGAACCTTTTAAGCATAAATTAGCAGAGCTAAAGGGGATTCACCTCACGTTGGTCCTCCCACAATCTTAGGGCAGCAAGATTGGAATGGGGAAAAGCAAATCTACCCCCGAGATGCACCACATCTTGATCCTCTCCTCCTCCTCAATCCATTTTGCTCTTTCCCTTCTTGATCCTTGCTGCAATGGAGGAGATCCTAGGGAGGGGAGGGTGCTATGGAGAGGGAGGGGGCGTTTTGCGGAGAGGTGTGTTGAGGAGGGGGAAGGGGTGGCGCAGGAAGGAGGGACGGGACGGGGAGGGGTTCAGTTTTACGAGGGAAGGGGTTCCCACTTGGGGCCACGAGTAGGCTAGTTTCCAAATCTTGGCCCAAATTAAATTAGAACATTCAAAACACGTTTTCTTTCTTTTTAAAAAATAATGGAATGTTACATTCTCCACTCCTTTAAGGAATTCACCCCCGAATTTTACTACTAGGAAAACCAACTTGACAAAAGAAAACTTAGAGCAACTCCAAGAGTACCCCTATCTTACCCACCCCCCCAAATATCTTCTTTTAGGAAAATTAGAAACAAATACACTCCAACAGCACCCCTAAATCTTTCCCAATTTTTTAGCAACACTAAAATCCTCCCCTCCATCCCTCATATTTGAGGGTGTCTGACCCCTTCCCCAATCCTAATTCTCGCACTCGACTTTTCATATCCAAGCCGGACGTATAGGCGGATCTAGAAAATCTTCCATATTTTTCATTATTGGGGCTAGTTTTTAGCGTTCTGCCGTGGCTTCACACGTTTTCTTTGGGGAAATTTTTTAGCATGACTCCCAATACATATTTTTGAGGGAGAATTTTTAGCAATCTCTTGGAGTTGCTCTTACCTCTCTCAAAGAGTTGTGGGTACTCGTTGTGCATTTGATCCTCGAGCTCCCAAGTTGCTTCAAGCTCGGACTGATTGCTCTATAGAACCTTGACATACTTTATGGTCTTCCTTCTCATGACTCGCTCAAATGAGTCTAAGATACGTTCGGGGTGACATTTCACATTTAAATTTGGCTCCTCAACAATTGGCCCCAAATCGATCTTATGCTCAGGGTCCTTCAAATATTTTCTTAACATAGATACATGAAAGTCATTGTGCACTTGCACGAGCAGCCTGCCGCAAAGTCCTCAACTCATTTTGCATCTGATGCATTGCAGTAAGTAATTCTGCTTGACTAGTGCCACCACCCGCTGGTCGTGCTTGACCTTGCTTCATAGGTGGCATAACTGCAGCCACCACAAGGCACAAACACCGGTAGGGATATGATTTTTCTCTGCGGTTTGTGCATATCACGTTGTTTACAAACCGCGGAGTAGAAGGCACAGAGAAAGGGGGGTCTGTTTCTTTGCGGATTTAGAACTGCGGAGAAAGGTGACATTTCTCCGCGGTTCGTAATACAAACCGTGGAGAAAGGGTTTGGCACGGGAAAAAAGAAGTTCATAATAAAAACCACAGAGAAAGAGTTTGGCACGGGAAAAAGGAAAAAAATATTCGACTTCCCCGGGAGGCCCCTGCACGCGCACGTCGCAAGTCACGCGATTATGCGCGTGCGCGGTGCGTGGGATTTGAACCCACAACCTCCAGCCTCGCATGTAGCTTCCTTACCATCCCACCTACACACCACATCTGACTAGAAAGGAGATATTGTCCTATTATATTAACATGTGTAGGATCCTTTCTCCGCGGTTCGCAATACAAACCGCGGAGAAAGGGTATGGTAGCTTTTGCTTTTATATTAAATGGTGTCGGACCCTTTCTCCGCAGTTTGTAACACAAACCGCGGATAAAGAGGGGTCGTTCTCCACGGTTTGTGTTACAAAGCACGGAGAAAGGGTCCTTCACGGTCCCAACATTTTCAACCCGCAGATAAAGGGTCCGGATTTACAAACCGCGGAGAAAGGGGGTCTTTCTCCACGGATTTTCTTACAAACCGCGGATAATTACCTTTCTCCGCGGGCCACTTTAAAACCGCGGATAGGGAACCACATTTAAAGGTCATTTCTCTACTAGTGAATCAACACAAATATAAAGCTCCAACAATTAAAAGTACAAATGGCAACATAATAATCCATACACATTGAACAAAATGTACCCATAACCATCCTACAAGTGCAAGTGTGTCAAATTAAACCTTATTTTTCCAAGGACTAAATTAACCAAAGCTCTGATTACTAACTATAACACCCTAGAAAAACCACTCTAGCATGCTATTAGACCATACCGGGCTAGGGAGAGATTTCGATAGCATCTCCCCTATAGGAACACCGCAAAAGCAACAAAAGATATATAAACAGATAAAGCACACTAGCATAAAAGGAAGACCCTAACATGATATCCAATAGTTAAAGACAAGGTTTAACAAATCATAGACACCACCAAACAACAAACAACACTCACAGAAGGACTTAAATATTCAAACATCACACTAGAGTGTTTTGATCGAAGAGGTGTGTGACTTGTAGCTACTTCCCAAGCCCAAGCAAAACATCCATCCATCAAGTGCCTGAGATGATAAAACAGGGTGAGGTATAAAATCTCAGCAAGTAACCGTTGGGCTCTCACTCTACCATGACCAGGGTCACAAACCGATGAGATCTGAACCAAAACCACCTCCAGTGTCTCTAGGTGAAACCACAACGATGTGCCCGGTAGTTGCAGCCTAGAAACGCTCAGTAGGATGCCAGTCTGAATCGCACTAGACAATGAATCTAATCACATTGGAACATAATTCCAACGACACTCGAGGGGAAGCCAGAATTAAGATGCAACAGGCTGTTAAAACAAATCTATCGCCTATTCTGGTGGAATCAATAATAATTAACACGATGTAGACGACGAGACGATAGATATCAGCCAATGCAATCTTAATCAAGGTGGGATAACTGATGAATACCATGGATCGAGACAAGTGTTGACTCTGGATGGCCTGACCTCGTAGCCTGAAGTGTGCTTCGAATTTCATGCGAGATAAATGACCCTTGTACAATTAATCCAACACTAATTTGTCGAAATAACGTACTCCTACAAATTTCCTGTCCCCTAGTTGGATGCGCACGACTGCGGGTGCATGTGGGGGTTGGCGCAGTGTGGCAAGTGGCAAGCAAGTGGGGCGTGTGGCTAGCACGCAGCTACGCTAGGTCTTGGGTCGTGCCATCTGTGGGCCACACGAAGCATAATATTTTGGCATGATCCAAAATTGGGTCGTGCCTTGTCTAGGATCTCGGCACGATGGGTGACACAACACGACATGTATTTTAGAACGTACTTGGGCCGGCATGGCACGAAAATGGCCCATTAACACATTATATATTATATCGTTATAGTGTCATTGGTTTTATGGTTTTATGTGTCATATAGACAAACATAACTACTGACATAAAAAAATCACAAAATCTAGCTTAATCACGATAGTGATCATTCATAATATAATAATGTTGCATCTTGTATGTAAATAATAGCATTCATCTATAACATATATACAATAATGTTGATATCCTCTATTAATTTTTTTTAAAAAAATCTACATATGAGAGCAAAGTATGTGCAATCCTGAGGGCCGTACTTGGGCCGACACGGAACGAAGTTGTGCCGCCGTACCACCGGCCGTGCTTGGACCTAGTAAACGAATTGTTGTGCCATGCCGGCATGGTATGACGTGCCTAAAAGTCCAAACACAATGTTACACGAAGCACGAGAGGGCCGGGCCGTGCAGTCCCAGCTCAAGGTGCGCGTGGTGATGCACCGCAAGCACTGCGAGCGTCGAGATGAGGCGGATGGCGCGTGCCTACAGGTCGTCGTGGCGGGTCCAGACGATAGCATGTTGGTGCATATATGATGTATGTGACACGGCGACGCTGCGTGCGCAATGGCGAGCGCGATCCATGGAAGCTGTATGCGCGCAGCTCTGCGTGCATACCGCAGGTGCGTGCGGCGCAGGCGCATGGCAACTGGCAAGAAGGGTGAGCAGTAGTTGATCGGAGCAGCGGCGGACGGGTCAGAATATGGTGCTAATTTGGAAACGTAGGACACGCATCTTTGTCGAAATATTAACATTCCAGTTTTTACTTTGTTGGATGCTATGTCTGTTACCAATTAAATTCGTTCATGTGCATGTGGGTTCATAAAGTATATGACATACATCTTTGAGCAGGAGAAGGTGCACTTTCGTCTCGCTGGGATACCCAGCGAGGATGCCAATATATCATCAGGTCAACTACGCCTACCAGGGCCATCACCAAAGTTTATTCCACAAAAAAGATGGATTTTGGTAAGCAAAGATGCATACATATACGTGTACAGTTATATGGCAGTGCAGAATTTCAAGGGATCCAAAACATATCTAGTATCAAAAATAAAGAGTTTTAAGGCCCATGACAAAGGTGGTGTGTCATTGGACGTCCATCCATCTCGGCCTTATGTGCTGTCATCAGCAATTTCTTCTTCGGAAAGATGGAATATGCTAACAGACGGCATTAAGCTGTGGGACTGGGAGAATGGCTGGTGTTGTGTTAAGATATTTAATAACATGGGCTTAGTTGAACGCCAACCTAAATTTAACACAACGGACCCAGAGACTTTTGTTACACTTTCCCAGGATGGTATAAAGGTACATGAATTATATGTTTTTCATCATAAAACACAATTGCAGGCTGTCTGTGTTAACATATATATGGAACGTACTTGTGTAAGTGTAGGTAAGGAATATTGATTCTCCAAAATGTGAATATACGTTGCCCGGGATGAGCAATGTACGGAGTTTTAATTTCTTTACTCAAGGTGGAAAGCAATACATTGCCATTGTTTATGAGTCCCAGATTACGGTATGTAAAGCATCTTGAAGTTGGTGTTTGTTGAATCATTGTCTGCACGGAATATTGACGCGATGAATTTTCTTTCTCCTGAGTCAGATACGGGACTACCATAGCGGGATTCTTGTCAAGACAATCCAAGAAAATAGAGGAATATTTAGTGAAGTATTTACTGCTTGTTCCCATCCTGAGATTCCGGTACTAATCACAGGCTGCAGAGACGGAAAAGTTCACATATGGAGCTTCAGTACGTTCAGGTATGCATATAGTTTTCCTCGATATGAGCTTTAGACTTTTATTAAACTAATGGACATGTACGTGCGGCATATGCATATATCTACCTATCAAAAAAAGGGAAAAATCCTTCCATTCATGATGAAGGAACAACGAAATTTTCAAGAAGACAATTCCTACATCGTACGGAAAATATTACTGATCCATGCACATGGTCCATGATGGCACGAGTAGCATGCACCATGCACTGCGATTTAATCCGTATCACGATTAATATTCATTTAGATATACTGACAATTAATTAGGTATGCTTTCCTGATGCATTTTATTTTTTTTCGAACTGAATTTGTGTGGGTGGGGAAGAGTTTTAATTTACATATGAGTAAAATTCACGACCGGTCCTCGAACTCATCACGAGATGTGATCTGAGCCCCTACACTCCTAAAATACACATCCACAACCTCGAATTTGCTAATCGGTTTCACCACATGTCCAAAATCACCGGTACTCAACCTAAATCCACGTCTGTTAGCCATGGGTCCCACCTATTAGTGGTAGGGCCCACCTATCATGCATCATCCCTCCTCCCCTTCTTCCTCCTCCTTTACCTGTAGGGATACAGGGCGGCTACACTAGCGTATAATAAAAATTTCTGTCCCATAAACCATGAACAACTGCAGTTATAGATCACGGGACTACCACTAGATGCGCAGAGGCCATAGAGTTCACGTCGATGTAGACTTGATCCAACATAGTCATACTTGTTGGTGTAGCGGCAGTGGATCGCGTCCCATGCGCTCCTGCGGTTCGTCCTAATGCTCCTAGATGCAGCACCTCCGAGATATCCACACGTACGGGGATGAGAGCGTCACGTCCCGGACTGCTAGGTCCGCGAGAGCATTAGGGAGTTTCACGTGGGGCGGGCGGCGGCTGGATTAGGTCTCACCTTTGATCCATGTGCTCTGCCCCTTTTTATATAAGCTCCGCTGATGGGCCTTTCTAAAAAGCCCATTAGCAGTCTGACCAGGACTCTGGTAGGCTAGTCGGTGTCCGACCAGAACTCTGATCCGACCAACACTCGACCAGAGTACGCCAAGGTCCTATCCGACCAGGGCAAAGTCTGCCTCGCCTGACTCTCAGCTAGCAGCTGATCCTATCCTGGTCGGCTGGTCTCCTGGGCATATATCCAACAATCGCCCACTTGCACTAGAGACCATCTCATAGCCAAGCTTACAACTGCTCCATCCCGTGAAGTGTGTGACCCTATGGGTTCACACACGAATAGAGATAGTCTGAGTACTCCTACTTAGCCAATAGCTGATAGCAGCCTCTAGCAAGACATATCAACTCCTAAACGTACCCAAAGATCATATTAGACAAACCACCACAATGTCAGGTACAAGTTATTTCCTTTGCCTCACGATATTTGGTCTGGCTCCAAGCCGACCTCTCTTTCTTGATCTGTGACTCAAAATCCATTAAGGTTGACTCTTAACTAGCACGGCCATGCATTTTCGGATCCGATCACTCAAGTGGCCCAGAGATATCTCTCTTAGTCAGAGAGGGGCAAATCTCATCTTGTCTAACCATAGCTTGTCAAACCCGAAAACTATCTTTATAACTACCCAGTTATGGAGTAGTGTTTGATAGACCCTAAGTAAGACATTTCACATCCAAAACTCATGTGTTAGACTCAGGTCTAAGGACTTAATGTACATGTTAGTGTATGTGAAAATCCGACCAGGATTCCTCACGGTTGGGTCAGTCCAGCACCATGTCTCACATGTGTGCCCACATTATTGCTGACATCACCATGTCCCATGACTTGTGAAACATAGTCATCAACCAATGCATGTGCTGGTCAGCAACTCCGACCAGAGACAACTTTAATTAGAATATCCATGCAAGTAAAGAGTTTTACAAAAAAATCACATAATTGTTGATCAATACAAGTTGCCTTTTCAATGGATACTCAATTAATTTATATATATCATGAATAGAAAATGATCATCTCTATGATTACAGATATCTAATATCCTAGCTTTCATGTGAGCCTCATGCTTGGGCTGTGGAAGAGCCTTTATTACAGGATCAACAACATTTAGATCTGTATGTATTTTGCATCTTTTGACTTCTCCAAGTCTAATTTGAACTCTAATGAGATGGAATTTCCGCAGTACGTGTTTGTTCTTCTGGTGATTCCTTGGCTCCCTAGCCTACGGGATCGCCCCATTGTTGTCATAGTAGAGTTCCAGTGGGCCAAACGCATTCAGAAACACACGAAGCTCAATGAGAAACTTCCTCATCGAAACACCTTCCTTTACGGCTTCCTTCAGGCGGATCGACCAGGTTCCAAACCTGGTTTTTTGCCATGGAATCTACCTCGGATCTCATGGCACTTTGCCATTTGTCGGAGTTCGGGTCCATCATAGATTCCGCATATGACAGAGGCTCGTCATTGTCCAACAATAACATGTTGTCATCTAGCAACAACAAATCTCATGTTGCATGGATCCTTGCTGACCTTCATGGTTGTGGTGGTTCTTCCCTTGATGAGGGAATCTTTGCAGGTTCTACTATAATAGCATCACTTGCTAAAGGTTGCCCGACCAGCTTAGCAGGCTATCCGACCAACTGATCAAATTGTCTGACCAACTCATCTTGAATTTCTTCAAGATAAACCTTTTATCCAACTTTCTCCGTCTTGAGAAAATCTTTCTATAGGAAGACACCATTTCAAGCGACAAACACTTTGCCCTCTGTTTGGTTGTAGAAATAATGCCCTAAAGTTTTCTTTGGGTATCACACGAAGACATACTTCTCTGATTTGGGTGTTAGCTTGTCCAACTGTAGTCGCTTGACATAGGCATCAGAATCCCAAATTTTAAGAAAAGACAAACTAGGGCTCTTACTAGTCCATATCTCATATGGTGTCTTAACCATGAACTTGGACGGTACCGTATTTAATGTGAAAGCTGTTGTTTCTAGAGCGTAACCCAAAAATGATAAGGGCATGTCCCACTGGATCATCATGGATTGAACCATGTCCAACAAGGCCCGATTACATCGCTCGGACACTGAAAGGATAACGAGGCCCAAGAGGGGGTGAATTGGGACTTAAAAATTTCTCTTCTCTAAACAACCACTAGAAGATCTAGTTCTCACAAATGCAAGTGAGAAACAATTTCTTTAGCGTAAGACTAGTGGTGCCCAAACCTATAGATTTTTAACAAGATATGGTTCTAGCAACCCACACTAGCATGTCCTTAGCCTATGGATTGATTGCAAGAGGTACAAGATAAGACAATTTATGCACTCCAATCAACTCCTACACATGAAAGTACTAGAAAATCAAGATATCAAAGTGCCAAAGGTAAATGCTCAAAGTAAATGTGGTAAGAGGAAGAGAAGACAACCGATTTTTATAGTGGTTCAGCCAACTCGCCTACGTCCACTCTAGGGAGGGAGCTGGTGGATCAAAATAGATCTGCACTTTCTAACGGCTCGTTTGGCTTGTGGAGGCTATTTATACCCCCTAGCTTGTCCATTTTGAGCTGCTAGAGTTGCTGGAGAGATACTACACTATGTTGATCATAATGAACACCTAGGGACATATACACTACCTCCAAGCCATCCCATGCCTTGATCTCGACTTAGATTAAACACATTCTCATGAGATCGTGAGAGAGTGACTTGTACCTTAAGTGATTCCTCATCTCTCTCTCTCTCTCTCTCTTTGAGCTAATTGTAAGTGAGTAACCCTCACTCTCTAGAGGCTTTCCAACGCCTTGGAGTCTTTGCGACTTGTTGGAAGTGTTCTCGACTCACTGGATTGTGGTGGACAGAAGGCAAAGTATTCGAGGACCCAAAGACCCTTCCAAGAGCAAAATCTTTGGATAGTGAGCGGCACTAGAGGCTACAAAGGGTGGCTTGTGCCAAGTGAGAGGCTTGGAATAGCCTGTGGCATCCGAGCCACCAAGAGTGTAGATTGGCCTATGGTGGTGGAAGGTGAGTTGGCTATCCATTTTGATCAGAGAGGTTGACTTGCCTTGGTTGGAGCTTTGGTGTTAGTCCCAGTGACCAAGTAGCTTGGGTGAGTTTCGACCTAAGGGATAGTATTGGTGTCGGGAGTAGAGTGAGTTGGCTCTCTCCCAGGAGTTGAGCGTGTTGGCTCTCTCCCTAGAGTGGACGTAGGCGAGTTGGCCAAACCACTATAAAAATCGGTTGTCTCCTCTTCCTCTTACCACATTTACTTTGAGCATTTACCTTCTGCACTTTGATATCTTGATTGCTCTAGTAGTTGCATGTGTAGGAGTTGATTAGAGTGCATAAATTGTCTTAGCTTGTACCTCTTGCAATCAATCTAGGCTAAGGACATATTGCTAGTATGGGTTGCTAGAACCATATCTTGTTAGAAATCTATAGGTTTGGGCACCACTAGTCTTACGCTAAGGAAATTGATTCTCATTTGCATTTGTGAGAACTTGATCTTCTAGTGGTTGTTTAGAGAAGAGAAATTTGTAAGTCCCAAAGTCATTCCTGTGAGACATTCCTGGCGGCGTAAGCTACAAAACAATTCCACAACTAATCAGATGTGTGCTAAACTCGTGACTCAAATACTGTCCTCCCTGATTAGGTCGCAAAGCTTTAATTTTCTAGTCATGCTAATTTTTTACCTCATTCTAAAACTCTTTGAACCTTTCAAAAGTCTCAGACTTATGCTTCATCAAGTAGACATAACCATATCTACTTAAGTCATCAGTAAAAGTTATGAAATATTGATATCCACCCCTAGCTGTCATGCTCATCGGTCCATGCACATCACTATGTATGAGTTCCAACAAGTCTGTCACCCAATTAGGAATACCCGTGAATGACTCCTTGGTCATCTTACCAAGCAAGCAAGCCTCACATGTCACGTATGATTCAAAATCAAATGAAGTTAGGAGTCCATCAGAATGGATCTTCTTCATGCACTTCTCAATTATATGACCTAAATGACAATGCCATAAGTAGGTAGGACTCGGGTCCGACCAGGTCTTATCTAACTAGGTTGAATCATTTGGCCGAGGCTGTTTAGCACTTATGATACAGACATGTGCATCATCAAGATTTATAATAAACAATCCATTCACAATAGATGCAAAAGCCATAAACATGCCATTCTTTGAGATCACACAACCAGTGTTTTCACTCACGAATGAATAACCATCCTTCATCAAACATGAAGGAGATACAATGTTTTGACTCATACTAGGAACTAAATAACAATTATTCAACACCATAATAAATCCCGATAGGAGGTGAAGTTGCATCGTCCCGATGGTCAAATTAGCGACTCTTGCATTATTGCCGATGCGTAAATCAACTTCTCCTCTTTCAATGCTTCTACTTCTTACTAGTCCCTGTATTGAATTGCAAATATGAGCAACTGGTTTGGTATCAAATACCCAAGAATTTACGTAACAAGCGGTGAGGAGAATGTTTGTGACATGAACAACAAGTGTACCTTCTGCGGAAGTACTCTTACTACCGCGATCCTTCATAGAGGCCAAGTACATCTTGCAGTTCCTCTTATAGTGACCACATCCCTTACAGTAAAAATACTTAGCATTTGCATCTGGTTCAGGTGCCTAGCTTGGCTTGATCACATCTTTAGCCTTGCCTTTGCCCTTTTTTATCCAAGAATGCTTCTTCTTGAAGTTAGGAATATTCTGGACCACCATCGCATCACTGCTGCCAGCACCTTTCTTGATGTCAGCCTTTGCTATCTTTAGCATGCCACACAGCTCATTAAGGCCCTTCTTCGCCCAATGCATATGGTAGTTTGAGATGAAGTTCCCATAGCTAGGTGGAACAGATGCCAAAATAAAGTCAGTGGCCAACTCTTGGCCGACTGGGAAGCCCAGCTTATCCAACCTCTAAGTGTAACAAACCATCTTGGTTACATGTGGTCCAACTACTGCGCCTTCGGCTAGCTTGCTCTCAACAAAGGCCTTGGACACATTGTACCTTTCAGTCTTAGCTTAGTTTGGAACATGTCATTGAGGTCCATGTACAATCATATCGTGCGCCTCATGATTGTTCTTGAACTGCATCTGCAGCTCAAGTTCCATGCATGCAAGCATAAGGCAACTAACTTCAAGGTTAGCATCAAATGCTTTCCTATGGGAAGCAATAAAAGCAGCAGTTGCATTATCACCAGGCACCAATGGTAGGGGGTGTCTAGAATTTCTTTTTTCGGCTCTGAGAACAATTCTTAGGCTGCAGATCTAATCTACATAGTTTGTCCTGTTTAACTTGTCCTTCTCAAGGACCAATCACAAACCAAACGATGTGCTAGTAGAATGTGCCATTTAATCTACAACAAAAATAAATACAAAATACTAAGACAATGTATTCATGATGGAGTAAATCACATTAACTATTTAACAAGATTTACTCAAACTAAAATCAATATCCCTCAATTGATACTTAGTGATTTAGGATCCACAACTAACAAGCCGACTAGTGAGATTTTGCATCACCGCTAGAAGTCAAGGTAGATCGGTAGGCAACTCTTGCCGATCACATCTCATATGACTCCTATTGTTGGGTGACATCTCTATGTCCCGGCGCCCAACCTTTATGTCCCAGAGTCCCTAACCGTTAGGATGACTCTATCTAAGATAACCATCCCTTCTGCATGTAAGTGTCCGACACACACCCGTCTAGTCAAGGAAGACTAGTGGCACCCTAATTTCACAGGCCCACCACTAATCGTACAAGACATGGGATGGTGTAGGGTATGGGAGGACATTCAAGCTTAGACATTATGAGGGATCGTTCTACTCGTATCAACGCATGCAGAAAATAACCATTATCTATCGCATGTATATAAAAGTAGAGCGTTAAAGAATGGCATTCACACATATTGACATGGTATGGCCCTTCATCACATGGTGATCTCCATCTCTGGTGATTCTTTTATCATGATGATCTCCATCTTCATGATCTGTATGTGCCATCCCTCCAATGATGAGTCCTTCAAGTACTATCTAACGCAAGGTATTAATGTACATTACATTTGGATCATCACAGAGCAACACGCATGCCATTACATTAATTTGACAAAACATATGGCTCCAACTGTATTGACGTACATATGACACACAGCCCACGAATTAATTACATGCATGCATCACATACACATAAGGGCCATACCGATAAAAAAACTACAAAAACAAGTTAGGCGATTTCGACGTCCAAACTTAAACTGCCTGGAACACCATCTTGCAAGCCGATTTTGGGAAATCTGGTTTTGTCCAAACCAGTGAAGCGGGTGACCATAACTTGAGAAATTTTCTATAGATGCATTTCGGTATATTATTTGCCCCAATTGGAGATCGTAGCTAAGAGTTATGGGTGTTCAAAGGAACACATCATTTTCGCAACTTTCCCGATCCAATAGTAGATCCAATCTACTATCATCCCGCATCATATGCGCCTAGTTCATCAACCATATCTTGAATAGATCAATCTCATTGATTCACTCCCATCACGACCAGACTTACGTGCATCACTTAACTCCAATGGCAGATAATCCGACCGGTAGGAGTAGATCGTTGCACGGCCCTCGCTTCAGGAGCTTAAAAATAGATTGGGCTCACATCGCATGTGCATTTGCATATATCACCAAATGCACATATCCGAATCCATAACAAACAACTATGAATCTGATACCACTATAGGGATACATGGCAGCTACACAAGCGCACAACAAAAATTTGTGCCCCATAAACTAGGAACAACTGCAATTATAGATTACAGGATTACCACTAGATGCGCAGAGGTTGTGGAGTTCGTGTTGATGTAGACTTGATCCAACGTAGTCATACTTGTTGGTGCAGAGGAAGTAGATCACGTCCCACGTGCTTCTGCAGTTTGTCCTAGTGATCCTAGATGCAGCACCTCCAAGGTATCCACACGTACGGGGATGAGAGTGTCATGTCCCGGACTGCTAGGTCTGCGAGAGAACCATGGACTTTTACGTGGGGAGGGCGGTGGTTGGATTAGGTCTCACTTTTGATAGGTGTGCTCTGACCCTCTTTATATAAGCCATGCTGATGGGCCTTTCTAAAAAAGCCCAACAGTAGTCCCACTAGGACTCTAGTCTGCTAGTCAACGTCTGACCGGAACTCTGGTCCGACCAGCACTCGACGAGAGTATGACCAGGTCCTATCCAACCAGGGCAAAGTCTTCCTCGCCCGACTCTCGGGTAGCGACTGATCCTATCTTGGTCGGCTGGTCTCTTGGGCATATATCTAACACTACCCACCTCTTCCCAGCACCTCCTCCTGCTTCCTGTCGGCTGACCATTGCAGCCACCGCTGCCCGTCAATGCTTTGGATAGGGCTGGAAACACCCCTGCCTCCTCGCATTGCCTTCTCCAGCCCTGCCACCTGCCAGACTGTAGTGGCCCCTCTCCTCGCCCACACGGCCGCACGCTCCTGCTGCTATCGGTTCTAGAACGACAACGACGGTGTCATGGACGTGGTCTTCTCCAGGGAGGATGGCGGTGGTGGCACGAGGTACACGGTCGCCATCGAGACCTTGGCACGTAGGTGGGAGCATGGGCTGGTGCTCGATGGCGAGGGCTGTGCCATGAGGAGGTGGCCGCTGCAGGCCGACATGCGGTGGGGCGGGAGGAGGGTGCGGTAGGAGGTGGGGACAGGGCCAGTCCTGTCCAGAGCACCGGCAGGCAGTAGCAGGGATGGTGGCCAGCCGACAGGGAGCAGAGGAGGCGCTGGGGTGAGGTGGGGAGAGGATGTCGGTGTTTTTACCATCGGCCTACTACGGGGGTACCCGCGAGTAGTCTTTTGTGCGGTAGGGATCACCGTAATCTGGAACTTGAAAGTAAACGCGAGGCACGAGACACGGATTTATACTGGTTCGGGCCACCTGAGCGACGGACCCTACGTCCAGTTTGGAGTATATCGCGCCCTGCGCTATGGTGTTGATCCCCCTGAGGAGGTATCACATGCGGGATGCGGGATGCCGATCTAGGTATCCCTGCCCTCCTTTATATAGTCCAGGAGGCGGGAGAACTAGTCGAATTACATAGGGAATCCTAGTAGGAGTATAAGGTACTACTCCTAGTCAGCCTAGGCACATTTAGACCGAAAACCGAAACCCGAACCAAACCGAAACCGAAACCGAACCGAATTATCGGTCTTTTGGTTTTTCGGTTGGTTTCGGTTTTGGATCCTAGGAACTTCAGTGTTCGGGTGCGGCTTCGGTTTTCAGGCGGAGTGCGACCGAAATATCGAACAACCGATATACTCTGAAGCAGTGAAGGAGCAAACACAGTTACTTGTATGTAGCAACACACCAACAGTCGAGAGTCAGCAGCCCAACCCACCAAAAGGCCCACCAAGTGGCCTATAGCCGCACCCACCAACATCGCGCATTTGACAGCAACGCACCACTCGTACACTCCTCCCTCTCCTAACCCTATCCAGACAAGACCGTGATTCTGGAGCAACAGCGGCGCCGAGGCGTCACCCAGGCAGCAGCGGCGTCTGGTACCAGGCATCAGCGATGGCGGTGCGCCAGCGGCCGGCTGGTGAAGCAGTGACGGCGCTGACGCTGGATGCAGGACGAGCGGACGAGGGCGGCGCGACCGCAGCCGCAGACGCCGAACGCCGGACGGAGGTGCTAGAGCGGCGCAAGCGCAACAATGGAGATCTGTGGACTTCGCACGGGTATGGCAGTGTAAGCACCCTGGTCAAGCTCCCCGGTCATGGACTTCAAATCGTGTATTTCTATGTATTTTCTAATTCCTTTTTCTTCCATCGGTTTGATCGGTTGAAAACCGAAAAACCGAATTAGAAACCGAAACCGAAGTTGTCGGTTTTTGATTTTCTGAGGAACCGATCGGCTCTTAGTTTCTAGAAACCAAAGTTTTTATGAACCGAATAAACCGAACCAAATTATCGGTTAAAACCAAATGCCCAGGCTGAACTCCTAGTAGGATTACATGCATGAGTTCTAGTACGGTTACAATGGAACCATAGTAGGACTCTATCTTCTATGGGATACCTGGGGATCCGTATACGACAAGCCCTCGAGCACTTCATAGCCGAATGTAGCATTCTTTGAGTACTTTAAGATCTCCGCCGAGTAGTTCTGGTGCTCTCTGAGTACTTTCTCCGGCCTAATCTTCAAAGTTCGCCTCGAAGTAGACATGAGGGTGTGATGTGTTCCAGCTCTTGATCTTCATCTTGAATCGCTGAGACTTGATCTTGATCTGGAAGTGCGATTTTGCAAAAATCGCACTCCATATGGAGTAGCCCCCGAGCCTTAGGTTGAATCAGAGATTCTGGCTGAGGGTGCGATTGCATCTTCCTCCTTCGTCTTGAAAGAGAAAAATCAACTGGTGTAGTCGTGGAGCCCCTGAGCCTTGAATTGATTAATTAATCAACTCGGGGGTCTTCAGCCTTAACGCCAGTTGTCTTCCGAGTAGTTTTGCAGTGTTGGAGTAGCCCCCGAGCTCATGCACCAGGCGAGTTGGAGGAACCGCATAGAGTACTTTCCGGTGCTCCATGAGTGGTTCTGGAGCTTCCCAAGTACTTTTTTCTGCTTAGCCCCCGAGCTTGAGGACTTTGCAGAGTTCCCGGAGTTGTTCCGAGTAGTTTTGTGCCCTAGCCCCTGAGCCTGGGAACTAGTCGAAACAGAGGAGGTACGCTTGCGCATCCTGAAAAGTGGTCGCCGAGCCCGCCAATCCACTCGGAAGTGCGCCCGGTGTCCTCAGGAGTTGCCGCCGAGGCATGACCTGAAAGGATATTGTAGCATTTTTTTGCAAAATATTCAATCTACTGAAAATCGTATTCAGTGGTTCAGTGCTGAATGTAATTTGCATGTCAAGCTCTTAATTGGGTCATTTGCTCCGAGTAGTTTCCCCATGAAGTTTAAGCTCAGTCTCTGGGTAGCCCTAGCCGCTGCGTGTATGAGGTATGCTCATGTACGCGTATGGGCACTGCTGTTCGAGCATTTAGGCGTGACAGATGATCCGATGCTATGACGTGTAGGGGCGCGAACTACTCATGCGACCGCTAAAAGAAGACAGAGTGATCGACCTCGCTCTTGTGTGCGTGGGTCATTTGCTCCGAGTAGTTAGCCCATCATGTTTGAGCGCACAGTCTCTGTGTGGCCATAGCCACTGCGGATGAGACTTTGTCTCTGCTCCGTCTGGACACTGTTGCATGAGTTGGTATTTCTCATCACATTCAGGTGTAAAAGAGATCTGCGGCCATGACGTTTTGGTAGCCGTCCCTACTCGTGCGACCGCCAAGAGGAGACAGAGTTATCGAACTCGCTCTTATGTGTGTCATGTGTCCCGAGTAGTTAATCCATTACGTGTAAGCTCACAGCCTCTGTATAGCCCTAGCCGCTGTGGAGAGACTTTGTCTCTGCTCCATCTGGGCACTGCTGTACGCATGTATGAGATTTGTCATCTCGTATGTGAGCATTCAGGAGTAACAGGCAGACTAAGACCATGACGTGTTGGCGCATCAACTAGTCGGCGACTGCTAAGAGGGGACGAAAAAGGCAGAGTAGTTGGCGAGTTGCCCTGTGTGCGGAAAAAAGCCAAAAAATTAATTAGTAAAATACTTGAACCATAGTAGGACTCTATCTTCTACGGGATACCCGGGGATCCGTATACGACAGAGGAGGAGGAAGAAGGGGAGGAGGGAGGATGACAAGTGGGCCACACCACTGATAGGTGGGCTCCCGCTACTAACAGATGTGGATTTAGGTTGAGTAACGATGATTTTGACCTGTTGTAAATCAATTAGCAAGTTTGAGAGGGTGGATGTGCATTTTAGGAGTTTAGGGACCCAGATGACATATCATGCCAAGTTTGAGGGCTGGTAGTAATTTACTCTTCATAGATTAACGAAAGTATACATTACAATGTATATCATAAAACACTCGGAAGTGAGCAATGGAGACAGATAACAAAGTGTTGCCGCTTTGGGGAAACACACGTAGACCGCCGGACCACGGAGCGATCGGATCTTGAACTCGCTGATGTCCAAGTTCAAACTGGTCTAACCTCTTTTGGAACCGGTTAGACCTATTTCACCAAGGACTTCAAGAAAACCTGATGTCTCCACCTCGGGAGGGACCCCGTTGGAGGTGGTGTTGCCTAGGGTTGTCGTATGGTGCGCGGTTCTGCCTAGGATGCCTCAAGCTGCCATAGAGATGAAGAGAGGAAGGAGGGAAGGAAAAGATAGGATAAAGGATAAAAGGTAAATTAGGGTTTCGATTGTGTTGGCTAGATCTCAATGGGCCATCATCCTATGTATATATTGGGTGGATGGACTTCCCACATAAGGAAACTTAGAGGTAGATCTGTAATTAGATTAGATTTGTTAAAAACGACTCGGACTCGAACTCAACCGGTTTGACCAGTTGCCCAACCAGTTAGACCGATTGGCCCTTCTTGCCGGCCCGACTATGGGAAAACCGGTTAGACCTCTTTCAGAACCATTCTAACCTATTGGTCACAGCCTGCCCAGCTAAGTGCCAAATTCGATCGTCGACACATGGCCCCCTATTTCTTAACAGAGCTTGCATGTAAAGAAACATAATCAGCTTAGGGATGGTGCAATCCACCGGCCTTGTCACCCATAGATTGGATCGTGCGTGTTTAGGAGATGAATCGCAGTCAATGTCTGTCATCATCCTTCAAGCTATGGACAGATGCTACATAATCAATGCAAGTTTCTGAGTCAAAAGAAGCTGATATGGGTGACGATGCAGGTAGTACAAGCGTAACTGGATCCCCTTATCGGCCTGACTGGTCGACTTGGGCATCGGCCATGTTCCTTCTCTATCTGATTATGCGATGTGACTCAACCGACCCTAAGTCAACTATGTGACTGAAGGAACAAATCCAACCTTTCTGCGATTAATGAAGTTATAACTGGAGAGGTCAATCCCAGTCAAACATTGGAGCTTATCATGCACACCATCGGTGGAACTATCAGCTATAGTAACACAAGCTGACACATCACCATAGATGACCTCAATATTGTCATAAATCCACTAAATCAAGGATCCATGTAGAGTAGAAGGCACACATTGATTCGCATGAATCCAATCACAACTCAAGATCAAACTAAATTTACCCTGGGTCTCAGCGACAAAGAATGCAATAATCAATGTCTTGCTTCCAATAGTGAGCTCCAAAGAGGCAATGCCTTTTTCTCCCATAGGCTGGCCACCTCCCACACCATTGATAGCAAGGTCAGTCTTGATCAATTCTTCATCTGAGCCACCCAACTTCTTGAACAACAAACAAGGCATTAACTAGTGCCCCTCCATCAACAAACATTTGAGAAACTATATGCTTCTTGATATGGCCCTTCAAGTATAGTTCTCCCAGATGATTCCCAGCAAACATGGGCATCTAAAATATAGCTTCTACATGCCCAACGTCAAAAAGTGCCGATCCCTCCTCGTCATCGGTCGTCAAGTCAGAAGAAGAACAATCAAGCGGAGTCCCCGGGGTGACCAGCCTGACCAGTTTCACGGAGTGGTCAGACTGTTTTGGACTTGGCAGTGATGTCAACTTGATTTTTGGTCTCCATTCATGTTCCCGAGGTACTGTGAGCCTATCCTCACTGAATTTCTCGTCTATGCTCTGTTTGGCCTCCTTCTCCCACTTTTCTTCAAGACGAAGCCTCTTTAACCTCCTTCTTTTAGAGCAAGTAATATCAGGAGGACACAACCTTGCTAAGTAAGATTTAGGAGCCGAGGTGCTGCTGCTAGATTCATGAAAGTTGGTGTCAACTACCTTTTGAATCACTACCATAACTAGATTACTTGAAGCAATCGGCTTTTCACCACCATCTTTGACCGGAATGACCACTGACCCAATTTGGATGGTTTCTGTTGAGCTATGGTTGACCTCCAACTTCTAGTTGGGTATGTAAATCTACCGGGAAGGAAAACTTCACGACATCGGGTGGAGCGGTCAGACCGGTTAGGACCACACGTCTGACTAATTGGGCCTAAGGAGCCATGACCAGACCAGCCTCGTGCCCGATGGTGTCGTGTCAGAAATGAAGTCCTATCTACAACCAGTTTTCCTTGTTTACCCTTTTTAGGACGAAAGAACGACTTTTGTATGAACCGGTACGGTACCCACAATCGTCCCGCATTGACCCTAGTGTTTGTGTCATCGATGAGGCCCAAGATGTGGAATGACACATAGAACTTTGCCTCTCTTGGTGAGTAGATGGACTTGTTTGCTTGTTTAGCGGCTGATAACATGAAACAACCAGTGGCCCCGAACGCTTTGTGAAAAGTGAGTTGTGGGTGGCCTTCTACTAGGGCTTGCCTCTGGATCTTATCCACATCAACCATCCGAGTATTCTCTCTAGAATTCTTTGGCTTCAGTATCTGGGGGTGATCCTGACCTGGATCGGTTGACTGGACCAGTCTGACTAATCTAGCCTGTCCAGCAACGTCGGCTGGCTTCTTGCTAGATGTTGTGGGTGTCTTCTACCCCCCACGAGTATAGAAGATTTGGTGGTAATTTTGAATGTTTATTTACCATCTGGATTAGTCTCATGCACCACTACCCATTTCGACGCTTTGTTCCTCAAATTAGCCTTCTCCTCGCTAATTACCACATCCTTGCCCTAGGTCGTATCGACTTAATGTGGCTGGATCATGACATTAAGCGCGGACTGGTCTAAACCCATGGTGTTGACCTGGAGTGGTTCCTTGTCCATCGACAATTCATGAAAGGTCAAACGACCTTCATCCATAGCCGATTGTACCTGTCGATGGAATGCATTACAATCATTTATAGCATGAGAAAAAGTATCTTGAAATTTACAATATGCCTTATACTTCAACTTATCAAACGAAGGGATAGCATTAGAGATCTTAATGTGACCCGCTCTATATAAATCATAAAAATGCAATCACATTTAGTAACATCGAATGTAAATTTAACTTCCAATTGCCGACTCTTTTGGGACGGCTTAAGTGATGCACACGAATAGGCTTTCGCTCCAGATGGCCATACAAATTCGGTAGTATGAGCTTCTTTATCATCATCAATCAAGTCATTGGAGTTGCACTCAATATCATGTGCATGTGACCGACATGTTTTGAAGCTATCCTTTTCTTCGGCCAATCTGGCACTCATAGCTTTAATCATATCCTCCAGCTCTTTCAACAAATTGTCCCAAGTGGAGGACGCTTCCGGTACTATGGCCACTGTGTGAGTGCTCACGTAGGGCTGAATGCGATAGGTGTCGTCATGCATATCATTCGAAGTAATATTTACAACATGTCGTGACGTATGTGGGATTGGACTTGAGGAGGGTAAAATCAATCGAAACCCAACAATATGGCCCCATAGAGCCAAACCTGGGACCATCACAATTGGCACGAGCGTTCTCGGAACAACAGTCGGCCAGCCAGCCTGAACGGCCAGACCCACCGACTGGTCTGACTGGTCCTGCCGTGGTCAGCTAAACTGGCTGACCAGAACATGGTGACTGCCCTGGGAACATGTTAGTCGGCATGCCATACATCATATTGATAGAATGCACTGTTGAATTTCCCGACACACCAATTTGTTCTTCCCTACGTGACTCAACTTGAATTAGGGAAGAATCAGCCACGACAATCGATTTTCCCTCCCTGAGTGCATTTAATTGACCACTAATGATATTAAAAATCTCTCTCGCTCGATTTAGCATCGATATGCGAGGGGCCTGATGGCGTGTTACTTACATCGCACATCTCCTCGATGTGGATGCTGTTCATATTAATTGTCGGCATCTTGAACTTGTTCGTTCTTGTAAAAATGCCATGACGATCCACTTGTAGGCCCGACATGAACTGTCGGGTCATGTACTCTTGAAGCGCGTGCAAGCTGCTTCTGTTCCTCCTCGCTGAGATCCTCGACGGACACCCTCTTGATATTCTCCTCCTCACTGCCCGAAGTAGATCCCAACATGCGTGAGGTAGATCATATCAGTTTGAAAACCAGATTAATCTTCTCTAGCAGAGCTGCCAAAATGTGTTGCAGCCTTTTTGGGCAACACACAAAGACAGCTGGACTCTAGAGCAATCCGGATCTTAAACTCACCGAAGTCCAGGTTCAAACTGGACTAACCTCTTTTGAACCGGTTTGACCCTTTTCACCCATGTTTTTGGGAAAACATGTCGTCGCCGCCTCCGGAGGGACCCCGTTGGAGGTGGTGTCGTCCAGTATTGCCCTAGGGTGTGCGGAGCCGCCTGGGACGCCTCAAGCCGCCATAGAGACGAAGAGAGGAAGGAGGAGGGTTGGAAAAGGTAGTGTAAAGGGTAAAAGGTAAATTAGGGTTTTGATTGTGTTGGTTAGGCATCAATCGGCCGTCACACTATGTATATATAAGGCGGATGGACTTCCCACACAAGAAAATTTAGAGATAGAGCCATAATAGATTATATATGTTAAAAAAAGGTCAGACTTGGACTCAACCGGTCTGACCGATTGCCCAACCGGTGAGACCGGTTGGTCCTTTTTCTGGGCTCGGCTATAGGAAAACTGGTTAGACCTCTTTCAGAACTGGTCTAACCTGTTGGCCCCAGCCTGGACGGCTAAGTGACAAATTCGGACTGTGTTCGTTTAGGCTGTAACGAGGCTATAACAGGGTAGTTTCTCGTTGCATAGTGAGAGAAATATACCGTAGAAACAAATTTGTAACGAGACGGTGAGGGAAATGAACAGGGCCTCAATCGTCAACACAAAGGAAGGTGGGAGAAGACAGGGGTATCATCAGTTATTAGGTAATCCTTCCACCGAAGGAAGGAGGCAAGATCTACAAGACTTGTATCGGCTGCTCCAGTACCCAAGCTTCTTTTGCTGCGTGCCTTATCACACATCAAGGTGATTTATATTCCTGCGTAAATATCAGGCTGTTGCGCGCTTTCCAGATGCACCACATGAGAGTATGGCATCGGCTTTTACCTGAATGGCCCAAGGTTCACGGTACCCTTGATGGGGCAGACACAGATGCCCAGCTTAAGCCAAATTTTGAGCTTGTGGACAAGATTTGATGATGTGCTCAGCATCCTCTAAATTGCCTAGGCATCGTGTGCAATAAGATTCATCCATAGAACGAATACTCTTATGGTGAAGACTTTCCTTTGGTATTTAGCCTGCTATGGTACAGCAGCCAAAAAAATAACTATTTTTGAAGGGAGGCGGAGAGCCCACACTTGCCCTATGGGCGACGGCGTGCTCTCAGCGGCTGCGTCTAGCTGCTGGTAGGCGCCCTTGGCAGTAAACGGTTGCACACCTGTTGTTTTTTTTGACGCAAAAACTGTGGGGGAGTTTCCTACAGTGGTTGCACACCTGTTGTTGCTGGAAGAAAACGTTCATCCGGCTCATTTTTTTTTTCACGACCATGCCTTAGCATGTTTTTCATTAAGCAGGAAGCAGTTTAGGAACAGTTTTTGATACAGCTAAACAGCATTTGACGGACACAAGAGCACAAAGGACTAACCGAAGAAGAAAAACGAAAAATACAACACTATAAAACCTGAAAGCGAGTAAGAAGAAGAAAAACTAAAATACAACTAGGCCAACAAGCGACCTAAGCATCGACCATGACGACCTGGCAAGCATCCTAAACCCGACTACCACAGAACCTGAACCAGCAGAAAGAGTACACTGTCGTCGAGATGCTTGAAGAGCAACGAAGCACACGGCCGTGATGGCAAAGCATCCGCCAGAAGCATGGCGGCAAAGCATCCGCCGGATCCACCATAGAAGCAACATGACGGCAAAGCATCCGCCCAACAACTGGTGGCAAAGCATCCGCCGCTACCAAACGGTGGCCAAGCTGTAGGGTTATGAGGGTGCTACGCTAGCCAGAAAACAAAACTTTTCGACCTCATAAACCAGGATCTACTGCTAGTTACAGGTTACGGGATTACCACTAGACGCGCAGGTGCAGCAGAAGACGACTCGATGTAGTCGTACGCGTCGCAGCAGGCAGTGCAGTTGCATGGTCGTCCGTCACGTCAATCCCCTCGCGCAGTTCGTCCCAGTGCTCCAGATGTAGCACCTCCGAGGAATCCCACACGTGCAGGGAAGAAGCGATGCGCCTCCGGACTGCTAGGTCCGCGAGGAGCAGAAGGCGCGAGCGTGGGGAGGGCGACGGCGGCTGCCAAAGACGTGTTTGTGCCTGACCGCGCCCCTACCCTTTGCTTATATAGGCGTCCCCAATGATCTCACGAGTTAGAGGCCCATTAGTAACCCTAAGCCTTATCTAATTCGGGTCCAACCCGAATTAGGCTTCGAGCCCCTTAAGCGTGCGACCCTATGGGTTTACACACACATTGACATGGGCCGAGTACTCCTACTCGCTCAATAGTTGACAGCGGCCTCTAGCAATGTGTGACAACTCCTATGTGCACACAAAGATCATATCAGATGAACCACTACGACCACATACAAGTTATTCCCTTTGCCACTCGATATATGGTTCAGCTCGTGGGTTAACACTTAACCCAAGCACGGCCATGCATTTGTTGATCTAATAACTTGAGTGATGTAGTGATATCTCTCTCGTGTAGAGAGGGGCAAATTCCATCTTGATTGTCTATGTCTCATAGCATGCTTCCCGACCACACGAAGACCACCTTTATAACTACCCAGTTACAGAGCAGCGTTTGATATTTCCTAAGTAAGCCATTTCACATCTTGAGTACATACCACAATCTTAGGTCTAAGGACATAACGTATATGATGTGAATAGAGACTTTCTCATGTCGGGTCAGTCCAGCCTACATGTCTCACATGTGCCCACATTATTAGTTTGACATCTCCATGTCCATGATTTGTGAAACATAGCCATCAACTAATACATGTGCTGGTCTAATATTCAAGTGTGTTCTCACAAGAATGCCGACCAGGGACAACTTTAGAATAACCATTCAAGTAATTGAGTTCCACAAATAATTTACATAATCGCCAATCAATATAAGTTGTCTATAATGGATATTCAATGAACACTTTATTAATCATGATACAATCGGAATATCACCATCTACATGATTAGCTCTAGGGCATATTCCCAACACAAGCATCCACCCAAAGCACGATAACAAGGCGTCAAAGCATCCGCCAGACGGCACTCCAAGCAGTGAGACGACAGTGAGCAAATTGACATAAAAAGGCAGGCACAGAACAGATCCCTGTGAAGAGCCGACGACGACCAACACCACAAGAAATGCGAACAGGCGTGAACTTGTGACACGACGCATCCAGAAGGAAATGACGCTCATGATGCCATCGTTGCTTGACCTACACGGTCTTTGGCCAGAAGTTCACATAACCGGAGGGAGGAGGTGTAGAATAGTAGCGCCGCCAAGAAGGTAAACGACACCCGAAGGCGCCGTCGACCACCTGCTCACAAACATACACAGGCTTTCACCTCGACCCTCATCCATAAGCAGCCCTGCTCCGCATGACTGGGATGAGCTAAGCGAGCACATCCAGATCCGGCCACTGACGATGGTAGTGCAGTTCATCCGGTCCAACTGACTGAGCCTCACCAAAATTGTACAAGTCTCGGCCTCAAAAATTAACCTGAGGATACACCGGTGCACCTACTTTTCTTAGCACTGATTTAACTGGTGAGCACAAAAACTGTGCAACTCGTCCACTTCAGCCCTCCTTGAGTTTGCACCTTGAATCCTTTCTTCCTTTGAGTTTTCGTTCATTCGGATGGGTTTTCTTCGCCTATATCTTGCTTGGCTTCCAGGGCGCTACCCTGCAACCCACGAGGGATGGCTCCCCTCGACCCCCACCCGCTAACCGGCTAGCGGGACCGCCGAGCGGCTTCGCCACGGGCCCGAGATGCGGCTTCGCCTCACATCATTCTAGGCCTAGCACTTGCCTTCTTGCGGTTTTTCCCAAGACTTGAATTGCGTTATTTGTCCAGACATGACAATTACTTGGCTTGTTTCTTTTTGCCTTGTTGCATTCATATGTGCTTGTCGTGAACTCCCCTTTTGTCCATGTCTTGCATGCTTCTTTCTTATGCTTCATTATGCCTAACACATATGAGATGTCTACAAAACAAGCTTTACAAGATATGTTAGAACACAAGAGCATGTTATCATCTATCACCAAAACCATGTCACACGTATACAAGTGCGTCGATGCAATCTAGTAATACTAGATGCTTCAGTTCCCTGCCACAGGTGATAGGGGAACACCGAGAACCGCCACGGGTGCATCTTGTCCTTGACCTCGTCGCCACGCTCCGGGAACTCGCACAGCTCGTTGGCTCGTGCCTGCTCCAGCAGCGCCAGCAGCATCCGGCCACTGCACTTGGACGCTTCGTCGAGAGGAGTGGTGCCCCATTCGCGGATCTGCTCACAACACTGTGGTACATAATAACAAGCTCGCGTTCTAAGTTACTGTAATAAATGGCATCAAATCGAGCTAGGACATGTCCCCTGCTTCACCGCCTCCAACAATGGCGTGTCCCCAAATTGATCTGGCAATAAAATGTTAACGTGATCAAACAGAGGGGAAAGCTCGAGACGGCAAGACAATAGGAATGGAATGGCATCAGATGGAGCGTGGCCAAATACATGGGTGATGCCTCTTAGCCTCCGGAAGCCGTGAGATTATAGATGGCCATTTGGCCCGGAGCCCATGGGCCGGCCCACGGCCCATATTTTTGTCCTGGCCTAGGCCCGGACTGGCCTGGACCGGGCCAGGCCGGTTTCACAAGCAGGCTGGGTCTGGACATAGCCGGCGGCCCACGGGGGAGCCCGCCTCCAGTTATATTTAATATAATTTTTTCCTTTAATATATATTTTTTACCTCCGAAAGTATAAATATTCCAAAAAAATAAACGGTCCGGCGGGTAAATGGGCCGGCCCGGCCCGCCCGAAAGGCATGCAGGATAGGCTAGGGATGGCGTTCCAGCCCATGGGCCGGCCCGGCCCATATAACAAACAGCCAAGTCAGGCCGGCTTAAACAGGCCGGGCCAAACCGGGCCCGTGCCGGGCCGGGCCGCCCGTTTGGAGACCTATACCGTGAGATACTACTAGGAATAATCAGCTCGCATCACAAACCTGAGCTGATATCAGTTAATTACCAATGACAGAGGATGCATTCTGCATTTCTGCTATTACTAGAGGAGTCCGCCCGTTATAGTCAGTGTTCTTCTAGTCGACCCCTGCCCGAATCTGGCTATTAAAGCCTCGTTCGGTTGTTCAGGAACCATTCCTGATCAGGAACCGTTTCTAGGCAGGATTGAGTGGATCCCCTTGTTTCACTCAATCCTGGTTAGGAACCGTTCCAAGCCTAGGAACCGTTCCTAGTCCACAAATAATATGTTGGGATGTACAGGAATTATTCCGAGGCTAGAGCCATTTCACCACAAAATATTATACAGATGAGATAATAAAAAGAGCTCATAAAAAATTATACATCAAATCTGAATGTCCGAGTCGAGTTCACAAGTGTTGCTTCTCTGTGGTCATCTTCTACTGGCAAATGCTGCCAATGCTTTTGCATGAGCTGGTGGCAGAACGCTCATTATAGGCTGCTTTTGCTGGCCGCACACAGATATCAAATGAGAAACATCCTTGCCGATATTTGTTTTCACTTCATTGCTCTCGTCTGGGGATACCACCACTTGGGCAAAGACATGTATCACCTGGGAATGTGATGGTAATGATAAACTGAAGATGCAACTATAGACAGATATCAATTCTTCATGATCTTCTTTTCGTGGCAAAGCTCCTTTGATAAACACTTGGAAGAACCTATACGAATGTGAATCAAGTGTTCGTTACGCTCTTAAATCTGAAACATGAAGCTGTCCAAACATACGAACTACAATGCCATCCAAACCTGATTGAGAGGTATTGATTGAGGCTGCATTATTATGAATCCTAGCAATAGCACCAGCAGCATCATCTCTTACGGCATCATCTGATTCTGAGTTACTACATACATTATGCAGAGAACAACGTATATCCCCATAGTATCTGGACACTGAACAGGGTGCACAAAATCAGGACAGTTTAAATAAAAGGCATGTACCAAGTCTGTTTGCTGCAGCCAATAAGAGATGATGCCGTAAACAGACTTCAAGCATCAAGAAAAGTGGTTTCCAAACGGCTTCACTACATTTTGGTAGATAGCATTTAGCCGTTTAGCTACATATGACCACTACTAGGTGCAGTTCAAAACAGACATTAAAAGGAACTGCAAGCTACAGATTTTCAACTAAAGCTGTACATG
>CM041638.1:348115-367169 GCA_023333625.1 Bothriochloa decipiens | reverse complement strand
ATTAAAAGGAACTGCAAGCTACAGATTTTCAACTAAAGCTGTACATGGCATTAGTTAAAATCAGAGCTGTCATGTAAAGCAAATTACCATGTTGGTTTATAAGAATCCCTATGTTGGTTCTTTACAGTTGATAAGGACTTGTAATTTTTATACATCATAATAATATGACAATAAAGAAATCAAAATTTAATGATGAGCATATAACAAAATTGAAAGTAGTACATGGCATTAGGACTGATAAATAAGAGCAGGGCAATTTCTTGTGTGCCAGCAACTAGAAGCTTAAATTGCACAAGTGATTTGGAATTCTATGCTAGAAACTACAGTAAGATAAAATACTTAAGATGTAGTAGTTCTAAAACATAGACAATACTTTCTTGGATCTAAACAAAAAAACAGTACTTTCAGTGCCACACAAGATTAAAAGTATTTAGGAAGTACTCTGTAGGCTTGTACTAATAAATGTAGGGATTAAGTAGTAGGCTTGTCATAGACTTGATGCAGAACATTTCTTCTCTTTCTCAAGATTAAACAGTAAAATAGCTTTACTACTACAAGACAATAAAACAGACATTAAAAGGAACTGCAAACTACAGATTTTCAACTACAAACCGTAGTTGAGATTACATCAATGTTGTCTAAGTTAAATGTATCCAAATCATGTAAGTGTATCCAAATCACAAGCATAGTAGATCACCTTATTCATGAAGACAAATTTAAATGTTGCCGGTATTGAGCCCACATTTCTTGGGCAATGCTATCTCTCAAAGCATTTCCTTGTGTCGTGCCTGGGTCATTGGTTTGATCACCACTGGGTAAAGAAACAAACTGTGCTGGGTCGATGTTATCTGGCTGATGATCCAACCAATCGTCATCTCCATGAAGTGATCTGATTATATTGTGGAAGATAGCAGCAGCTATTGGTATTTTCACTTGATTTTCCAACGTATGGAATGTGGCAACTTTGAGAATAGGGAAGCGCTTCTTAAGCACCCCCAATATCCTTTCTACGTGGTTCCTCAGTAGTGCATGCCGGTGGTGGAAGAGCTCCTTTGCATTTTGTGGTCTTCGATGTCCAGCTCCAAATTCCTTCAAATGGTATCGAACCCCTCGATATAGAGTAAGGAAAGATGGAGTATTTGCATACCCTCCATCAACCAAGTAGAACTTGCCTGGAGGTACCTGGAATCCCTTACTCATAGCTGATCTTAACACAGTGGAATCTGTGGCTGAACCCTCCCATCCACTAGACATAAATGTGATGTTGAGGTCAAAATCACATGCCACCATCACATTTATGCTTAGTGTGCCCTTCCTATTTCTAAATGGAGAATGTTTTTCAGGGGATATGGAAATGGGAATATGAGTTCCATCGATGGCACCGAGACAATTCTTGAAGAATGGATAGAATCTAGGATTATCTTGGATTTTTGGATGCACTTGATTAGGATTGGGGGGCTGCAGGAAATGGTGAGAAAGTATGGGAATAGCCTTCTTGAAGAAGTGGTTGATGTGATGATGGAAGGTGTCATTGTTGTACACAAAGTATACTGCAAGATCCTCATATGAGGCGTTGCGACTTAACATGTATAGGAAGAAACCCAACTTCTCCTCCATTGTTATCCTTGTATCAACGAGGATTCTTTTCCTTCTAAGATAAGTCGCCACCTCTATGAAGATGTAGGGTTCCATCCTGTTGACGCCGATTTGCGACTGTGCCAACACACCAGTGGGCTTTGGATGCCCAAGGAGGTTGTGAAGACAGCAAACACGCAGCGTAACCGGCCAAACCGATCTAGAGATCGAAAAGGCCGATGTGGAGCTCGTGTATGGCTGAAACGACCTCAGAACCACCTCCCAAAGGATCCATCGGGAGGGAGCACGTGAGGGATCTCTTAGGACCAGCAAGGCCACCTAAGATGCCAACCAATCTCGTGGAGAGAAGGGCCGGACAGCAGGTAGAGAGGTTGAGGAGAGAAAAGGGGTAAAAGAGTTGGATAGATTGGTTTTTGATCGATTGATTGGATGGGATCAATCGGCCATGTACCCCTTCTCATTGGAAAACCAATGTGGTACTATTAATGTTATCCTTAGATTGGGCTAAACACTATCATGGGCCTATTTAATTAACATGGGCCCAATTTGAGTGTCAACATATGCCCCCCTGTTTTTAAGTGAATGATGCATGAACTTGAAAACACCTGTCAAGATACAACCGACCAACACAATACCCATCACATCGGCGGACCAGCGACTAAGGGCGATGTATACATCGGCCATTTTTATGCTGAGGGCGATACATGTATCGGCCATTGCTTGGTAGAGCACTTAGGCATCTTGCCAGACACTTGGAAAATATTTTTTGAGATACCCCCCGTTGATTGCCTTTGGGAAAGGCTCACCTTTCACCATTTCCAGCAAGTATGAGTTCCCAAAGATGACTCTAACCACTCTAAAAGGACCCTTCTAATTAGGTGACCATTTGCCAAATTCGCCGCTCTTCGATCCAATAGGAAGTATAGTTTGCCAAACTAGATCTCCCACTTGAAACGACTTGCTTCGAACCTTCTTGTTATAAGCCCTTGCAACACAGACTTTGTCCTTTTCAATCTCCTTGAGAGCTTGCAACCTTTTATCTGTTACTTCATCCACATTGTCCATCATTAGATCATGGTACACAACAGGAGACAAATCATTTTGTTTAGCAAATCTGTATGCACTCAAGTTCACTTTGACAGGCAACATGGCTTCTTGACCATAGACTAGCTCAAAAGGAGTCACTTTTGTAGCACCATGCTTTGATATACGATACACCCACAAAGCTTCTGACAAAGTTTCATGCCATCTTCTTGGTTGTTCCTCAATCTTCTTCTTGATGAGCTTGATTAGAGTCTTGTTACTAGCTTCAGCTAGGCCATTAGCTTGAGCATAGTATGGAGATGAGTTGACCAACTTGATCTTGTGGGATTCGACAAACTTCTTAACTTCTTTGGACATAAAGGAAGTCCCTTGATCCATAGTTAATGATTGAGGAATGCCAAATCTATGAATAATATGCTCAGTGATGAACTCAATAACCTCCTTATGAGTGATATTCTTCAAAGGAACCGCTTCACACCACTTAGTGAAATAATCAGTGGCAACCAGAATGAATTGATGCCCCTTTGAAGACGAGGGATGAATTTGGTCAATGAAATCTAGCCCCAACCTTTAAATGGCCATGGCTTCATAACAGGATGGAGTTCTGTAGCAGGCACCATCTGAATATTACCAAACCATTGGCACTCATCACATCCTTTATAGTAACAAAAACAATCGGGCATCATAGTGGGCCAATAGAAACCAGCCCTCCTTAGCAACAACTTCATCTTCGGGGCCGATTGATGCGTACCACAAATCCCGTCATGGACTTCTCCCATTGCCACCCTTGCATCATCAAATCCTAGGCACTTGAGCAATAAATCATCAGTAGTTCTTCGATAGAGCTCGTCATGCCAAATAATATACTTGAACGCACTTCTTCGCACGCTCTTATCAACTTTAGCACTAGGATCCTGCAAATATTTAATTAAGAGAGTCCTCCAATCCTCCAAATCAGCATTAGAATTACCAGAATCTGAACTGGACCGATTTAGAGCACCATTAGGCGAATCAGCAGCAGCACCTGTAGTAGAGTCGGCTAGGCCAACTATGGTAGTCAGCTTAGCCAACTGGGCTGCCCAGTCAGTAGACCCGGCTAGGCCAGCCTGGTGACCCGGCTTAGCCGTCTGATGGCTGGCTAGGCCAACTGCAACAGTCGGCTTAGCCGACTCAGAGCACCCGTCAGTATACCCGGCTAGGCCGGCCTGGTGTCCTGGCTTAGTCGTCTGATGGCCGGCTAGGCCGACTGTAATAGTCGGCCAGGCCGGTTTGTCCAGACCTATACAAAAATGATCATCTTGATGCATCGGCTTTTCTTGAATATGAAAATTATGCCCACTGACGTCAAAGCCTGATGCTTGTTGAGCTAACATGTTGGCCTTCTGATTTTCATGTCTTGAAATATGCCAAATTTTAAATTCGGCAATTTTAGAGATAAAGTCAAGACAAGTATTAAGAGAAGCTCGAAGTGATCCATCTAAACATTAAAATTCACCAGCAACCTGTTGCACCACTAGCAATGAATCACCATAGGCTTCAATATGCTGCACCTCCATAGAAGTTAACATGATCAACCCAAATATAAGAGCTTGATATTCGGTTTGATTGTTAGTACATTGAAACTCCAATCGGCTTGACATTCCTGTCTCAACATTATTAGGAGAAACAAGAATAATACCAACACCTTGGCCATCTTGACAAACCGATCCATCAAAATATAGCTTCCACGAGGTGTAAGTAAGGTAATTGACTTCATCATCAAGATCAATACCATGCTCAACAATAAAATCAGCAAGAACTTGACCTCTTATGGATTTCAATGATTCATAAGTCAAGTCATATTCAATTAAAGAGTATGCCCATTTGTCCAACCTTCCACTAAGGATTGGCCGATATAGCATATGCTTGATAATATCGGCCTGGCATGCTACGACACATGTACTTGATAAAAGATAATGTCTCATCTTGCTACATGCGAAGTATAGTGATAAGCATAGTTTCTCAATATGGGCATACCTTGTCTCGGGATCAAGAAGATGACGACCAAGATAAGCAATAACACACTCCTTCCCTTAATCTTCTTGAGTCATAACAGCCCCAATGACTTTCTCTTCGGCAACAACATAAAGTTTAAACAGAACTCCTCTCCTAGGTGCACGAAGAACGGGTAGCGATGATAGATACTCCTTTATCTCCTCAAACGCTGCTTGTTGACTTGCCCCCAAGTGAATTCAGATTCATCCTTCAACTTGAGTATAGGAGTAAAAGCAATAATCTTCTCGGACAGATTAGCAATAAACCTCCTCAAGTATTTCACCTTCCCTAAGAATTTCTGCACATCCTTTTTGCATGTAGGTGGTTGAACGTTCTTGATCTTCTCAATCCTCTTGGGATCAACTTCTATGCCTTTATCATGAATAATAAAACCTAGAAACTTCCCAGCCGATACTCCAAAAGCACACTTGAGTGGATTTATCTTTAAACCATAGTGGCGTATCCTTTCAAAAGGAAGACGCAAATCGGCTAAATGAGATTTATGGGCAGCCGATTTAATCACAATATCATCAATGTAAACTTCCATAATCACCCCAATTAGATCATGAAAAATCAAGTTCATTGCTCTTTGATAAGTTGCTCCCACATTCTTCAAACCAAAGGTCATAACAATCCACTCAAACAAACCAACAAAGCTAGGACAAATGAAAGCTGTCTTTGATGTGTCTTCCTCAGAATCCTTCTTCTCAACAGACACCATATTAGGAACCCACTTCGCATATTGGCATGGACGAATGAATTCAGCTTGCAACAACCTATTGATCTCCTCCTTAATTCGGTCATGAATGGCCGAATTGAAGCGTCGCAGATGTTGCTTGACAGATCTGAACCCATCCTTGATTTTGAGCCGATGCTCCACAAGATCTCGGCTCAATCCTGGCATCTCTGTATAATTCCATGTAAAACAATCAGAATATTCCTTGAGAAGTGCGATTAACTCAGCTTTGTAATCGGCTTTCAAGTTTTATTGACAAACGTCGGCCGTGGCGTGGAGCCATCCCCAATATCAACCTGTTCTAAAGGGTCAGTCAACGTGAAACCATGGCCCAACTTATTGAGCTCATCAAAGTCATCAATAGCTTCACAGGCATCAGTCTTTTCAGCCCGATACTGTTCAACACGACGATTTAACCATTCAACATTATCCATTGATTACATGATGGTGTTAAGTCGATTGTCAATCGGCTTAAGTGAAACAAGAACAAAGCCTTGTCTAGTGAAACTTACAAAATCATACTCAGACAAGTCTCTACCTGACAAGCAACCAAAAGCACCATGCCCCCCAGCTTCACACACATCGGTTGTGGCAACTTCAACCAATGAATCAGCATGGACGACCTGAATGGAATCTCCCACCCATTGGATGAGAAATTATGCAAGCTGGATGGCACACACTCATTAGCATGAATCCAATCATGCCCAAGTATCACATTGTAGCTCCCTTTGATGTTAGCAACGAAGAAAGTTGTAGCCAAAGTCTTGCTCCCGATGGTTAACTCAAAGTTAGCAATACCTCTAGCTGGAATTGGGGCTTCACTACCAACACCTGTGATGGTCATGTTGGTCTTCACTAACTCCTCGTCCTTGTTACCAAGCTTCTTGTACAGTGAGTACAGCATGACGTTCACAATAGCACCGTTGTCCACTAGCATGCTATGAACTGGCATCCCGTTGATGTGACCTTTCAGGTGGAGTGGCCTAAGATGATCCACCCGCACTGCTGGCTTCTTGAATACAGCATCTTCAATGGCAAACACCAATTCTGCTGCTGGTGGCTCTTCTTCATCATGGCTGATCACGTAGTTGTCAGAAGAGAAATATACTATGTTCACATCTCCATGCGGTGGTGACGGCTCATAGTCCACCATCTCCTCTTCCGGCACCTCTGGAGCCTCCATACCCACCATATCAGGAACAACAGTGGCAAAGACCTCAGGTGAGTCTCCAAGATCTCCAGAACCTGCAAGAATCGACACAGGAGCCTCAGAAGACACCATAGCTGATTCGGGAGTTACCAGGATAGAAATAGCAGATATAGCCAGCCTAGCCGACTCCTCAGTCGGCCTAGCCAATCCAGTCAGCTTAGCCGACTTCTAACCCGCCTGGTCAGCGTCGGGGGTGGAGGCCGGCTTAGCCGGCTCTGGAGCTGGCTTAGCCGACTCAGTCGGCCTGGCTGGTTCTAGGGACGGCTTAGCCATCTGAGCAGGGGCAGCAGTCACGACGACGGTCTTCTGTGGAATCTCTTGAGGGCTTTCTGATACAAGTGGGCCCTCGACGATCCCAAGAGCTTCAAGCTTCAATTTCTTTTGCCGAGCGTGCTGTAATTTCCGCCTTTGAGTTTTATCCAACCCTCGTGGACACCAATTGGGTTGAGTGTACTTGGGGTCCCTTGGCGGCTTATCTTGCTCTTGAACTCCAGCAACTTTTTTAGTAGTTTCTTTTTGCTTGTTTATTGGATCTTCAATCACAATCGGCTTGTTGTCATTTAAAACAGGAACTGACATCGAGCCGATTATGACACTAGGAACATATACAGGTTTTTTGGACACCTCAACCTTCTTCGGAACGTACACTTGCTGCATAGGAGCTTTCTTAATTTCTTGAAGAGCTTCAACCTGCATATCAACCACCTTCTCTTGATTTACTCCGCTAGAGCCCGATTGACTGCCCAATCTTCTAAAGACAGAAGATTTTAAAGATGGACCAGCAACATCTCCCAATCTTTGGAACACAGGAGCCTGAGGATATGGCACCCACACCCCACGTGGTCCCCATTGTGGCGTTGGTATAATTGGTGGGGCTAGAGCCACTGGAGGTCCCCAACGCGACACACGAGGATGAATAACCTGGAAGGAAGAATCAGCTGGTGGAGTCATTGCCATTTGCTTGTTCTTATTTTCTTCACGCTTCGGCGCTATTGACTCCCTTTTTTTTATGGGCCGATTCTCAGAATCGGCCTTTTGTTTCTTTTACTTCGCCATAAGTCGATCAAAAGTACAAAGTGGCTTCACCATAGGTGGCTTGACTTTCTGCTCTTTCTCCTTCCAAACACCAATCTCTGGTTTCTTGGGAATAAACGTGCGAATCACATGGACACCGGAAGTGGAACTGCCTGGAGGAGGGGAGCCGGCTTGGTCGACTGGAGCAGTCGGCTTAGCCGTCTGGCCGGACCCGGCCAGGCCGACTGAGTCAGTCGGCTTAGCCGGCTCTGGCTGGCCTAGGTTGGACCCGGCCAGGCCGACTGGGGCAGTCGGCTTAGCCATCTCGGATTCGGCATGGCCGACTAGAATAGTCGGCCTAGCCGGCCTCTGCAGCGCCGCGCGCGTCTCGTACCATCTTTGCCTTCTCAAAGCTTCCGCTGATCCAGCAGTGATTGTAAGCTTGTTTTTGCCTTCCTCATCCTTCTCCAACACCACTTGTCGCCCTGAATTCTTTTGAACATTCGGTGCAACACGCGGTTCGCCGACAATGATGTTCTTGCCTTTAGCTTTGCCGGCTTGCTCGGGTCGGATCAAGATTGCTGGACTTCCTGCTTCAATTGTGTTCATGTGTGCAGGAAAAGGATTCTTGTTGATCTCCATGTCAGAAAAACTCAATCGGCCCTCATTAAGCACCGATTGGACCTGCCGACGGAAAACATTACAATCATTAGTTGCATGAGAATAAGAGTTATGATATTTGCAATAAGCGCGTCTCTTAATCTCATCTGCAGAGGGCAAAGTATAATGAATTCTAATGTATCCGATTTTGAGTAATTCATAAAAAATCCGGTCACATTTAGAAATATCAAAAGTAAACTTTACTTCCTCACTTCGATTCTTTTGAATCGGGTTGAGAGAAGGACAAGTAACATGTTTATTCTCCGCTGGCCATCTAATTTGAGCAGCCAACGTCTCCTTACTTTCATCATCCGAATCATCTAAAAAAGCACCAAGAGCATGTGTATTCGAACGATATGTCTTATGTTCACGAGAGTCTTTGAGGCGCGATTCCCAGAAAACGGCCCTCTCCATAAGATGATTCATGTTAGCAAACTGAACATTCTCAAGTTTTTCTTTGATTTTATAATTTAAGCCATTAAAACATATATCAACAAGATCTCTTTCAGAAATACTTAAATGAAAGCATCTATTCTTGATATCTCTAGCTTTATTGAAAAACTCAAGCACTATTTCATCACGAGTTTGTCTAACAGCAGTAAGATGTGATAATCTAGTTTCTTGGGCTCCGGTATAAAAATGTTTATGAAACTTTTCTTCTAACTCAACCCAAGAACCAATGCATAGTGGTGGTAAATTAACAAACCATGAAAAAGCAGTTCCAGTCAATGATAAAGAGAAATTGCGAATTTTCAAATAATTGAGACTAGCAGCTTCTCCTAATTGAGCAAGATAAAAATGGACATGTTCTATGGTGGATTTATTACCATTACCACTAAACTTTTGATAGTCAGGTATCTTCCACCTAGGAGGATTGCTCATGAAATCAATTACAGAAGGGTACGGCTTAGTGCTCATATTTTGTGCAGTTTTAAAGTGAACACCAAAACTTTCTTCAAGATTTTTAGTAAAATCCTTCTTGAATTGGCTCAATATATCATGAATTTCAGCGGAAGCACTTCTCTGCGCATATTCAAGCATAGGATTTGGATTAGGAGACTTTGGTGGGTTGGGTAAAATAGTGTTGCCCCCCGAAGCTTTAGATGCTTCATAATCAGTTTGCAATTGACCCAATTTTTGAGCACCCCTGCTGCACTAGTACTAGTATGACCGATTTTATTAGCAGAAGGAGCCGAAGAAACTGATTTTAGTTTACTAGCATTGCTAACAGATGATTGATTTTTAAGAAACCTTGAGGCATGCCAAATTCAGGTTGAGATAAGACACCCGATTGGTTAGAAATGGTTGACTTTCCTTTAATTTTATCTAGCCTATTAGCTATCTTTCCAAACAAGGTTTCCATAGCTTCTCGAAATTGAGAACCACTATCAGATATCATCTTAGCAACATAAGCTTGCATAATGGGAACTTCATCATACTTAGGGGTGTTGTCTTGAGGATTTACCTGCTCAGATGATGAAGTACCCAAGATTTCAGCAATGTTTGGCGCCTTAAATTGTACCACCTTGTCATGCCGGCCCTTGGAGCAACCTTGAAGGAAAGCCCTCTGAAGTTCCTGCAGGTTAGCTTGAAGTTGTGCTTGCAATTCTGGCGTGAGCTCCTCCACGGACATAGGATTGATGATGTTGCCACTATGGACATCGCTTGCGTCCTTCGCTGCATCCCCATCTACACCCATGTCACCAGTAGATTGATATTGCAATTTACGCCTCGAAGTCCCCAGCAGAGTCGCCAAAAAGTATGTTGATGCCGATTCGCGACCATGCCAATACACCAGCGGGCTTTGGACGCCCAAGGAGGTTGTCTTCACGACCTACAACGCAGCAAACACGCAGCATAACCGGCCAAACCAATCTAGAGATCGAAAAGGCCGATGTGGAGCTCGTGTATGGCTGAAACGACCTCAGAACCACCTCCGAAAGGATCTGTCGGGAGGGAGCACATGAGGGATCTCTTAGGACCAGCAGGGCCGCCTAAGATGCCAACCAATCTCATGGAGAGAAGGGCCAGACAGCAGGTAGAGAGGTTGAGGAGAGAAAAGGGGTAAAAGAGTTGGATAGATTGGTTTTTGATCTATTGATTGGATGGGATCAATCGGTCATGTACCCCTTATTTTATAGGGGGTAGGGATGGTCTTATCCCATTGGAAAACCAATGTGGTACTATTAATTTATCCAAGTTCTCTTTAGATTGAGCTAAACACTATCATGGGCCTATTTAATTAACATGGGCCCAATTTAAGTGTCACCACATCCTAAATGTAACCTGACAGTTCTTGACATGTCCCTCCAGGAGTCGATGAACCTTAACCTCTCATCTTTCTTCTGATGTATGTCATTTCTTCTTCGCTTCCCCCTCTCTACTAGAACCCATCAGATATAAGGCAGGGAATACAAACATCACCATGTCGTCATCTTCTTCCTCCCTCCTCTTTCTAGTACGATCTCGCAAAGAGAGACTCATTGCAGAACTAAAGCACATAAATTTATAATCAGATAGAAGCTAAATAGATAAAATGAAAGGCTAAAAACATAGATACAAGACAGGAACGTAGACAAAAAAGGTTTTTTTGGTAAGAAACATGCAATGAAACTATGCTCTATTAGTCTTGTGAATAGAAATAAGATCCTGCCAAACTCATTGTGCTTTTCAAAGCAAAGAAACTATGCACATGCAGCATCCACATTATAAAAATGGCAGCTTTCAAAAGATTCAGTAAGGATAAACCACCGCTACTTCTCATTGCAATATACTATACTACTTGAGATAAATCACAGTAAGGATTCCAAAATGTTAGCGCTAAATAATATAATAGCAAAATGTATCAGATAAAATAAATCTCCCCACAGATGGTGTTTTATCGACAGGCCTAACAGCAAAACATTTCAATACCCTAGGCAGAATCATCAACTAATATAAAATTGAAATATTTTATCCTAGACAAATTATTTGTGGGGGCATACATCTTTTTTAGTCTACTTGATCAATTAAGTCCATCCATTCCATAAGAGAACTCCTGTTCTTACAGGTACCAGCAATTGCAAAATTGGAATTTGATGTAACACACAGAAGAGAACTCCTGTTCTTCAGATTAAAGGCTCCAGTTCAAGTGTTGTTCAAATGGTATAAAGGTGGAAAGAGTACTGGCACCGACCCTCCCACCTTGATCTGAATGTGATGCCTAACTATCTCCTACCTAAGACTGTCCACCAATGCCATTGTTGCAGAGAGATTAAGAAAGTGAGGTACCTAGCTGCCCTACACCAACTAGCATGGATATACTTCCTAAATTTCTTGCTACCTTTTCAAAGTAGGATATATGGCACTACATATAAAAAAGCCCACTTGGTAGATCAATTTTGTTTGTTCTTTAAAGCAACGACAAGAGATTACAAAACTAACAATCTGGTTTTCTCCGTAATATATTAGAGGAAAAGCAAGGTGTCATGTGAATGGAGGCTCATGTCACATGCTAATGCTAGTTTAATTTCCTAGAACCTGGATTAGCCAGCTGCTAATGCTAGTTTAATTTCACAGGCTGCTCAAGAATCCTATCATTTTCCCCTCAGCGCAAACCAAGAAACCAAAAAAACACTTCCCATTAAGCAGATCCAGATCCCTGCTAACCCGTGCACCAATTGACAAAACAAGAAACGTGGTGGCCAGGGAGCAAGAAACCTAGGGTGAGAGGGAGAGAAGATGGGAAAAGCGATGGCTTACCGGCGCGAAGGCGGCGGTCGCCGTCGCGATGGTGGCCGTTGACATTGTGCTGCGCCTCCACACCGTCACCTAGAGCCGCCACCTCGCGCTGCCGCTTGGTCGCCTCGCGCCGCAGCCACGCCGCCTCGCGGATCAGCTCCGTGGAATTGTTCCGGACGTGAGGAGGTGGGGATCGAGGACGGGCCGTTTTGTGAAGGGAGAAACCGGGCCGGCCCAAGTTTGGATTCCGGGCCAGGCCAAACCGAACGACATTTTTTTGTTAGGGCCGGATTTCATTCCTGGCCGAGCCAATCCGGCTGGAACAGGCCGTTCCAGGCCTCGTTCTGGGATAACCGAACGGGCCCTAAAGCAGTTGCATGTCGCTGTAGAAGGCGGTGTTGTTGACCCACAGGGTGAGGTCCAGCTGCCCGATGTGGAACGTGATGTTTGGAATTTGGCTTTTACCTTGCCATTACCTTGCTTCATCAAAAGATATTGAGAATTGTTGCACATAGATTTATAATTATTAAGGTAATGAACGAAGGGGTACGTTAGGAAAAGGATACTCCCTTGTATGGTGTATGGTATCTTCACAATGGTTGCAATATGATCCCACTTCCTTGATGAAACACCCATTGAGCTACGTTGACCTGTGGGTTACTTTATTGGGCTTAGGAAAGGATCCAAGACCCTTTGATCCATTGTTTCTTGCATTGTGAAATAGGATTTCCTTGTGCAAGTATTCCCCGTGAGTCATCTTCTTCATGCTAGCCTTCAAGATGTTGACTTCCTCTTCCAACTTTTTCCTCTCACACTCATTTGCTTGAGCAAGGTTTTCTAGTGCATAGCGGGAAATAGGAGTTTTGGTCCCATCAAGGGTGGTAGTTGTGTCAACCTTTGTGATGTGTTCCATTGATGCATGGATCAATGGCGTCATAGAAAAATTCATGCTCCTTGAATTCATTCTACAAAGTCTCATGTTCATCCTTAAGTTTCTTATGCTTTGACTCTAACTCCTTATTAAGCATGGTTATTTCATCAACTTCGATGCTTATCTCATTGTGCATAGCAAGGAGTATGTCATTGCCATCTTTATGCTTTCATTGACACTATCAGAGTGTTATATTTCTCACTAAGGTCAATGTGCTCAACTTTAACTCTTTAAGCTTCTTATAAGAATCCTTAAGATTACCATGAACTTTCTCTAGAGATAGAATTTTTCGTTTTTACTTCTTGATCATGTGGGTATACTCATCCAAAAGATCTCTTATGTCACTTGGAGTCATACCCTCATCACTCTTGGAGGAGGAAGTATCTTCTCTCACATTGCTGGATCTTGCCATAAGACACATGGGTCATGGAGATAGTAGAGACTCATCATCACTTTCAACTAAGACAATCCCAGCCATCTTCTCCTTTTTCTTCTTCACCACTTGATGTACTTGAGATTTCTTTGTTGGTGACCCATTCATTGACTAGTAAGGAGCGGCAACATTTCAGCTTCCTATACTGGTTCTTGTCTCTTCTCTTGTGATCACATTTCTTCTTGGGTTGTTCCTAACTTTCTCACTATCACTATCTTGTCTCTTCTCCCTTGAGTGATTCTCTTTTGTGAGGACAATCATAAGACATGTGACCCTTGTCACCACAATTGTAGCATATCTTACTTTCACTTTGTTGATGACCAAATTGGGCCAAAGGATACTCGGCCAGGCCATCACTGGGCCCAGGCGCTTTAACCGCGTGGCCTCGGGTGGTTAAACCGCCTGGCCCGAGCCTGAGTCGGGTTTTTAGATCTGATCTGATTTGGACTCCTAAACACGTTTACTTATGGGATAAATCCTTCCACCCTATAAATATACGGGTCCTCGGCCGATTGAGGGTAATCTTCAACTCATATCACAATCGTACCTTTATTTTACCCTAACCCTACTGTTCCAGCCCTAATTCTCTCTTCCCTTCGTCTTCATGACGGATCGAGGCGTTCCCAGCTGCCCCGTCCCCTGGAACACACCTGATTGCCTTCTCTGATGGGGTCCCTCCCGAGGAGGCGGCGTCAGGATTTCCCGGTGTTCCCAGTCTCGGGCGGTTTAACCATGCGCCCTGGGTGGTTTAACCACCGGTGATAGACTCCGACGAGTTTAGTCTCGGGTCGCCATGCAGTCCGATGATTTCATGTGTTGGGTCCATTCTGGACGCAACACATTTTGATGACTCCACTGGGGAGGAAAATTGGTTAAATCAACAACCGATATACTTCTACTTCGGCGATGACGGGTGGTGGTTCGTTGACCGAGATCGATTAAGACAATGTCAACATGGCGACGCTCGAACAGCTCTCCGAGGATGCCAAGAAGAGGTGGGCGATGGTTTAGGAGTACGCTATGAAGCAGTTCCTGTCAACCGCTCGCATGGATCGCTTCGGCAAGGCAATCGCACCTAAAACCTTCAAGATTCCAGTGATCAAGGTGGAGAAGTTGCTCATCAAGGAAATTCCTAGTGCTGTAAGTACTCCACCATCATCATCCACTCTATTGTTGTCAGAACTAGATACTAAATTCGAAGCTTTGGCTAAACATAATGAAGTAATGGTAGCGATACTATGCAACAACGCGATGAGGATTTTAGAAAAATTCAGTTGCAATTAGAAACTTTAATGAAGGGCTAATCGGTAGCTGTGACCGATGGTTTTCCTAATTCTATGGAAACATGTGGGGATGTTTGGAATGGGACCTCGTCCAGCATGACAGTGCTCGTGGCCGAGCCTCTGTTCGGGATGCTGCTTAACTCCTTGGTGGGGCAAATGGCGTACCCGGGTCAGTCATCCTAGGCAGGGACGGTTAAACCGCCGGGTGCAAGCGGTTTAACCGCCTCTGACAGATTGACCGGCCATGCTTCGGCCCATGAAATCATTGCTGTTCTGAGTTCGCCTACTCCTCTCGTCTCGATCCCTCCCCTGGCTACTGTTGGCCATAGCGCAGGGACTGGGCCAAGCATATCTTTGCCCAGCATAATGCCACATGCATCGGCCGATTCCAGCCTTATCACTATGACCGATGTGTATGGTAATATGTGTCGCATGATGGTTGGGGGGCAACCCTACATGAGCACTAACACAGCATCCATGGTGTCATAATCATCTAGGTCAAACGATATTAAGAAAATCCATGAGGATGTGTTAGGAGAAGTACGATCTGACCTAGGTATGAGTGTGGCTACACCCAAGTTATATCAAAAACCTTATTGCCCTAGTTATGATTATGCTTCTTGTCCTCATGGTTGGCATGTTCCTAAAGTTAGCAAGTTTAGCGGCGATGATGATCGTAGCACATGGGAACATGTTAGTCGGTACCAAGCACAATTAGGTGAAGCAAGTAATTATGATGCTCTGAAAATTCGTTACTTTTCATTGTCACTCACTGGTGCTGCATTTGCATGGCTCTCATCATTGCCTCCTAACTCTATATGTACTTGGGCATAATTAGAAGAAAAGTTTCATGATCACTTCTTTAGCGGTTTCTTCCAGATGAGAATCACCGATTTAACTTCTGTAAAGCAAAATAAAGATGAATCAGTGTATGATTATTTTAGGTGTTTTTGTAATATTAAAAAATGATGCTTTACAGTTACTTTGACTCAAAAGGACTTGGCCGAACTCGCAGTTAATAGCTTGCGATCCTCTATTCGAGAAAAGATGCAAGGCCAAGATCCTTTGTGTTTGGTAGTTGCTCAATCTAGAGCAATGGCCCATGAGGAAAGAATTGCTAAGGATCGGGAGTGTGAGCACTTTAAGAATCATTGGTCAAATACTCATATTGAAAATTATGATTCAGATTATATGATCGACGATGAAAAGGAAGTGTTTACCACCAAGTTCCATTGGCCGGCTAAGACCAAACTGTCTGATTTCACATCACTATGGCCGGCCCATAAGGGTGGACAAGAGGAGGTTAAGGGCACATTCGATGTTTCTAAATGTGATCAAATTTTTGATGAATTGCTTAAACTTGGTCATTTAAAGATTTCTCATACTATGCTTCCTGCTGATGAGATTAGAAGGAAAAAGTATTGCAAATTTCACCATTCTTTTTCTCATCATACTAATGATTGTAACTATTTCGCAAACAGATTCAAGCGGCTAGAGATGATGGCTTTTTGACTTTTCATAAGATGGGAGTCATGAAGAAGCCTTTCCTCGCAGCTATGAATACTATGGTCCTGCAACGTGAACCTCCTAAGGTGATGCTTTAGCCAAATCAGGCCGAAAACGTAAAGGAGAAGAATGTGGTGATTGGCGAAGAAAAGGTTGATTTCTGGGATAGAAGGTTGATGCGCGAGGTGGTGTATGAAACCACTCCAGAAGGGAAAATGAACTTCAAAATCACACTGAGCAATTCTGGAGCTGGGAGACATGCTACCCGAGGTGCCGCTGTGTAGAAGAAGGATGAGGCAGTACATCCGTCCTAGGCAGTTAAACCGCTCAGTCGTCGCACTTTAACCACCCAGAGTCATGGCGCTTTAACCGCCCATAGTCCTGGCTCGCCTCAGTTCATCAAGCCAAAGCCCCCGGAGGTTGGTACCTGGAAGGTAAATGAAGAAAAAAGCAAAGGTACTGTCTCTGGTGTCAAGTTAACTTTGGATTATCTTGGAGAAGTATACTCGTGCAAAGGCTGAGTCGAGCATTCGGCCTCAAAAAATGAAAAGAGCAAGGTCACTCGTGCATCCCATGCAGTCGAGTTCACCTCGTAAGGCCATTGGTGGATACAAGGGTAACCAGACCCATTTTCATCAACATCAATGACTTCATCGGTGCTTCCATTGCCTAGGTCGTTTTGGGATGAGAGTGGGCTGATGTGGATGATGACACCTTTGCCTCAGCAGCTATCGTTCTACCTTGGCTGGGATGGTCAGAGGAAATCGGCTTTCGACAGGATGTCACTCCACAGCAAGGTCGCACAGCACCACACCCAGCTAGAGGTGCTGGAGGGATCTAGGCAGTTAAACCGCCTAGCTCTGGGGTTTAACTGCCCCAATTTAGCAAGAGCGATCGCCTTCCTCTCGACAGATATATTATCTAAAGAAAAGGTTGCAGGAAGTGAAAGGGATGGACATTGATCAGGAGCCTCAGAGAATTATTTAAATCGGCTCAATGGCTGTTCCGGTGGAGAAAGAGGGTGGAAGGCCGATTAAAAATAATTCGGTCAAAGCACCTGCTACAAATTATAGTGGGGCCAATGACAATGAAGCTAGCAGCAGCAGCTTGGCTCCCAAGACATATTTGCTGAGGTGGTGCCTTGATGGCCTCACTAAAACCCAAAAGAGACAATTGCAATGCATGCATCGTGTAGAAAAGGAAGAAAAGGAAGATGAATAGGAAAGGTGAAGCACCTAGCTTGCCTAGGATGCATAGAATCATTGTATGGATTTTGTGATGAATGACAACTTGTCTTGTGGTCTAATATTGTGTATTAAGCATGTTTTGTAGATCACAAGCATATGAGTAATGGCAAAGGGGGAGGCACCAAGTCAAGGTTCATAACAAGCTAATCAAGATGAATGGTCCAACCAAAGAAGAGTGAAGCTTGGAGTTTGGCAAAGCCAAACGCCCTGCGGCGGAGCCGCTAGCCGGTTAGCGGGCGGGGGTCGAGGGGGTAGCACCCGCGTAGGTTTAAGGGCAGCACCCTAAAAACCTCAATTGTTTGAAAGCTAAGAAATGCTTCGGATCCCTTAGAAAAATGAAGAAAACAGGGCTCTGGGCGATCTGACACCAAGGAAAATAGAAGCATCGGACGAAGACATGCAAAGGGTCAAGTCAGATTAGTTTGGCTGAATTGAGCATAGGATCGTCCAACGGTCTAGTACCAGACGTGAAGACCGCCTATTAATTTTCCAGAGAGATGTGCAAGTTCAAAAGGCGAACCGGATCGTCCGACGAAGGAAAAGGATAGAGGCGTCGGACGAATTCATGGCTAACAGTGACTTTCATGAAAGATGAAGTGAACACTAGTCCATCCGATGGGGTACTGGATGAAGCATTAAATGAATGTCATCGGATCGTCCAACGATGCACAATACCAGAGCATCAGACGAATTACTTCTACCAAGACCCAACGGCTAGTTCAACGGCTAGTATGGGTCGGATCGTCTGACGGCTTGGAGAAGGCTAGGAGCGGATCGTCCGACGGGTTACTTTTTCAATGGCTAGTCTGTGCAATGGCTACCTTGGACAGTAGAGGCTATATATACCCCTTGGACGCCTCATTTCAGAAGTACTGGAGACTCCCTAGACACAATCAAGACATCTACACACCTTCAAGCCACCAAATGCTATAGTGATCAAATCTGAGGCTATGCATACTCTTAGTGAGTGAATAGTGCATGTAATAGGCCTAGAGAGAAAGGGAGAGATGAGTGTTCTCATCCTTGAGAATTGGTTCTTGAGTGAACCATTGTACACTCGGGCACCGGTCCGTTAGAGTCTTCAAGGGCTCACCAGAAGTGTTCTCACCGCCAACGTGTGGATCAGGAGAAGGCGATGTGTGAAGGCACAGAGGAACCCTAGAAGTCCTTCATAGTGGAGTAGCACTAGAGGCTACCAAAGGTGGCTTGATCACAAGGGGCTTACAGGGACTGTAAGAGCGAGCAACCAAAGGGTTTTGGTTGAGCCGGGTGACCAAGCAACTTGAGACAAGTTTCAACCCGAGGGAAAGTCTCGGTGACCGGGGGTCATCTCATGTGGGAGCACCCCTAAAGAGTGAAGTAGGACACATGGGTCCGAACCACTATAAATCCAATTGTCTCTTTGCCCTACTCTTTACTTTGAGCATTTCCTTATATTGTTCCTTTCATCTTGCTCTAAGTAATCTTGAGTAGTTTGCTTGCTTGTTCCTATCATGTCTTGATTGCTTGTGTGAAGTAACTTAGCCGCACTTACATTCCTAAGGACATAATGCAAGTATGCTTAGTTTCTATAGTTTGCTAGCTTGCCTAGTTCCTTGCAAACCTGTGTGCCTTGTTGGTATCTTGCTTAGTGGTTTGCA
>CM041638.1:323902-347715 GCA_023333625.1 Bothriochloa decipiens | reverse complement strand
TAGCTAGCTTCCACCTTGTTATATTTGTTTCTAGCTAAGGACACAAATTGCTAGTGTGCAAAAACCTCCTTTGGGCAAAGGGTAGTGTATAGGCTAAGGTTGCCTTACTAGTTATCTAAGGACGAAAAAGTTTTAGAAGTCCCAAATTCACCCTCCCCTCTTTGGGCCACGAGATCCTTACAAAAGGGACCAGGAGTTCAATGAGTATCTGCCAATGGTACCTCAAAAACAAGAGTGGAGGCCGAAACCATGAGTGGAATTCCTGGCCAATCAGGGGTGGTCTAACTGCCAGGAGCACGCGGTTAAACCACCTGGCACAGAGGAAAAGGCCGTTGATGAGGAGCAGGCTAATTGCTCCGAGGAGGCGGTCAAAATATCCTCTCCAGAGACTCTTCCTTAGGATTATGCTTCAGATTCTGATGGTTCAGTGGGTTTGGATATGGAGGAGGGAAGTGCTCATAATCATGTGGATGATGAGCAACTTCTTGATTATAAACCATCGCTGGATCGGGAGAGAATGGATATCAACACCATTCACATGAGTTTGGATGGTTTCTTTATTTCAGAGGAGGATCTTGCCCACTTTGACTTCGGCCGTATTCAAGAAGCCATACGACAGCTCAATCATTTGAAGGCTTTATATGTGAAGGGGCATTTGAATGGTAAGCGGGACTCGCGGATGCTGGGTGATAGTGGAGCCATCGTCAACTTGTTGTCGTACACTATAAAAAAAGCTGGGAGGCCAGGATGAGGATTTGAAAGGGACCAACATGTCTCTCAATGGAGTAGGAGGCGAGCCAATTGAGACTAAAGGTGTTACCTCCATGGAGCTCACCGTTGGGAGCAAGACGTTGGTTACGGCTTTCTTCATCACTGAAACGCAAGGTACTTTTAGCTTGATCCTGGGGCATGATTGGATTCATGTGAACCGTTGCGTGCCCTCTTCTTTGTATCAATGCTTAATTCAGTGGGTTGGCAATAAAGTTGAGATTATGCATGGAGACACTACGGCTTGCATTGCTATGGCCGATAGTAGTGATTTGAGTCTGCAGGATGATGTTGGATGCTTATCGGGACCAGACTTGACAAATTATGAATACATCAATCGTGCCAGGAAGGGATTCATCCTCGCTTCTGTAAAGCCAGTATACTGGCGGTTAAACTGCCCTACACAGGAAATTGGCCATTTGTTCCTTCTGACACGGCCGAATCATCTACTGCTGCTAAGAATTTTCCATGGTTCCAAAAGCGTGTTGAACTGTATCGGGCTCAGAAGAATGATACATGTGAAACCGTTGAGGACTTTGATGATCTTAGCAAGTTAGGACAAGGGTTTACGTCGGTCGATCCTTTAGAATAAGTAGACATTGGTGATGCTTCTAAGACAAGACCGACATTTGTAAATGCTAATTTGGATTCAGTTCTAATAGCCAATTTAATAAAGTTGTTAAAAGAGTATGCCGATTGTTTTGCTTGGGATTATTCTGAAATGCCTGGTTTAAGTCATGAATTGGTTGAACATCATTCACCTATTAAGCCGGGTTTCTGACCGTATAAACAACCATCACAGCGTTTTAATCCTATCATCTATGACCAAGTGAAAGAAGAGATGATTGTTAAGCATATGCTTCACAAACCAATTCTCAGCAGTAGGTTCGACAAATGGGCTTATTCCCTCATTGAGTATGATTTGGTTTATGAGCCAATGAAATCAATGAAAGGACAAGTGCTTGCCAATTTCATTGTTGAGCATTTGGTTGATTTAGATATTGATATCGATCATATTGCTTTTGCCCCATGGAAATTGCATTTTGATGGATCGGTGTATAATAGCGGTTGTGGTGTTGGAGTAATCATAATTTCACCTAATGGAGCCGATTTTGAAGCACTTAGCCGATTAGAAGTTGAATGCACAAATAACCAAACCGAATACGAGGCTATTCTATTCGGGCTTGGAATTTTATTGGGCATTGGGGTAAAAAGTGTTGAGGCATATGATGATTCTATTTTGGTGGTTCAGCAAGTTTCTAAACATTGTCAATGTCTAGACGGAAATTTAAATGCTTATCTTGATAGATCTTTAGACATTATATCTTGTTTTGATGAATTCACCATATACCATATGTCGTGTGAAAAGAATCTAAGAGCAAATGCTTTGGCTTGGCAAGCATCAGGCTATGATGTTCAGAAGAGAAATTTTCACATCCAAAGGCCGATGCAATATGAGTCGGGGTCTTTGTCTCTATGAGAACCTGGTCAAGATGACTAGTGCGGTTTAACCGCCCCTGGCAGGTGGTTTAACCACCCAATGGGCACCTGTGCCCCAGATTGGGCACATGACTGTTTAACTGGCTATGCTTGCCGGTCTAACCGCTCAGAAGGGTGTGATTCTGCTTCGGCTCGAGATTCTCCCACCAAGGCCAAAGTGGAGGATTGGAGGAGATTGAGAAAGACAAATGGTGAGTAGCCCGAGCATACAACTAGAAGGTCAAAGCCAAGTCATTTCAGAAGAGAAATTTTCACATCCAAAGGCCGATGCAATATGAGTCGGGGTCTTTGTCTCTATCAGACCCTGGTCAAGATGACTAGTGCGGTTTAACCGCCCCTGGCAGGTGGTTTAACCACCCAATGGGCACCTGTGCCCCAGATTGGGCACATGACAGTTTAACTGTCTATGCTTGCCGGTCTAACCGCTCAGAAGGGTGTGATTCTGCTTCGGCTCGAGATTCTCCCACCAAGGCCAAAGTGGAGGATTGGAGGAGATTGAGAAAGACAAATGGTGAGTAGCCCGAGCATACAACTAGAAGGTCAAAGCCAAGTCATTTCAGGTTGGGCGTCTAGTTTGGAAGATAATTCTACTAGTAGGAAACAAGGACAACCAGTTTGGAAAGTGGTCGCCTAGCTGGAAGGGGCCTTACAAAATTAAGAGTGTTGTTCTGAGCAATTCCTATATGGTGGAGACTTTTAAGGGATTCCCACTACCTCGAGCTTTGAGTGGAAAGTACTTAAAAAAGTACTATCCTAGCGTTTGGTAGGACCTATGAAGAGAGATGGCCGATAGCCGAGTTATCACCCTTAACACGAAAGAGCCGATGATATGATGATCCTGCTCGAGACATGGCCAATGAATTAATCATCCTTAGACCAGTTTTGTGTTCCTTAGCATTGCAAGCTCTACTAAGGAACATGGGGGCATGTGTTGATGACAAAATTGGGCCAAAGGGTACTTGGTCGGGCCATCACTGGGCCCATGCAGTTTAACCGCATGGACCAAGCCCGAGTTGGGTTTTCAGATCTAATTCGATTTGGACTCCTAAACACGTTTTCTTGCGAGATAAGTCCTTCAACCCTATAAATATAAGGGTCCTTGGCCGATTGAGGGTAATCTTCAACTCATACCACAATCGTACCTTTATTTTACCCTAACCCTACTTTTCCAACCCTAATTCTCTCCTCCCTTCGTCTCCGTGGTGGATCGAGGCGTTCCCGGCTGCCCTGTGCCCTTGGAACACACCTGGATGTTTCCTTCTCTGACAAGGTCCCTCCCGAGGAGGAGGCGACAGGATTTCCCAGCATTCCCTGTCTCGGGCAGTTTAACTGCGCCCACTGGGCGGTTTAACCACCGGTGACAAACTCCAGTGAGTTCAGTCCTAGATCGCTGCACAGTCTGGGGATTTCATATGTTGGGTCCATTCTGGGCACAACACACTTGTCATTCTTCAGGTGCAAATTTTGTTCTTCTTTGGGTCATAGTTGTAACCTTTCTTCCCCAATCTTGATAGTATTCTTGTAGCACTTCTCATCAGACGTGCAAGCTTGACATCTTTGCTATATTCTTCATTGTCACTTGCATCATCACTTGCGTAGAATGGGAGCTTTGAGTTGAACATATGCTTCTTCTCGCTGGAGGACTTCCTTGATGATTGATCTTGAGCCTTGAGTGCTATATATTCTTTGTTTTCTTAAGATGATTTCTCATCACCACCCATCAAAAAGATTTCATGAGAGTGATTTTGTCCAATCACTTCAGAACCTTGAGCTCTTTGAAATCTTGTTCAAATATGGTTCCCTTGATGAAGTTGTACTTGGGTCGTGAAGCACATGAAGAGTTGTAGGAATAATTTGAGCATCACCTAGAGATTCGACATCAAGTGAATTAATGTCCTCAATGAGCACATTTAATTTTCCATACATTTGTTCAACATTTTTATTGGGAAGTATTTTAAATTCATTAAACTTGAACTTAAGCACATGATAGTGTTCCTCGTGAACCTTCTTTGAACCAAGATGTATGGTCTTGAGCTCCTCCCATATTTCTTGAGTGGTGCTCTTGGTATGCACTCTCCCAAAGACATCTTCACTAATAGCTTCAAATATGATGTTCTTGGCTCTAGCGTCACAAAGTAACTCATTTAGAGAGAGATTTTTCACCAAGCCATTGATGGTTGCATTCCAAACATCATAGTATTGAGCCGCAAAATAACTTATCATGCGGTAGGTCCAATAAGAGAAATTGAAACTCACAAGCTTAGGTGGACCACTACTACTTCCCAGGGCCATCTCTCTAGGTTGTTAAAGCACTAAAAAGAGAGTTGTGGCTCTGATACTAATTGAAAGGGTCTAGTGGCCCAAGAAGGGGTGAATTGGGTCTTTTTCAAATTTCTAGGAATTATATGCAAGTCCTTAACCTATCATAGTGATGCCCAAACCTAGAGTTTTGTCTATCTACTAGGAGCACGCAATCATGAAATGAATCTAGCAATGATCACAGTAGCAAGAGAAGTTCTTAACAAAAGCAAGTAAACAAGGCACAAGGAGAAATTCAAGCAAACATTCTAGACAAGCTTGTAAAACGAGAAAATAACAATTTCTAGAATATAATGGCAAGAAGGCAAAGAGAAAACCAGATTTATCCCATGGTTCGGCCAACATGCCTACGTCCATGTTGTTGAAGTCCTCCAACCCGAGCGACTCTTGGCTTGGCCAACACGCCTAGACTCAATTCTTGGTCACCTTGATGCTGATGCTTCACTACAGAGCTTGCCTCACGGAGAGGGAAGGTTTCCTCGGCCCTCGTAAATTACCGCCATCTCCGCTTCACACCGTTTGAATGGTAGATGACTTCCAGCGAACCACAAAGGCTCCAAGGCATCGACAAACCTCTTGTACAGCTCGTTCTTCAACTCTCTCAAGTGTATTACTCAATTACAAGGATAGATCAATGTGCTCTTATTCACTTGGGTGGCTCTTGGTGTTCTAAAGGTTCACTATAGTCTTCAGGAGCTTCAGGGGTCCAAGACCCATCTTACAATGGCTGGGAGATAGCCTTATATAGGCTAGGGGGCGTCTCATAGCCGTTAGAATCACTTTCAGAAATTGCTACCTCCGAATCGCATGTTGCGGATCATCCGCCCAGTAATAGGTCTGCATGCCGATCGTTGAGGTGATCGTTGAGAAGTTTCATCCATATGTTCTTCCATAGGGTGCTGCAGATTAACCATTTGTGATGCTTGGTCAAAACCCTCTTCTGACTTGATTTCTTATTCGGACATTTATCCGCAGGGTACTCTGGATGAATGCTGCAGAGTAATTCTTGCCCATTTCAGTCTTGTGTGAATCCTACCAAATTAGTCTGCTACTTTGTCCGTTGGTGTTTGAGGATTAATCATAGCTAGGCTTTAAGTTGAAAACCTTCTCTGGAGCCAAATTTAATTCGTAACTTTATCGGTAGGGTGCTCCGGAGTATATATGCAGAATAATCACTGCCCAGTCATTTCTTCACTATTCTGCGTTGAAATTGATCCACAACTTTGTTCGTAGGTATCTGCGGATGATCTGATGCACCAATTTTGTATATAGCTTGTCCAATTCATTCGTCTTTGAATTTTTTGTTGATTCTTTTCATTCAATTGCACATCTGAGCGATTGACTAACACATCTTGGTGACAATTAATGAAGTAGAGAGTTGGTCATTTAGTCTTTTCCTTCATTGTGTAGCCTTTGTAACTTTGACTTACACTGGTATAGAACCCGGTATAGCTCCTGGTTTGCAACCCGGCAGATCGCAGAAAACACAACCCAGATTAACATTGTTGGAGTACCCGGGGGGGGGGGGGGGGGGGGGGCGCTTAGCAGAGAGCCCCCTCACTCCCGGTTGTTATTACAATCCAGGAGCCAGTAGCGCCGGCTACCTCTCCTTCTAGGCCGACGACGGCCCGGTGTGCCCGTGTTCGTGTGTTGTCCAGAAAAGGCGGCAACATTAGCCTTGTTTGTTGATTAGCGTGAGAGTTGTTTTCCTCCTCAGCATGTTGCTCTAATGTATTCCGGTGTTCTTGTCCATTTGTTGTACTGTCACTGCGCTTGCAATTTCTATCGTAATATGTGAATTTGTCACACCAATTAATGAGAAATTCAGGTTGGCCTCAGAACTACAGTGGTGTTTCTAAGAAGAATAGAGATATTAATGCGATGTTCTTCGCTTATTACATTATGAAACCATAATTTCATTGTAACTTGTGGTCCATACTCTTTCAGTCTTTTGGGCATACTGGACTGTGGTCTTGGAGAAGTACATGGTGTAGCTGGTGTGAAGGGATCAGGAAGGTACTTGTCTAAAAAGTGTATTATAAATATACTGCTAAGAATGTTTGTTTCCGTTTGCAAGCGCAGAGTGTATTTGTTTACCTCTTCCTTTTATGCAGTGTCGAACATGTGTAACACATAATACATTAAATGTTGCAGGATTGTAATCGATCATAAAGATGGAATTGCAGTAGCTGAAATTGGCCATATGCTAGAAATTGAAAGACTACATAGGTCTGAGGAAAGCGAGACCGGGGACAGATAAAGATAAAGCAGGCTACTTGCTATCGGTTTTCTTGTTTGTTTTAATTGCATAATTCAGCGCAGCATTCGTCTACTGCACTACTCCGTTGTCGCACGTTTCATGTTGGGTGGAAATTAACAGTTAATATTTGTGTGAAACTATATATTCTGTCGGTAAGTTGAGTAGTATATATGCACGGACCATCTGAGCAAAATGGAGAGGTAACTTCTCACGCACGCGTCGGTAATAAGTTCAGTAAAAAGTAGGGCTGGGAGCCGGCTAAATGTATGGAAGAGAAACAAGGAGAGAGGAGGGGGGAGAGAGGACAAGCGGGCTGTAAACTTACAGCCGGCTCGGACACAAGAACCAAGAAACTTTGTGAGAGAGATGTGCGAGTCATGTGTTAATAGTGAAAAGCTAACTATTGTATGGGTAGGCTGGAACAAGGCTGTAACGAACCTTACAGCCCATTTGCCGGTTGTATTATTAGCCTTGGCCTAATATGCATGTGTTAGTGTTGACGACCGATTTTGGCAGATGAGCTGCTCAGGCTGGCCAAAACCAGACTGTCCGGTTCTCCGAATCAGATGGTCCGGTTTTTCTACAGTGCTCAAAATGCAGAACGGACTTCACCATTGCATCGGGCTCATCGAGTACATCAAGATTCATACGTGGGTCGCCGAAATCAAAGTTCGGATGAAGGAGATATGATGCCGGGAAAGTGCACACCTGGGCGAAACGGTACAGTCCGGTTTGGAAACCGGACAGTCCGGTTTTGGTCGGGTCCGACTCAAACTCTGCGTTTCAGATTTGTTTCGAGGCCCACTTCTTTGTTTCTTTGCGTGAGAAGTCCAGCCGCCCTGTAGAACGAGGGGTGATGGCCGACGGACGTAGACAACACATAGCAAAGTCGTTCTTTACCTTTTATCAAATACTAACTCTACTTTTCCAACCCCATGCTTCCTCTCTTCATCTCCACGATGGCTTGAGGCGTTCCTGGCGGCTCCGTGCACCCTGGAACAACTCTAGGCGGCGCTACCTCTGACGGGGTCCCTCCCGAGGCGGCGACGATAGGATTTTCCGAGCTCCAGGGAAAACCGGACTGACCGGTTTCCAAAATTGGACATACCTATTTTCCTGGGTGACGGTGAGTTCAGGCTCCAGATCACGCTCGCAGTTCGGCAGTTTCGTGTGTTGGTCCAAAAGTGATGCAACACATTTTGGCGACTCCGCTGGGAACGATTGATCAGGTTCTTGAACTGATCTAAGTATATTTCCCAGCGGAGTCGCACCAGTACGATTGATAAGTGTATTTCTCCTTTGCCTGCATTGGTTTCCCCAGTAGCTCCTTGTGGTCATACTGATGGATTTGGGCCGAACGTAACCTCGCCCAACACAATGTCGTACACATCGGGTGTTTTCAATACTATTCCTGCAAGAGATGTGTATGGTAATGTGAACCACATGTCGACAGGGGGCAGCCCCACATGAGTGCCAATGCAGTAGCTGTAGTACCGAACTCGTCTAGAATAATGGATGAGAGATGTCAGTCGGATACATGTTCCATTGAGAGCAATTCCGATAAACCGACTGTTGGGTGATAGAATCACACAAATGAAGTATGAGGTGAAAATAATATGCGAATTGCAACTGTATTTCAATCTGTCGTAAAAGTTTATACCCCAGGGGGTATTTATAGACCCTCCTGGCTTCGCTACCTTTAGAAACCTTACAACATAGATCACAACAGCCCTTATTCAATCAGCTAAACATTCATCAGCGAAGTACTACAGCCTACTTCGTTGCTGTCCTCTCGACTTCTTCATCAACATCAGTCTTTGACAAATTCTTAGACTTTGCAGGTCGCCTTGTTGATTCTCATGCGAAGCTACCCCGTCATCTTCGCTAAGTGCCTCGAGTATAGCGAAGCCACCTTCGCCAAACAACCTGAAACACGCAAGAATACACAAGCGAAGTAGAGAATAATCATAGCGAAGTGTCCACGTTATCTTCGCTGGACATGTTAGTATCTCAAATGTTTGTAATGAAAAGTTTTATCTCCAAATTTTGGAATGGATGTTTGTGTGTCAAAGTTGATCCCCAATAGCAGCCCCTCGCGGGCAAAGGCCTACTCCAAAGGTCTGAATCCCACGAAGTTTATATGAAACTTTGCCTAAAAAATACCGTTCAAACTTTGGAGTTGGCCTGTTTGAATTTTGAATCCAACGGCTAGTTTTGACCGGTTGACCGAGCTTTGCCTATATATAGCGAGGCCCCCCTGAGGCTGTCATTTTTAGAAGAGGGGAAGCTCTGCCAAAATTTTTCTTGAGCTAGAAAATTTGAGATAGTTTTTCTTGACATCTGTTGCTTTTGTTCGTCTTTTCTTGAGATCTCAGGCGAAGTGTGTTTGACAACTTCAGCGAGGTTTGTTTCGTTTAACTTTTATGCTTTGTGATCTTGTCTGGGTTATTTTGATTTTTGAATTTTATAGATGTCTTCATGAGACTTACAAGATCAAGTTCAATCTCAAGAGAGCTTAAAAGTTGATGATGATAGTTTACCTGTGGATTCTGACGAAGAAAATCTTGATGATGTTGATGCATCTGTCGAAGATTTGATCAAGGCTGACGAGGGTTTTACCTTGACTTTTGGTAAAACTTTGTTTGAGAAGAGTCATCTTGATGAAATGGTTCGCTTGAAGATTATTGAGCATGATCAAGTAAGAGTTCATGATCCTAAGGAGTCTAATCCAAAGCCTAATCTTGATGGGTGCATTGTCTACCGGGAACTATTTACTGCTGGTCTCCGTTTCCCTTGTCAAGACTTTTTAGAAGATGTGCTTAAGGCTCTCAATATTCAAATGCATCATTTGACACCAAATGGTGTAGTTAGGCTAGCGCAGTTTGTCTGGGCTATGAGATCTCTGGAATGCAATGCTGATATTGCTGCTTTCTGCGAACTTTTTGAAATGCATACTCAGTTCAAAGAGTTTATGCTTGATGGTCGGGTGATCACTAAGTGTTTTGCTTTTTCAAGTTTTAAAATGGCTCGTAATGCCGTTCAAGTTTCTCCGGCAACTAGGAATAAGTGGGGTACTAGAGATTGGTCGAGATATTGGTTTTATCATAAAGTGCCCATGGTTGAGGAAAGGGACCCTATTACAAAGAAAATGGTGAAGAAGTATCCAATGGCTGCTAGAATGGAAATTGAGAAGTTTAAGCTGTCTCCGTCTTTTCCTACTTCCATAATCTCGAAGACTGCTGTGAAGGCGTACAAGTGTACAGCTTTGCTACAATGTGCTAGGGATTTTGTTGAAGAGTATGCTGCTGCTAGAATTTGGCCGTTGAAGAAAGGTTAGACTTTTCAGCGGTTCTATGCTAAAAAAGTCCGAGGGGTGAACTACAAGTTCCCGGATAATGACTTTCATCGTCCGAGGACTTTTGCTTGTGATGAAGATTTTGTGAAATCTGTTGAAGGCCGAGCTGAAGATTTTCTTGGAAAATATGTGTTGAATGAGAAGAACAATATCGATAAAATTCTTGGGAAGGAATACAAGCGTTTGAACAGAGTTTTTGAGGTTGCGTAGATTGAGTATGGTGAAAGGCCTCCTCCTGCTTATCGTCATGAGAAGAAGCAAGGTCAGAAGAAGGAGAGGGGTGCTGCTGCTCAGGCTAAGGGTGCTAAACGTAAGGCTGGTCCTAGCAAAGCTATTGCCAAGAAACTGAAAAAGAATCAAAGTCCTTCTGTCTTACTTGATGCTGAAGAAACTGATGCTGTTTTGGAACGGAGCTTGGATATTGAGGAAAATTTGGTTGTTGGTTTGGGTGGTTCTGGAGAAGGAGATGTTGGTACTTCCAAAGTTGTTGGTGATGTTGGTGTTTCTGAGTCTCAACATGTTAAAGAAGAGGTAAGAAAAATTACTATGGTTTTTTCTTCTAGTGGTTTTACTCCGTCGTTGCTTACTCCGCTGAGTGATGTATTGTAGAATACGCAGGGTCAAAATTTGCCAGCCAAGGATTCTGCTGTAGTTGCTAATGTCGAAATTTTGGTTTCTAAAAAGGAAACTTTTGTTGAGGGTTCTCGAAGAGCTGCCGATCCTATTTCGCCAGGACTTGATATTGAGGCTCCTGTCGTTGGGTCTCATGATGGGAATGTTGATGCTGGGAAGACTACTTTGCTTGAAGACCCTGCAACAGTTGGGGTTGGCAAAGTTGGTATCCTGAATGTGGCGAAAAAGTTGGTGGCTCTAGAGTTTATTCTCTTAATTTTGAAGAGAGTGATGACGAAGTTTTTGATGAGGAGACTAATGATGAACTGTTGATGCGCTTATCAAGCTCCACTATTCATGTTGAATCTGGCAAAAAAGTTGATTGTAACTTGGGAGAACCCGTTTCTACTGGTAAGTAATGTGTTTTTATGTCCGACTTATTTATCTTGCGCTGTCTTGTTTTGCTTAATCCTTAATTTTTGTCTCTTTGCAGAAACTATTTTTCCTCATGCACCGTCTTCTCCTCAGAAGAGTGTTGATTTTAGTAAGATGAAAAATGTTCAACAAGATTCTTTGACTCCTGTTGTCCTTGCTGGTGGTGAAGGAGAAATTTCTGATGCTCTAAAGCGGGGCTTGGAGTTTTGCCAAGAGAAAAGTTTAGGTCTTGATTGTTTTAAGTTTATAGGTATTAGGGCTGATAAACTTTGGATGATGTCTCGTACTTCTGAGGTTCAGCTATCAAAGTGTATAGATGAGGCTTTCACTGTCCCTGATGCGGAGCTTGAAATATCGAAGAAGCCTTTGCTCGAAGTTGCTGACGCTGGCTTATCTATGATGTACAAAGGTTCTCTCTTGATGAGAGGTTTGCGGACGGGCCTAGAAGAAAAAGAGAAGAACTTTGCCCTTCGCGAGCGTGATTATCAAGTTGAGATCCAAAATCTGAAGGAGCAACTTGTAGGGAAAGAAAAGGAGAGAGCTGATGCCGTGGATGCTCATAACAATTTGGAGACTAGGTTGATTAGTGCTTTTGCTAATGTTGAGAGAAAAGAGGATGAGATGAAGAAAATTGTCGTAGAGAATGAAAAGTTGAAAGAAGGTATGTGACGTATTGAGAAAAAATTAACAGAGAAGGACAAATCTTTCTTTGATAACTGCAATCGTATCTGGGAACTCTATTTTGAAAGCTATGATAAGTTTGGAGCCAGGCCTGGAGAAAAATGCTAGGATCTTGGTAACCGTGATAGTTTCTTTAGTTGGCTTTGCCGCCAGTACGAAGATTTGTCTTGAGTTATGGAGACCACAGTTGATATTGGGGTTTACTATTTTGCTCGTGCTTTGTGATGACCAGTACAAGTTTCCTTCTATGGATAACTTGACTAATGTGTCGAAAGCTACTCAAGTGTTGTGTAACAAGTATCTTGAGCAGTATTGGAGGTCTGGTGGTCGAGCTCATTGTTTTGATAAAGCTAAGGAGAAGTTGTAGAAGGTATGCGATGTATTTAGCTTGTTGTGGTCTTTTGTATTCTTTGTGTCTAACTTTTTCTTTTTGCTTGTTAGCAAATTATAAAAGAGGCGGAGGCTGCTCAGAAGGAGGCCGAGTAGGTTGCAAAATGGGAGGCTAGAACTAGGGGTCAAAGTTGTGCTGGATCGAGCAATGTTAGTGGCGGCCATCCTTAGGCTCTAGTTTTCCTTTCTTTTGTGAGATGAGGGAGTTTCAAGATACATTTGTTTTTAAGTTATCATCTTTGTAAAGCACACGCTTGGAAGTTGTTGGACTATTTGTCCATCCTGCACAGGTTCCTCATGCTGAGCCTGTGCAGGATGTCGAAGATATTACTCCGCTGTTAATATGTAAGGATGACTTTGTTTTCGAGGCTACCGAGTTCTATGATTTTCGTGCGAAGTATGATGGTTATGATGTTGATGATTTTCTCACTCGTAAGTTTCACTTTTGTTATTTTGAACTCGAATTTTTTGGGAACTCTATCTTACAAAATTTTTATAGATGTGAATAAACGATACCATAGTATCAAGCCTCCCAACTGCCGGGTGTTTGATTTCACAAATTTTTCTCAGGTAAGGTTTGATACGTGGGTTCTTATTTGCTTTATGATTGAGCTTTTTGATGTCTTAACTTTTTATTATAGTCGTCGGGGTCGAGTACTTCGCCAGCAAATGTTTGTGAGGATTATTTGCTTCGCGAGGCGGACAAGATTATTAACGAAGTTGTTAGTGACATACTTGGTGATGCAGCCAAAGTAGTTTGCTCTCAAGATGACTAGTATATATTTTGTAATTGAATAAATTATACTGCAAACATTCTATTGTGTTGCGAAGTGTGTGAGTTTACCTTCGCATGTATGGATGGGTGTTGAATAAACACTTTGTTGAGTTGGATAACTTAGTTTTTAGAAAATTTCCCTTTTGTTTGAATAAATCGCGTGCACTTCGCTTAGGAATGTTTTTACTTTAACAAGATTAAGTTGAAAAATTTTCCTTCATGGATTTTGAAATGCCGTCCCCCTCTCTTTCATTCGAAGTGGGCACGTGCACTTCGCTTAGGAATGTTTTTACTTTAACGAGATTAAGTTGAAAATTTTGCCTTGATGGATTTTGGAATGCCGTCCCTTCTTTTTCGTTCGAAGTGGACGCGTACGCTTCGCTTGGAAGCATGTAACATTTTCGCCTTGGTGAAATTAAGTCAAAAAATTGCCTTAGCAAATTTTAAAACGCTGTCCCTTTTTTTTCGTTCGAAGTGGACGCGTACGCTTCGCTTAGAAGCATGCAACATTTTCACCTTAGTGAAATTAAGTCGAAAAATTTGCCTTAGCAAATTTTGAAATGCCGTCCCTTCTTTTTCGTTCGAAATGGACGCGTACGCTTCCTTAGAAGCTGAAAGCATTTTCACCTTAGTGAAATGGAGTCGAAAATTTGCCTTAGCAAATTTTGAAACGCCGTCCCTTCTTTTTCATGCGAAGTGGACGCGTACGCTTCCTTAGAAGCTGAAAGCAATTTCACCTTAGTGAAATGGAGTCAAAAAATTTGCCTTAGCAAATTTTGGAACGTCATCCCTTCTTTTTCATTCGAAGTGGACGCGTACGCTTCGCTTAGAAGCATGCAACATTTTCACCTTAGTGAAATTAAGTCAAAAAATTTGCCTTAGCAAATTTTGAAACGCCGTCCCTTCTTTTTCATGCGAAGTGGACACGTACGCTTAATTAGAAGCTGAAAGCATTTTCACCTTAGTGAAATGAAGTCAAAAAATTTGCCTCAGAAAATTTTAAGTTGGATAAGTTAGCATTTTTTAGATTTAATAAAATATTGATGCTAACTTAGTTTTGCAAAATTTGTGCCGATATGGGAGAATATGTTGGATATACTCTTCGGCATTTTGTACTTTTAGTTGTGCAATGTAGAGACATATCTTTGGGGAAACTACTTTCTCATTTATGTTTTATGAGATTTACAAAGAGACTGCCTTGTTAAAAAATCACTCACCCTGCGAAGGGTTTCCCCTGAGTGGAAAACGAGTGTAGCTTGGTTATGTTGTAAATTTGCTTGGAATGAAACTTCTACTTCTACTTTGCAGGAAAGAAATCTACTCTTTTAGTTTGGCTATGGATAGTATTTGCGAAGTGCTTCTATATTCCAAGTGTGACTGAGTTCTTCACCTTTCAGATTTGCTAGATGATATGCACCTTCTTTGCTTGTTCTTGTGATGATGAAAGGCCCTTCCTACTTTTGTTGGAATTTTCCCACTGTGTCTTCATCTCTTTTTATTTTGAGGACAAAATTTCCTGGTGCTAACTCTCTTGGCTTGACTTTTTTGTTGTACCACTTCTGTGTTTCAAGTTGGTACTTCTTGATATTCTCAAGTGCTTCATTTTTTTCTTCTTCGAGTAAATCTTTGCTTGTTGCTTGATCCTCTTCTGTGATCATTTGAATGTTATGTTCATGGTCCCTCATACTTTACTTCTTCGGGGGTCATTGCTTCATCTCCGTATAGTAACTTGAATGGAGAAAAATTTGTTGGCCTTGGCTTCGATGTGTTGTGAGACCAGATAACTCTTGGTAATTCATCTACCCATTTTCCCTTTTTTAGATCTGTTAAGCATTTTGATATTCCTGTGCAAATTATTCCATTTTCTCTCTACTGCATCGTTGGACTATGGATGCCTTACAAATGCGAAACAGAGTTTGATTCCCATTGATTGGCAGTATTCTCTGAAGTCTTCGCTATCAAATTGGGTTCCATTATCTACTGTGATGTGTCTTGGAACTCCGAATCTGCATATGATGTTTTGCCATAGGAATTTTTTTCATTGTATGAGAAGACATGTTTCTGATTGGTTTTGCCTCAATCCACTTGGTGAAATATTCAACTGCTACTACTGCATATTCATAGTTGCCTTGAGCTGGGGGTAATTTTCCAATTATGTCGATGCCCCATCTTGCGAGTGGCCAAGTTGGTTCAATTGGTTGTAAGTTTGTTCCTGGTGCATTGACTTTGCTTCCTGCCATTTGGCAATTGTGACAGGTCCGAATTATTTCTTTCCTGTCACTTTGAGTGGTTGGCCAGAAAAACCCTTGCCTGAAAGCTTTCCCAACTATTGATCTAGCCCCAGCGTGGCATCCCCAGATTCCCTCATGTATTTCTTTCAGGTGGTTTTTTCCATCTTCTCTTGAGATACACTTTAGGAGTGGCTAGCAAATTCCTTCCTTGTACAGTTCTTCATTGATAATTTTGTAACTTCTGGTCTTTTGCTTCATTCTTATTTCATCAACTTTGTTTTCTGGCTCGTAAAATCCTTTGAGGAATGCCATAATTGGAGCTCTCTAGTCTTCGCTTTCTATGATGTGTAGTTCTTTCGGTTGTTCAACTTTTGTTTTTGTTGAGGCTTTGGTGATAGTTTGGAAGAATACTTCTGGTGGTAACTCTAACTTTTGGGCGGTGGCTTTTGCAATTTTGTCTGCATCTGTGTTATCTTTTCTTGAGATACTTTTTCACAGTGAATCCAGCGAAGTGTTTTTCTTGATCCTTTAATAGTTGGAGATACTTTGCTAGCTCTGGATCTCTTGCTTTGTAATTTTTCTCTATATGCCTAGCCACAACTTGAGAATCTGTCTTGATTATTATCTTTTGAATTCCCAGTGCTCTTGCTTTGCGAAGTCCTAATAATAGTGCCTCATATTCTGTAATGTTGTTGGTGCATTGAAAGTCTAGTCTTGCTGCGTATTTGAGTTTGATTTCAGAAGGTGAGGTTATGATTGCTGCTGCTCCTACGCCGACAAAGCCCCAAGCACTGTCACAGTAGATTATCCATTCTGGTTGCTCCATTCTTTCTTGATTGTACTTTGAAGGTGTCCAATCTACTACGAAGTCAGCCAACACTTGAGATTTGATTGCTGTTCTTTTCTCAAATTTGATGAAGTATTGAGACAATTCTGCAGCCCATTTTCCCAATCTCCCTGAGGACTTACAGCCTTGTAGCACTTCTTTGAGGGGTTGATTTGTTGGCACTCTTATTTTGTGTGCTTGGAAGTAGTGTTTTAACTTTCTGGATGCCATAAGTACTGCATGTGCAATTTTCTCGATTTCTGAGTAGAAAATTTTTGATCCAGACAATGCTTCGGATGCGAAGTATACTGGAACTTGTCTTGTTGAGTGCTTATTTTCTTCTTCTTGTATCAGTACTGCACTAACTGTACTTTTGTTTGCTGATACATATAGTAGTAGATCTGCCGTTGGGTCAGGTGTTGCCAAAGTTGTGGGGTTGGATAGATGCTTCTTTATTTCTTTGAAAGCTTCTTGTTGTGCTTGACTCCAGTTGAATTTTTTCTTTTTCCCTTTTAGTGCTTGGAATATTGGGAGGCTTCGCTCAGCTGATTTGGACATAAATCTGTTCAGTGAAGCTAATCTTCCTGTCAGCTTTTGGATGTCCTTGATATTTCTTGGCACTTGCATATTTAGTATTGCCTTCACCTTCTCTGCATTTGGGTCAATTCCTTTTGCGGATACGATGCACCCCAAAATTTTGCCTGTTTGAACTCCAAATGTGCATTTTTCTAGGTTCAACTTTAGATTTGCTTTTCTGAGGTTTGAGAAGGTTTCTTGTAAGTCTTCGACATGGTCTTCTCTTTTCTTGCTTTTGACTACCAAGTCATCAACATACGCAAGCAAGTTTCTTGGTATTTGATCTTTGAGGACTGTGGATGTCATTCTGATGAAAGTTGTTCCTGCATTGCGAAGCCCCTCGGCCATTCTTTGGAAATAGTAAGTTCCAAATGGTGTGATGAAACTTGTGTATTCTTCATCTTCTTTTTTCATCCAAATTTGATGATAGCCTGAATAGCAATCGAGGAAACTGAGCATTTCACTTCCTGCAGCTTGGTCTACTAGAGTATCTATTCTTGGTAGAGGGAAGTTGTCTTTTGGACATGCCTTGTTGAGATCTGTGAAGTCTATACACATTCTCCACTTTTTGTTTTTCTTCTGCACCATGACTATGTTTGCGAGCCAAGTTGTGAATTATACTTCTCTTATGACTTTTGCATCTAGCAATCTCTGGACTTTAGCTTTCATAGCTTGTGTTCTGTCTTCGGACAACTTTCTAAGTTTTTGCTTTTTCAACCTGAAGTTTGGGTCGATGTTTAACTTGTGTTCTATGAAATCCCTGCTTACTCCTCCTAAGTCTTGTGCAGACCAGGCGAAGATGTCCTTGTTACTTTGTAAGACTTGTATTATCTTTTCTTCTTCTTCTTTTGATAAATTTGTGCCGATGATAACTTGTCTTTCTGGCACCATTGGGTCGAGTGATACTTTCTTTGTGTCTTCGCAAGGCTTCGCATTTTCTTGTGTCTTCATATTTTCAGTTTCAAGCTCATCATCTTCTTCTTCTTGTATGACATGGATATTTTTGAAAGCTGGACTTGCATCTCTTTCTATGTTTCTTGCCTCTGTTTGATCGCCAAAGATGGTTATGATGCCATTGATTGCTGGCATCTTCATGCATAAGTATGGGTAGCTTACTATGGCTTCAAAAGCATTTAAACTTTCTCTTCCAAAGAATGCATTGTATTGGCTGTGCATTTCAACAACACCAAATGCTATTTGCTCTGTTCTCGCATTGTTCACTGTTCTGAAAAAGACTGGCAAGACAATTCTATGGACAGAGTTTATTTTCTTTCCGCCGAAGCCAACTAACGGGTGCTCGGCTCTTCCCAAGATTTTTCTGTCAATTTGCATTGCATCTAGAGTTCTTGTGAATATGATATCTGCTGAGCGGCCACCATCTATTAGAATTTTTGATACTGCCCACCCTTCAATGTTTGCTTCTATGACCATTGTGTCCATATAAGGGTAATCTTTGAGCTTGAGATCTTGTTCTGAGAATGTGATTGGCATGTGGGACCATCTTGTTTTCTTGAATGGACCTTTGACTGCTATAGAGTTTACTCTTCTGAAATAATTTCTTCTTTCATTTCTTGTGTCAAGCTCCATGCTGTTTCCTCCGAAGATTGTCATAATTCTGCCTTTGCTTGGGATGATTGCATTCCCATTGCTTGTTGATGCTTCGAATGTTGGGTGAGAGAAATTATTGTGTTGAATTTGGTTGTTCCTATTTGCTATTGAACTTTCAGGGTGAAAACTTTGCTGCTGACTTGGGCCCCATTGATTTTGCGAGCACACTCCTAATGGCTGGCAATTGTAGATTGGTGGAGGTGGTGGCAACATGTGCTGAGGGTAAGTTATTGGCAAGTAACTTGTTCTTTGGGGAGCTAAATGATTGACAACTTTCAGCTGCGAAGGTGCTCTATTCTCTTCTTGCATTTCTTTGATGCTTTTGTTTACTCTTGGGCACATCTTTGATGTGTGACCAGCCCCTTTGCCATCTATGATGCAGTACATTTCTTCGGGCCTTAAAATTTTCCTTTCAAAGTTTCTGCTTTGGTTGTTATAGTTTGGCCTTTGTTGGAAATTCTCCTTGTAATTTCTATTGCTTTGGAAATTTCTTTGATTGCTTGAGCTTGGACCTCGGCTGTTGACTTCGCTTGTGTTGTTGATATGGTTTATTCTCTAAAATGGTCTTCACTCTGTGTTTGTCACTCTTGAGTGTTGGAAATTGTTGTTTGCTCTTGACATGTTTTTTCTCCGTTTTCTTCTTCTACTCTTTTTCTATAGTCTTCATCGGATTCACAATACTTTCTCATTTCTTCGTATAGTTTTTCAACTGTGGTTGGTCTTTCCCTTTTGAAGTGTGAGGAAAGTTGGCCTGCTCGCAGTCCTTTAATTGCTGCTATGATGTTGACTTTGTCTGGTATATTTGGTATTTGAGCTTTTGCTTGTATAAATCTTTTGTAATACTGGCTCAAGGGTTCTTTTGGTTGCTGCTTGATGTTGAAAAGATCATCACTTGTGCGCTCAACTCTTTGTAGGCCTTGGAAATCTAAGAGCAGGGTTGTGCGAAGTTGATCCCAAGATTTGATTGACCTTGGTTTTAGCGAAGAGTACTAGTACTGAAACGACCTTGATTTTCACGAAGGGAAATCCACAGTGTCGGAGTGTAATATGACCATTTAAATCACATTACCCGATAACAGTTGAATCCATAATCCATACATCGAATAAAAGAGAGCAAATAGAGGGAGTTACAATAACTTTTTACATCGCCACAGGGCGGAATCAGAGTTCATGCAGCATAACAGTAAAAGCTTGGGGTGCGGAAGTTATCTTCTTCTCTCCAACTTGAGCGTAGACACGAAACCCTCATCGCTGTACTCCCCAGATGAGTACTCACTCCTTGAACCTGAAACCAAATTTTCAGTACGATTTGTACTGGCCACACTCCCACCCTATGCATTGCTTTGTGGAAGTGGATGCAAAAATGAGGATATCTCAAAAGGAACCTATAGGGCTGGGGTTTTCCTATGAATTGTTCAAGTATATGAAACAATAGTATAATAAACAAGTTTTAAACACAAACCCATTCCCTTCATCTATCTCCATCCATATCTGTAACATCATCTCATCTCCCCCAACACCCTCTCAGACTCGGGTCAACAAGCCAACTCCCTCTTGGCTTGCCTCAGCGGCGCGCAGCCCTCAAACTGGCTCATGGCCGGAAAACACACTCAGAGGAAGGTAGAACACTCCACTCACTAGTCCGGTGCATACGAAACATAGGAAAGGTCCATAGCCGAAGATTCGGCATATGTATCGATCGATCAACCATACATTCTGCAGAGGTTTCACTAATCCACCAGATAACCATCATCGATGCACGCGCGCACCAAGGCAGATTCCGAGCGCCTACTGCCATAGGCGATGCCACTCTACCATCCAGCACTGGATCACTGGAATTGTGAAGAGAGCATGTATCCGCTCCCGTAGAGGATGCCATGCCATGTACCCACTCCCGAAGGGGGTGCCATGATCGTCTCGGTAGGGTGTTAGCTCCATCCCATGCATATACCTTCCTATCACTTCTCACCTAGCAGTAGTGGCATCGACCTATCCAGCGGTTCGGCCATCTCCCACCCATGGAGAGCGAGTGGAAAGTAAGAGATTCCTAGGTCCGGATACCAGCGCAACAGTTCCTAGATTTGACCAAACCGGGATATCTTCATCAGGGTTTATCTTTAACGTGCTACCACGGCACCTTCATCCCGGGCTCCACCTCTCAGAGGATCACACCCAAGGACCCCCATCACATCTCAGTTAGCCCGCCATAGGCTCCTCTCATGGGAATGTCCAGAACCATTCCCTGGCAAGACTTGCTCCAAAAGCTCATCGTAGATTCTGGCTTGATCGACTCAACCCTCACCCTACTCCCTGCCGTAAGCTCCACCCCAAACCTGGATATAACATCATCAGCTCACATGCCCATCTGAAACATCAACTCACACATCCAGCCTGGTACCCTCCAGGCCTTCCCCGGGTTCATCACGTCGCATCAAAATGTAAGCGAGTGAAGTATAGAAATATAAGTATAGCAGATAAGTAGGTGGCTATCATAACAGCGGGTAAGCAGGTGATAGTTTACAACAAGGTAGGGCTCATCAAATAAGTACTCTATCATGCAGTCCTAGCACAGGCATAGCATTATAGCAACATGAATTTAAAGCACTAGCCATGCTATAATTGCATGTGTAATGGGATCTACGAGGTTGGATGGTGTGTGGCACCTTCACTGACGTAGCTGTCGGACTTCTCTTGGTAGTCACTATCATCAGACTTGTCCTCGCTCGAGCCTGTAACGAGATTTAACGGTCGCGGAAGCAACCCCTATAGATTAGCACAAAGAACAAATGCAAAATAGAAGATCCAAATACACTCAAACATAGCCTAGATAGATAGGGCTTGATTTATAGAAAATTTGGATATGTGGATCATAATTTTCTGAGCTCGTATGAATTAGTTATGAATTTTTAAAGATTTAACCATTTTCTGAAAAGAAAAAGGGCTCGAAGGTTAGGTATCGAGGGGTACGGTCTCGAGGGATATGGTCTCGAGGGGTACGGTCTTGAGGATACTGTCTCGAGGGGTATACTCTCGAGGGTACAGTCTCGAGGGGTTACGGTCTCGAGGGGTACGGTCTCGGGGGTTACGGTCTCGAGGATATGCTCTCGAGGGGTACGGTCTCGAGGGTTACGGTCTCAAGGGTATCCTCTCGAGGGGTATGCTCTCGAGGCTATGCTCTTGAGGGGTACGGTCTCGAGGGGTTACGGTCTCGAGGGTATGCTCGAAGACGGTAAACTGCTCTGCTTCTACAGCGGTGCTCGGCCGGTGATGGCGGGGTTAAATATCCGGCGGGGGCTGCTCCAGGACTTCGCTAACCCATGCATCGTCCTCGGGTCATCAAGGCGGACACGTAGGTGGTCATCAAGTCAGGAGCTTGGTTTCGGCGATGTGCTTTACGGCGGACAGCGGCTCGATGTACACTGCACACCAAGTCACTCTAGCTCCAAATTGGTGGCGTAGATGGGCGATTGGAGTCACGCAACACCTGCTCGAGGTGCCGACGGTGACCAAAACACACGGCGGAGTCCGCGCGGGCATCAACTCCCACTGCAGAGCTTCGACAGGTCTTCGGTGCACGGCAACGGCACTCTGAGAGGGTCCACGGTCTCCATCTCCTTGCCTAATCGATGCAGCTCATCAAGGCGGAGCTTCCCGGCTTCTTCTTGCTCCTCGGGGTGGTCAGAGGTGGCAGGAAATGATGGTGAACGGCGACGTTCTGGAGCGGCAATGCACTGACACGTCGACGACAAGGTGGTTTGGGTCGGTGCTCTGGCGAGGCAAACGCGAAGCTAGGGTACGCACGGGGTCCGTCTTATCAAGGCGAGCGCGGATCCGGAAACAATGGAGGTCGAGGCTCAACGGAAAGGCGGCTGGGTGATCTTGCCACGGCGGTGCTTGGCGCACGGCGATGAACTGGGCGGCTTCCGTTCCGGCATCCTCCCGATGCCGTGGTCCAAGAGGCTCGGCTAGTCTCGTGTGTGTGTGCGGGTGTGTCCAGTGAGGTCGGTAGTGACCTGGGCCTACGCACTCACGGCGGAGCGCCATGGCCAACAGCACGGCGGAGGGTTTGAGAGAGCGGCGATGGTGGTGCTCACCGACGGGTCGAAGAGGATGGAGGTGCGGTACAAGTCCAAGCGGCTTCAGCTCATGGTACTGCTCCTCCTTCCTGCTCCCGACGCAGCAGCGACGGCTCCGAGTCGACGGTCTTTCTCCCCAATTCCGGCGGTGGCTTCTTCTCCTTCCCCGACTCCTTTCTTCCTCCTTCCTTCAGCTTTTCTCCAATCGAGGCTGGCAAGGTGGAATTGGGCTCCACCAGAGCGGTGGCGGCGGCCTGGGAACCCTAGGGTGCCGGGGGTGCTTCCTTCATAGGGCGGATGTGGAGGTAGGTAGCCGACAGACGGTCGATCATGGCTTCTGCTTGATTGAGCGGCCAAGGGATGTCCATGTCAGCAGCTGAGGTTTGATCTGGGTCCAGAGAGCAGCGAGAGGGGCCTAGGTAGCGTTGGGTGTCAAGTTCCTTACCATGGGCACTTTACGCGGGCTGGTCGGTCCAGGTGGCTTGCGGGCGCGCGTCGATGCGGGGCGACATGGAATCGAGCGATCGAGGCAGGTTGCTTAGGAGCGACGCCGGGGAACAGTGCTGACGCGAGCGTGCGCGGCCGGTCGGGTGACCTCAGCGGGCGCGATGACATGTGGGTCCCACTGTGGGGCCCCATCGTCAGCGGCTGCGGCGGCTCGGTGCGGCGCGTGGACGCGCGCGGCTCTTGCTGGGCCGTCGGCCTGGTTGGGCCGCGCAGCGCGGTCTCACGCGGGCGAGCGCAGGCGCACGTGCGGGCGGGGCTAGCTGGGCTGCTCGGGCCGGTTTCCTTTTCTTTTTCTTTTCCTTTTCCTTTTTAATTTTCAAATACATTTTTATATATACTTATATATATGTGGTGTGCTAAATTTGTGCAACAAAATAGTGAGCATACATGGCCCAAATAAAGCTAGGGTATTATTCCCTTAATATTTATTTGTCAAAATAAATATTATGTTGCCATTTTTAATAATCATCACATAAACCAATTAAGAATCCAACTCACTCTTTTCATGCAACATGATGATTGAACAATTGAAACATTAAAATGTAACATGTGAACATAGAGCATTGTTATGAGATGTTAATTAATTTGCAACATATGAATGCCACGCATGACATGCTAGGTGTCGGTGTTCTGACCCTCGAGGGGCTAACACCAACGAGTAATATCGTGTCCGCGTGCTCCCTAATCCGGTGGGTGATGCAAGAATGACACAATGATTTATCCTGGTTCGGGCAAAGAAGGCCCTACGTCCTGCGGGGGGAGGGTGATTCGTGTTATCTTGCACCGAAGTGCTAGTACAGGGGAAAATACAAGCTGGTGTGAGGAGTGAAAGGTGGAGTTGGGGCGTGCGGACGCCTTGCTCTCGTCCTCCACAGGCTCACGGTGTCGTTCAGT
>CM041638.1:300720-319682 GCA_023333625.1 Bothriochloa decipiens | reverse complement strand
ATACATGGCCCAAATAAAGCTAGGGTATTATTCCCTTAATATTTATTTGTCAAAATAAATATTATGTTGCCATTTTTAATAATCATCACATAAACCAATTAAGAATCCAACTCACTCTTTTCATGCAACATGATGATTGAACAATTGAAACATTAAAATGTAACATGTGAACATAGAGCATTGTTATGAGATGTTAATTAATTTGCAACATATGAATGCCATGCATGACATGCTAGGGTTGATGCATATGTAAGGGGTAGATGATGACATGTCGCACCACATCATTCAGGATTTTGTCGAAAAAAATTTTGTAGTTCAAATTTTTGGGTTGTTACAGTCCTTCCCCCTCATTGGAATCTTGTCCTCGAGATTTAAGAGGTGTCATACCCTTCGAAGAGGTAAGGATACTGTAGCAGAAGTTGATTCTCATCTTCCCACGTTGCCTCACGTTCAGAGTGATTGCTCCATTGAACCTTGCACATAGGGATAGACTTGCTTCGGGTCTCTTTGGTGTCATAACCCAAGATTTTGATTGGGTGCTCCTTGTACTCAAGAGTATCCTGGATATCCAGCACATCAGTGGTGACTGCTTCCTCTTCTGGTACCCTTAAGCACTTGCGTAACTGTGAGACATGAAAAACGGGGTGTACTCCTGTTAACTCGGGAGGTAGTTCAAGCTTGTATGCAAGCTTCCCAACTTTCTGACAGATACGATACGGTCCAACATATCTTGGGGCCAACTTCCCTTTTACGTGGAATCTGATGGTACCACGAAGTGGAGACACTTTGAGGTAGACAAAATCCCCAACTTTGAACTCAAGGTCTCGACGCCTTTTGTCGGCATAGCTCTTCTGTCAGCTTTGGGCGATCCTCAGGTTCTCTCTGACTTGAGCTACTCCTTCTTCGGCTTCCTTGATCTTGGTGGGGCCAAAGACTGCTCTTTCGCCTGGGTGGTTCCACATCAATGGGGTTCTACATGGTTTGCCATAAAGAGCCTGGAAGGGTGACATCTTGATACTTGCCTAGTAGCCGTTGTTGTAAGAGAACTCAGCAAACGACAGACACTTCTCCCAATCTGTTCCATATTTGAGAACACTGGCACGAAGCATATCTTCTAGAATCTGATTCAATCTTTCTGTCTCACCATCTATTTGCGGGTGATAAGCAGTGCTGTAATCAAGGTCAGTCCCAATGGACTCATGAAGAGCTTGCCAGAATTGGGACATGAATTGTGGTCCACGATCTGACACAATACTCTTGGGAGCTCCATACAGCCTCAAAACCTCCTTGATGTACAAATCTGCCAACTGCTCTGCACGTATCGAAGTTCTAACTGGTATAAAATGTGCTACCTTCGTCAGACGATCGACTATTACCCATATAGAGTCATGACCTTGTTGAGATCTAGGTAATCCCACGATAAAGTCCATGGATATGCTTTCCCACTTCCATTCAGGAACATCGAGTGGTTTGAGTAATCCAGCGGGCCTTCTGTGTTCGGCCTTGACTCTGTTACAGATGTCGCATTCGGCCACATGTCTTGCAATGTCTGACTTCATGCCTTTCCACCAGAAATTCTTCTTCACATCTTGATACATCTTTGCACCACCGGGATGGATGCAATACTTAGAGTCATGTGCCTCTGACAGGATTTCCTTACACAGAGTAGGATTGCTGGGCACACATATTCTATCCTTGAACCAGATGGTTCCATGCTCATCTTCTCTGAATTCGGGGCTGTAGCCTAGCTTCATCAACCCATGAATGTACTCCATTTCTTCACAACTCTTTTGAGCTTCACGAAATCGCTCGGTGAGATTATACTCGATGCGAAGTTCGTGCAACAACCCATGGGGTACTATCTCAAGATGAAGATCTTCAATCTCTTTCTTCAATTTAGGTGGCAGGGTCGATAAGAACAGGGCATGACAATTGGTCTTGCGGCTAACAGCATCAGCGACTACATTCGCTTTTCCTGGATGATAGTGAATCTCCATGTCATAGTCCTTGATTAGCTCTAGCCATCTGCACTGTCTCATATTCAGATCTTCTTGAGTGAAGAAATACTTCAAGCTCTTGTGATCGGTGTATATATCACACTTGTTGCCAATAAGATAATGTCTCCAGATCTTCAGAGCATGCACAACAGCTGCTAGCTCAAGATCATGCGTGGGGTATCGTTGCTCATGCTCCTTTAGCTGTCAAGAAGCATAAGCAATAACCTTCCCATTCTGCATCAGCACACAGCCTAGCCCTTGGCGAGAGGCGTCACAGTAGACGACAAAGTCGCTAGTGATATCAGGTAAGGCTAAGATAGGTGTGGTGGTTAGCTTCTCCTTTAGAGTCTAGAAACTATGTTCACACTCCGGTGTCCACTCGAACTCATTAATCTTCTTCAAGAGATTTGTCATAGGACGAGCTATCTTCGAGAAGTTCTCAATGAATCGGCGATAGTAACCTGCCAATCCCAAGAAACTCCTGATTTCGGACACATTGCGAGGTTGTTCCCATTCTTTTACAGCCTCTATCTTTGCAGGGTCTACAGCAACTCCATCTGTTGAGAGTACATGACCAAGAAAAGCAACTTCTTCAAGCCAGAACTCACATTTGCTGAACTTAGCATAGAGCTGGTGTTGGGACAACTTCTCGAGCACTATCCTCAAATGTGCTTCATGTTCTTCGGCAGAAGGTGAATAAATCAGAATGTCGTCAATGAAAACCACAACAAACTGATCAAGATCCTCCATAAACACCTTGTTCATCATGTTCATGAAATAGGCCGGGGCATTCGTGAGACCGAAGGATACAACGGTGAACTCATACTGCCCATAGCGTGTGACAAAAGCTGTCTTGGGAATGTCTTCTTCCCGAATCTTCATTTGATGATAACCAGATCTGAGATCAATCTTTAAGAAGTACTTAGCACCACAAAGTTGATCAAGCAAGTCATCGATCCTGGGCAGAGGATACTTGTTCTTGATGGTGACGGCGTTGAGATTGCGGTAATCAACACACATCCTCATCGAACCATCTTTCTTTTTCACAAACAGAACAGGTGACCCCCAGGGTGAAGCACTAGGCCTAATAAAGCCTTTATTAGAAAGTTCCTTCAACTGCTTCTTGAGCTCTTCTAGCTCATCCACTGACATACGGTACGGTCGCTTAGAGATGGGACCGGTTCCGGGCACAAGATCAATGATGAATTCGACATCACGATCCGGTGGCATGTCGGGCAACTCTTCTGGAAACACATCCTCATATTCCCTGATAACGGGGACTTCCGCGAGAGTCTTCTCCCTTTTCTGAGATTCTTCCTGTGACTTGAGTGCATTCAGGGCACATAGAACAGATACTAATTTATCCTTCTGAGGTGCACATCTGACTGCTTGGCCAGAAGGATGAGTTATCTGAACATATCTGGGTGAACAAGAAATCAAACCCTTGTGCTCGGTAAGCCAATCCATGCCTAGGATGACATCCAAACCATTTGATGGTAGAAGGGTAAGGTTAGCTCGAAAGGTTAGACCCTCGATAGAAAGCTTCACTCCCTTGCGAATATGGGTGCTTCTCATCTCACCAAGAGGAGAACTGGTGACTATAGGCTCCAAACATGGAGTGATAGGTATCTTACTCTCTCGTGCAAACTTAGATGAGATGTATGAACATGTAGCTCCAGAATCAAACAGAACGGATGCTTTAATGCCATTAACAAGAAACATACCGTACACAACATCTGGGGCAGCTTGAGCTTCTTCTGCGTTCATGTGCGTGAGACGACCACGGCTTGCAGATCCACGATACTGAGACTTGGGTGCAGCAGGTGCGGGTGTCTTCTCAGGACAGTCAAACACCTTGTGCCCAGGTTTGCCACAACCAAAGCAAGTGAACGGCACACTGCCTGTGGGGGTTGGTGCAGCGGCCTTCCAGCTGCCTGAGTTTGGCATAGCACGAACAGGCGCAGAGTGATCAGTCCTGTGACGTGGCTGCGATGAGTGCTCACGGGGGTAGCGATCCTTCCCAGCACGGTCACGAGAGCGATGGTCACGAGAGTAACAGTCGCGGGAGCGATGGTCATGGGATAAGCGTGAGTGGTCAGCCGAGTAGGTACCACCACTCCTACCCGAGCCATAGGTAGAGTCCTTGCTGTAATGAGGACGGCTAGACGTCTTGTTCCGATGGAACCTCTTACGCTCATGGTCACGGTAGAAGCCCTCGGACTTCTTCTTCTCCCTTCTGGACATTTCTCCTGCCTCCTTCTGGTCTTTCTCGATCTGAATGCAATGATCGATCATGTCACAAAGTGTGTGACTCTTGGTGCCTCCCAGGGCTACCTTGATCTTGGGGTTCAGACCCTTTCTGTACTACATGATCTTCTCCTTCTTAGAAGTCACGACATGCAGAGGTGCATAGCGCAACAAACTGGTGAAGGTGTTGGTGTACTCGCAGATGTCACATCCCTTCTGGGTGAGGTTATGGAATTCCTCCTCTTTCTGCTCCATGACTCCCTCAGGAACATGGTACTCGATGAACTCATCTGCGAACTCATCCCGGGTGATGTGATCAGGGTCCTCATGAGCTTGGCGGTAGCTGTCCCACCAGGAATGCGCAGCTCCAGTGAGGTGGTGAGCAGTGATCTCGACTCGCTCCTCAGGGGTACAAGTGGTAAGCTCCAGCTTCTTCTCGATCTCGTGAAGCCAATCATCAGCTTCTAGCGGTTCCTTGTAGGTGCCATCGAAAGTGGGTGGCCTGAGCTTTAGAAAACCCTCAAGTTTCCTCTGGAAGTCATTCGGATTTCCTCCAAAGCGGTGATTGGCTCCGTTGACCAAAGCGGCAAGCAGCTGTGTCTGTTGCGCCATTACTTCCGCCAGGTTTGGCGGTGGTGGCGGTGGCGGAATCGGCTGCGGTGGAGGGTTCGGCTAAGGCGAAGGTCCATTGCCATGGGCATCACCTCCTCCAGTGGCACTTCCTGCTGGCGGGGTCCGCTCGCGATCGTTCCCACCCTGGTTGAGGTCGATGGGTGGAACACGACCTCCCCTTCGTCCATAGCGTCTTCCACGCCCATGCTCAGGTTTGGGTGGAGGCAGACGGTTGCCCAGATGTGCGGAGCGACGTGCAGACATCTGCGACACGGGTCGACAACTGTTTAGTATTTATTGGTTAAATATAATTAAATGATTTGAATGATTTAAGGAAAAATATTTAATCTATCCAACACTCATACAAAGAAGCAATAAGAGCCATAAAATGGATAAGATTGATCATTCATTACATGGTTGCATTACATGGCATCATCTCTAGCAGCTACGCTAGATGACGTGCGAGACTCGCACTACGAGAAGGTAACTCATGGATACAAGCTAACTCATGATGTGGCCATGCAGGGTCCACACTACTCTGACTCATACATCGGCGCGTGGTATACTCCTGGGTGAATACGGTTGCCAAGAACTATCAACTCCTCCTGTGACATGTGAAGGCGCTTCACATAAGCCTGAGCTTCTCCGAACTCCTTGGTAAGTGGCAGGTTGGTGGGAGCTGGACAGTGGTCATGCCTCAAGAGAGTCTGGCCAAACTGGAAAGTTTCCTATAAGGGATCCTTGCGTCTGGCTGACAAAGGAAGTCTGTCACGCAACTCAGCGTACTCCTGGTAGCGTCTCTCGTCGGCATTCTTCCAAGCTATCTTGAGTCTCTTGTACCTGTCCACCAAGGTCTCATTCTGAATCATCAGGGCAATCAGATGGCCTTGGTTGCACTGTGCTTTTGCTTCTGCTTTCTTTAGGGCTTTTATGAGCATTGACTTCTCACACTGCACAGTGAAGTTGCTCTTGCCATCTTCCCGTCTTCTCTTCTATAGTTCTTTGATCTCCATATCCTTGTCCATCTTCTCTCCCTCCAACTGGAGAACTCTTGCATCGAGGTAGTAGTTTTGGAGCCCAATGTCCTCAACCTTGTCTCGCAGGTCAGCGACCTCGGCTCTGTGAGCCCTTGCCTGACGTGCGAGCTTGTCCTTCAGCTGGGCGACTGTAGCCTCGAGCTCTTCTTTCTCCTTAGCTTCCTGCTTGTAGAACTCCTGGTACTCCATCAGAGTGTTGTGGTCGAGGCGTCTCTTCTTCTCCAGGTGCTCTATGTAGCGGTTCTGCTCGAAGAGGTGAGCTGTGGAGCCACGGTTGCAAAGACTGGTCTCAGCTAGGATGATTGGCCTGACCAGATCATCCTGCTGCTCTGGTGTGAGTAGAGAGTTCAGGGCCTGAGGAAGTAGACGAAACTCTATGTTGTGAAGGTGCTCGTAAGCGATCTTCATCACTTCACGCAGGGCCTTGAGTGACACAGCCTGGATTCCTTCCTCGATTGAGTCCTCAACTGTCATCTCCAGGAGAGCTGGTACTGAGGGCAGAATCTGACTTGCAGGGATCTCTAGGTGAGTGACCATGTAACCCTTGACTCCTCCTTCTGAGTCCAGTGCTCCAGTGCAGGTGTACTTGATCTCCTTGACAGGCACTCCGAGTACTCCCAAAACACGACGCAGAGTGTACAGAAAGCCTGGAAACTCCTGTCCCTCGTAGGTGAACTCAGCCTTGGGCATGCTGCTCAATGGTCCAAGCGGGGGTCCAAAGCTTGTCATCTGCACATTTCAAAGGGAAGAAGGGTCAGCAAGTCAGTAACAATAGAGAAGCCTTGCATAAGAAGAAATGCAGGGTCGGTATATAACCTAAAGAAAAACTGGTTTGTCCTGTACTAACGTCCATTTCTAGGGTTTTGTCCTAAGGTCAAGTATGGCTCTGATACCAACTGAAACAATCTTGATTTTCGTAAAGGGAAATCCACGGTGTTGGAGTGTAATATGACCATTTAAATCACATTACCCGATAACAGTTGAATCCATAATCCATACATCGAACAAAAGAGAGCAAATAGAGGGAGTTACAATAACTTATTACATCGCCACAGGGCGAAATCAGATTTCATGCAGCATAACAGTAAAAGCTTGGGGTGCGGAAGCTATCTTCTTCTCTCCAACTTGAGCGTAGACACGAAACCCTCAATCGCTGTACTCCCTAGATGAGTACTCACTCCTTGAACCTGAAACCAAATTTTTAGTACGATTTGTACTGGCCACACTCCCACCCTATGCATTGCTTTGTGGAAGTGGATGCATAAATGAGGATATCTCAAAAGGAACCTATAGGGCTAGGGTTTTCCTATGAATTGTTCAAGTATATGAAACAATAGTATAATAAATAAGTTTTAAACACAAACCCATTCCCTTCATCTATCTCCATCCATATCTGTAACATCATCTCATCTCCCCCAACACCCTCTCAGACTCTGGTCAACAAGCCAACTCCCTCTTGGCTTGCCTCAGCGGCCCGCAGCCCTCAAACTGGCTCATGGCCGGAAAACACACTCAGAGGAAGTAGAACACTCCACTCACTAGTCCGGTGCATACGAAACATAGGAAAGGTCCATAGCCAAAGATTCGACATATGTATCGATCGATCAACCATACAATCTGCAGAGGTTTCACTAATCCACCAGATAACCATTATCGATGCACGCGCGCACCTAGGCAGATTTCGGGCGCCTACTGCCATAGGTGATGCCACTCTACCATCTAGCACTGGATCACTGGAACTGTGAAGAGAGCATGTATCCGCTCCCATAGAGGATGCCATGCCATGTACCCACTCCCGAAGGGGGTGCCATGATCGTCTCGGTAGGGTGTTAGCTCCATCCCATGCATATACCTTCCTATCACTTCTCGCCTAGCAGTAGTGGCATTGACCTATCTAGCGGTTCGACCGTCTCCCCCCATGGAGAGCGAGTGGAAAGTAAGAGATTCCTAGGTCCGGATACCAGCGCAACATTTCCTAGATTTGAATAAACTGGGATATCTTCATCAGGGTTTATCTTTAACGTGCTACCACGGCACCTTCATCCCGGGCTCCACCTCTCAGAGGATCACACCCAAGGACCCCCTCACATCTCAGTTAGCCCGCCATAGGCTCCTCTCATGGGAATGTCCAGAACCATTCCCTAGCAAGACTTGCTACAAAAGCTCGTCGTAGATTTTGGCTCGATCGACTCAACCCTCACCCTACTCCCTGCCGTAAGCTCCACCCCAAACCTGGATATAACATCATCAGCTCACATGCCCATCTGAAACATCAACTCACACATCCAGCCTGGTACCCTCCAGGCCTTCCCCGGGTTCATCACGTCGCATCAAAATGTAAGCGAGTGAAGTATAGAAATATAAGTATAGCAGATAAGCAGGTGGCTATCATAACAGCGGGTAAGCAGGTGATAGTTTACAACAAGGTAGGGCTCATCAAATAAATACTCTATCATGTAGTCCTAGCACAGGCATAGCATTATAGCAACATGAATTTAAAGCACTAGCCATGCTATAATTGCATGTGTAATGGGATCTAGAGGTCGGATGGTGTGTGGCACCTTCACTAACGTAGCTGTCAGACTTCTCTTGGTAGTCACTGTCATCAGACTTGTCCTCGCTTGAGCCTGTAACGAGATTTAACGGTCACGAAAGCGACCCCTATAGATTAGCACAAAGAACAAATGCAAAATAGAAGATCCAAATACACTCAAACATAGCCTAGATAGATAGGGCTCGATTTATAGAAAATTTGGATATGTGGATCATAATTTTCTGAGCTCGTATGAATTAGTTATGAATTTTCAAAGATTTAACCATTTTCTGAAAAGAAAAAGGGCTTGAAGGTTACGTATCGAGGGGTACGGTCTCGAGGGATATGGTCTCGAGGGGTGTGGTCTCGAGGATACTGTCTCGAGGGGTATACTCTCGAGGGTACAGTCTCGAGGGGTTACGGTCTCGAGGGGTACGGTCTCATTGGTTACGGTCTCAAGGATATGCTCTCGAGGGGTACGGTCTCAAGGGTTACGGTCTCGAGGGTATCCTCTCGAGGGGTATGCTCTCGAGGCTATGCTCTCGAGGGGTATGGTCTCGAGGGGTTACGGTCTCGAGGGGTATGCTCGAAGACGGAAAACTGCTGTGCTTCTACAACGGTGCTCGGCCGGTGACGGCGGGGTTAAATATCCGGCGGGGGCTGCTCTAGGACTTCGCTAACCCATGCATCGTCCTCGGGTCATCAAGGCGGACATGTAGGTGGTCATCAAGTCAGGAGCTTGGTTCCGGCGACGTGCTTTACGGCGGACAGCGGCTCGATGTACACTTCACACCAAGTCACTCCAGCTCCAAATTGGTGGCGTAGATGGGCGATTGGAGTCACGCAACACCTGCTCGAGGTGCCGGCAGTGACCAAAACACACGGCGGAGTCCGCGTGGGCAGCAACTCCCACAGTGGAGCTTCGACAGGTCTTCGGTGCACGGCAACGGCACTCCGAGAGGGTCCACGGTCTCCATCTCCTTGCCCAATCGATGCAGCTCGTCACGGCGGAGCTTCCCGGCTTCTTCTTGCTCCTCGGGGTGGTCGGAGGTGGCAGCAAATGACAGTGAATGGCGACGTTCTGGAGCGGCAACGCACTGACACGTCGATGACAAGGTGGTTCAGGTCGGTGCTCTGGCGAGGCAAACGCGGCGATGAACTGGGCGGCTTTTGTTCCGGCATCCTCCCTATGCCGCGGTCCAAGAGGCTCGGCTAGTCTCGTGTGTGTGCGGGTGTGTCCAGTGAGGTCGGTAGTGACCTGGGCCTACGCGCTCACGGCGGAGCGCCATGGCCAACAGCACGGCGGAGGGTTCGAGAGAGCGGCGATGGCGGTGCTCACCAACGGGTCGAAGAGGATGGAGGTGTGGTACAAGTCCAAGCGGCTCCGTCTCGCGGAACTGCTCCTCCTTCCTGCTCCCGACGCAGCAGTGACGGCTCCGAGTCGACGGTCTTTCTCCCCAATTCCGGCGGCGGCTTCTTCTCCTTCCCCGACTCCTTTCTTCCTCCTTCCTTCAGCTTTTCTCCAATCAAGGCTGGCAAGGTGGTATTGGGCTCCACCAGAGCGGTGGCGGCGGCCTGGGAACCCTAGGGTGCCGGGGGTGCTTGCTTTATAGGGCGGACGTGGAGGTAGGTAGCCGACGGACGGTCGATCATGGCTTCTGATTGATCGAGCGGCCAAGGGATGTCCATGTCAGTAGCTGAGGTTCGATCTGGGTCCAGAGAGCAGCAAGAGGGGGCTAGGTAGTGCTGGGTGTCAAGTTCCTTACGGCGGCAGCGTTCCACTGCTGCGACAGCGCAGGTGCGCACGCTCGTGGAGAATCTTGCCTGCGGCCGTGGGCACTTTACGCGGGCTGGTCGGTCCAGGTGGCTTGCGGGCGCGCGTCGATGCGGGGCGACACGGAATCGAGCGGTCGAGGCAGGTTGCTTAGGAGCGACGCCGGGGAACAGTGCTGACGCGAGCACGCGCGGCTGGTCGGGTGTCCTCAGCGGGCGCGATGACATGTGGGTCCCACTGCGGGCCCCATCGTCAGCGGCTGCGACGGCTCGGTGCGCCGCGCGGACACGCGCGGCTCTTGCTGGGCCGTCGGCCTGGTTGGGCCGCGCAGGCGAGCGCAGGCGCACGTGTGGGCGGGGCTGGCTGGGCTGCTCGGGCCGGTTTCCTTTTCTTTTTCTTTTTCCTTTTCCTTTTTCATTTTCAAATACATTTTTATATATACTTATATATATATATGTGGTGTGCTAAATTTGTGCAATAAAATAGTCAGTATACATGGCCCAAATAAAGCTAGGGTATTATTCCCTTAATATTTATTTGTCAAAATAAATATTATGTTGCCATTTTTAATAATCATCACATAAACCAATTAAGAATCCAACTCACTCTTTTCATGCAACATGATGATTGAACAATTGAAACATTAAAATGTAACATGTGAACATAGAGCATTGTTATGAGATGTTAATTAATTTGCAACATATGAATGCCATGCATGACATGCTAGGGTTGATGCATATGTAAGGGGTAGATGATGACATGTCGCACCACATCATTCAGGATTTTGTCGAAAAAAATTTTGTAGTTCAAATTTTTGGGTTGTTACAGTCCTTCCCCCTCATTGGAATCTTGTCCTCGAGATTTAAGAGGTGTCATACCCTTCGAAGAGGTAAGGATACTGTAGCAGAAGTTGATTCTCATCTTCCCACGTTGCCTCACGTTCAGAGTGATTGCTCCATTGAACCTTGCACATAGGGATAGACTTGCTTCGGGTCTCTTTGGTGTCATAACCCAAGATTTTGATTGGGTGCTCCTTGTACTCAAGAGTATCCTGGATATCCAGCACATCAGTGGTGACTGCTTCCTCTTCTGGTACCCTTAAGCACTTGCGTAACTGTGAGACATGAAAAACGGGGTGTACTCCTGTTAACTCGGGAGGTAGTTCAAGCTTGTATGCAAGCTTCCCAACTTTCTGACAGATACGATACGGTCCAACATATCTTGGGGCCAACTTCCCTTTTACGTGGAATCTGATGGTACCACGAAGTGGAGACACTTTGAGGTAGACAAAATCCCCAACTTTGAACTCAAGGTCTCGACGCCTTTTGTCGGCATAGCTCTTCTGTCAGCTTTGGGCGATCCTCAGGTTCTCTCTGACTTGAGCTACTCCTTCTTCGGCTTCCTTGATCTTGGTGGGGCCAAAGACTGCTCTTTCGCCTGGGTGGTTCCACATCAATGGGGTTCTACATGGTTTGCCATAAAGAGCCTGGAAGGGTGACATCTTGATACTTGCCTAGTAGCCGTTGTTGTAAGAGAACTCAGCAAACGACAGACACTTCTCCCAATCTGTTCCATATTTGAGAACACTGGCACGAAGCATATCTTCTAGAATCTGATTCAATCTTTCTGTCTCACCATCTATTTGCGGGTGATAAGCAGTGCTGTAATCAAGGTCAGTCCCAATGGACTCATGAAGAGCTTGCCAGAATTGGGACATGAATTGTGGTCCACGATCTGACACAATACTCTTGGGAGCTCCATACAGCCTCAAAACCTCCTTGATGTACAAATCTGCCAACTGCTCTGCACGTATCGAAGTTCTAACTGGTATAAAATGTGCTACCTTCGTCAGACGATCGACTATTACCCATATAGAGTCATGACCTTGTTGAGATCTAGGTAATCCCACGATAAAGTCCATGGATATGCTTTCCCACTTCCATTCAGGAACATCGAGTGGTTTGAGTAATCCAGCGGGCCTTCTGTGTTCGGCCTTGACTCTGTTACAGATGTCGCATTCGGCCACATGTCTTGCAATGTCTGACTTCATGCCTTTCCACCAGAAATTCTTCTTCACATCTTGATACATCTTTGCACCACCGGGATGGATGCAATACTTAGAGTCATGTGCCTCTGACAGGATTTCCTTACACAGAGTAGGATTGCTGGGCACACATATTCTATCCTTGAACCAGATGGTTCCATGCTCATCTTCTCTGAATTCGGGGCTGTAGCCTAGCTTCATCAACCCATGAATGTACTCCATTTCTTCACAACTCTTTTGAGCTTCACGAAATCGCTCGGTGAGATTATACTCGATGCGAAGTTCGTGCAACAACCCATGGGGTACTATCTCAAGATGAAGATCTTCAATCTCTTTCTTCAATTTAGGTGGCAGGGTCGATAAGAACAGGGCATGACAATTGGTCTTGCGGCTAACAGCATCAGCGACTACATTCGCTTTTCCTGGATGATAGTGAATCTCCATGTCATAGTCCTTGATTAGCTCTAGCCATCTGCACTGTCTCATATTCAGATCTTCTTGAGTGAAGAAATACTTCAAGCTCTTGTGATCGGTGTATATATCACACTTGTTGCCAATAAGATAATGTCTCCAGATCTTCAGAGCATGCACAACAGCTGCTAGCTCAAGATCATGCGTGGGGTATCGTTGCTCATGCTCCTTTAGCTGTCAAGAAGCATAAGCAATAACCTTCCCATTCTGCATCAGCACACAGCCTAGCCCTTGGCGAGAGGCGTCACAGTAGACGACAAAGTCGCTAGTGATATCAGGTAAGGCTAAGATAGGTGTGGTGGTTAGCTTCTCCTTTAGAGTCTAGAAACTATGTTCACACTCCGGTGTCCACTCGAACTCATTAATCTTCTTCAAGAGATTTGTCATAGGACGAGCTATCTTCGAGAAGTTCTCAATGAATCGGCGATAGTAACCTGCCAATCCCAAGAAACTCCTGATTTCGGACACATTGCGAGGTTGTTCCCATTCTTTTACAGCCTCTATCTTTGCAGGGTCTACAGCAACTCCATCTGTTGAGAGTACATGACCAAGAAAAGCAACTTCTTCAAGCCAGAACTCACATTTGCTGAACTTAGCATAGAGCTGGTGTTGGGACAACTTCTCGAGCACTATCCTCAAATGTGCTTCATGTTCTTCGGCAGAAGGTGAATAAATCAGAATGTCGTCAATGAAAACCACAACAAACTGATCAAGATCCTCCATAAACACCTTGTTCATCATGTTCATGAAATAGGCCGGGGCATTCGTGAGACCGAAGGATACAACGGTGAACTCATACTGCCCATAGCGTGTGACAAAAGCTGTCTTGGGAATGTCTTCTTCCCGAATCTTCATTTGATGATAACCAGATCTGAGATCAATCTTTAAGAAGTACTTAGCACCACAAAGTTGATCAAGCAAGTCATCGATCCTGGGCAGAGGATACTTGTTCTTGATGGTGACGGCGTTGAGATTGCGGTAATCAACACACATCCTCATCGAACCATCTTTCTTTTTCACAAACAGAACAGGTGACCCCCAGGGTGAAGCACTAGGCCTAATAAAGCCTTTATTAGAAAGTTCCTTCAACTGCTTCTTGAGCTCTTCTAGCTCATCCACTGACATACGGTACGGTCGCTTAGAGATGGGACCGGTTCCGGGCACAAGATCAATGATGAATTCGACATCACGATCCGGTGGCATGTCGGGCAACTCTTCTGGAAACACATCCTCATATTCCCTGATAACGGGGACTTCCGCGAGAGTCTTCTCCCTTTTCTGAGATTCTTCCTGTGACTTGAGTGCATTCAGGGCACATAGAACAGATACTAATTTATCCTTCTGAGGTGCACATCTGACTGCTTGGCCAGAAGGATGAGTTATCTGAACATATCTGGGTGAACAAGAAATCAAACCCTTGTGCTCGGTAAGCCAATCCATGCCTAGGATGACATCCAAACCATTTGATGGTAGAAGGGTAAGGTTAGCTCGAAAGGTTAGACCCTCGATAGAAAGCTTCACTCCCTTGCGAATATGGGTGCTTCTCATCTCACCAAGAGGAGAACTGGTGACTATAGGCTCCAAACATGGAGTGATAGGTATCTTACTCTCTCGTGCAAACTTAGATGAGATGTATGAACATGTAGCTCCAGAATCAAACAGAACGGATGCTTTAATGCCATTAACAAGAAACATACCGTACACAACATCTGGGGCAGCTTGAGCTTCTTCTGCGTTCATGTGCGTGAGACGACCACGGCTTGCAGATCCACGATACTGAGACTTGGGTGCAGCAGGTGCGGGTGTCTTCTCAGGACAGTCAAACACCTTGTGCCCAGGTTTGCCACAACCAAAGCAAGTGAACGGCACACTGCCTGTGGGGGTTGGTGCAGCGGCCTTCCAGCTGCCTGAGTTTGGCATAGCACGAACAGGCGCAGAGTGATCAGTCCTGTGACGTGGCTGCGATGAGTGCTCACGGGGGTAGCGATCCTTCCCAGCACGGTCACGAGAGCGATGGTCACGAGAGTAACAGTCGCGGGAGCGATGGTCATGGGATAAGCGTGAGTGGTCAGCCGAGTAGGTACCACCACTCCTACCCGAGCCATAGGTAGAGTCCTTGCTGTAATGAGGACGGCTAGACGTCTTGTTCCGATGGAACCTCTTACGCTCATGGTCACGGTAGAAGCCCTCGGACTTCTTCTTCTCCCTTCTGGACATTTCTCCTGCCTCCTTCTGGTCTTTCTCGATCTGAATGCAATGATCGATCATGTCACAAAGTGTGTGACTCTTGGTGCCTCCCAGGGCTACCTTGATCTTGGGGTTCAGACCCTTTCTGTACTACATGATCTTCTCCTTCTTAGAAGTCACGACATGCAGAGGTGCATAGCGCAACAAACTGGTGAAGGTGTTGGTGTACTCGCAGATGTCACATCCCTTCTGGGTGAGGTTATGGAATTCCTCCTCTTTCTGCTCCATGACTCCCTCAGGAACATGGTACTCGATGAACTCATCTGCGAACTCATCCCGGGTGATGTGATCAGGGTCCTCATGAGCTTGGCGGTAGCTGTCCCACCAGGAATGCGCAGCTCCAGTGAGGTGGTGAGCAGTGATCTCGACTCGCTCCTCAGGGGTACAAGTGGTAAGCTCCAGCTTCTTCTCGATCTCGTGAAGCCAATCATCAGCTTCTAGCGGTTCCTTGTAGGTGCCATCGAAAGTGGGTGGCCTGAGCTTTAGAAAACCCTCAAGTTTCCTCTGGAAGTCATTCGGATTTCCTCCAAAGCGGTGATTGGCTCCGTTGACCAAAGCGGCAAGCAGCTGTGTCTGTTGCGCCATTACTTCCGCCAGGTTTGGCGGTGGTGGCGGTGGCGGAATCGGCTGCGGTGGAGGGTTCGGCTAAGGCGAAGGTCCATTGCCATGGGCATCACCTCCTCCAGTGGCACTTCCTGCTGGCGGGGTCCGCTCGCGATCGTTCCCACCCTGGTTGAGGTCGATGGGTGGAACACGACCTCCCCTTCGTCCATAGCGTCTTCCACGCCCATGCTCAGGTTTGGGTGGAGGCAGACGGTTGCCCAGATGTGCGGAGCGACGTGCAGACATCTGCGACACGGGTCGACAACTGTTTAGTATTTATTGGTTAAATATAATTAAATGATTTGAATGATTTAAGGAAAAATATTTAATCTATCCAACACTCATACAAAGAAGCAATAAGAGCCATAAAATGGATAAGATTGATCATTCATTACATGGTTGCATTACATGGCATCATCTCTAGCAGCTACGCTAGATGACGTGCGAGACTCGCACTACGAGAAGGTAACTCATGGATACAAGCTAACTCATGATGTGGCCATGCAGGGTCCACACTACTCTGACTCATACATCGGCGCGTGGTATACTCCTGGGTGAATACGGTTGCCAAGAACTATCAACTCCTCCTGTGACATGTGAAGGCGCTTCACATAAGCCTGAGCTTCTCCGAACTCCTTGGTAAGTGGCAGGTTGGTGGGAGCTGGACAGTGGTCATGCCTCAAGAGAGTCTGGCCAAACTGGAAAGTTTCCTATAAGGGATCCTTGCGTCTGGCTGACAAAGGAAGTCTGTCACGCAACTCAGCGTACTCCTGGTAGCGTCTCTCGTCGGCATTCTTCCAAGCTATCTTGAGTCTCTTGTACCTGTCCACCAAGGTCTCATTCTGAATCATCAGGGCAATCAGATGGCCTTGGTTGCACTGTGCTTTTGCTTCTGCTTTCTTTAGGGCTTTTATGAGCATTGACTTCTCACACTGCACAGTGAAGTTGCTCTTGCCATCTTCCCGTCTTCTCTTCTATAGTTCTTTGATCTCCATATCCTTGTCCATCTTCTCTCCCTCCAACTGGAGAACTCTTGCATCGAGGTAGTAGTTTTGGAGCCCAATGTCCTCAACCTTGTCTCGCAGGTCAGCGACCTCGGCTCTGTGAGCCCTTGCCTGACGTGCGAGCTTGTCCTTCAGCTGGGCGACTGTAGCCTCGAGCTCTTCTTTCTCCTTAGCTTCCTGCTTGTAGAACTCCTGGTACTCCATCAGAGTGTTGTGGTCGAGGCGTCTCTTCTTCTCCAGGTGCTCTATGTAGCGGTTCTGCTCGAAGAGGTGAGCTGTGGAGCCACGGTTGCAAAGACTGGTCTCAGCTAGGATGATTGGCCTGACCAGATCATCCTGCTGCTCTGGTGTGAGTAGAGAGTTCAGGGCCTGAGGAAGTAGACGAAACTCTATGTTGTGAAGGTGCTCGTAAGCGATCTTCATCACTTCACGCAGGGCCTTGAGTGACACAGCCTGGATTCCTTCCTCGATTGAGTCCTCAACTGTCATCTCCAGGAGAGCTGGTACTGAGGGCAGAATCTGACTTGCAGGGATCTCTAGGTGAGTGACCATGTAACCCTTGACTCCTCCTTCTGAGTCCAGTGCTCCAGTGCAGGTGTACTTGATCTCCTTGACAGGCACTCCGAGTACTCCCAAAACACGACGCAGAGTGTACAGAAAGCCTGGAAACTCCTGTCCCTCGTAGGTGAACTCAGCCTTGGGCATGCTGCTCAATGGTCCAAGCGGGGGTCCAAAGCTTGTCATCTGCACATTTCAAAGGGAAGAAGGGTCAGCAAGTCAGTAACAATAGAGAAGCCTTGCATAAGAAGAAATGCAGGGTCGGTATATAACCTAAAGAAAAACTGGTTTGTCCTGTACTAACGTCCATTTCTAGGGTTTTGTCCTAAGGTCAAGTATGGCTCTGATACCAACTGAAACAATCTTGATTTTCGTAAAGGGAAATCCACGGTGTTGGAGTGTAATATGACCATTTAAATCACATTACCCGATAACAGTTGAATCCATAATCCATACATCGAACAAAAGAGAGCAAATAGAGGGAGTTACAATAACTTATTACATCGCCACAGGGCGAAATCAGATTTCATGCAGCATAACAGTAAAAGCTTGGGGTGCGGAAGCTATCTTCTTCTCTCCAACTTGAGCGTAGACACGAAACCCTCAATCGCTGTACTCCCTAGATGAGTACTCACTCCTTGAACCTGAAACCAAATTTTTAGTACGATTTGTACTGGCCACACTCCCACCCTATGCATTGCTTTGTGGAAGTGGATGCATAAATGAGGATATCTCAAAAGGAACCTATAGGGCTAGGGTTTTCCTATGAATTGTTCAAGTATATGAAACAATAGTATAATAAATAAGTTTTAAACACAAACCCATTCCCTTCATCTATCTCCATCCATATCTGTAACATCATCTCATCTCCCCCAACACCCTCTCAGACTCTGGTCAACAAGCCAACTCCCTCTTGGCTTGCCTCAGCGGCCCGCAGCCCTCAAACTGGCTCATGGCCGGAAAACACACTCAGAGGAAGTAGAACACTCCACTCACTAGTCCGGTGCATACGAAACATAGGAAAGGTCCATAGCCAAAGATTCGACATATGTATCGATCGATCAACCATACAATCTGCAGAGGTTTCACTAATCCACCAGATAACCATTATCGATGCACGCGCGCACCTAGGCAGATTTCGGGCGCCTACTGCCATAGGTGATGCCACTCTACCATCTAGCACTGGATCACTGGAACTGTGAAGAGAGCATGTATCCGCTCCCATAGAGGATGCCATGCCATGTACCCACTCCCGAAGGGGGTGCCATGATCGTCTCGGTAGGGTGTTAGCTCCATCCCATGCATATACCTTCCTATCACTTCTCGCCTAGCAGTAGTGGCATTGACCTATCTAGCGGTTCGACCGTCTCCCCCCATGGAGAGCGAGTGGAAAGTAAGAGATTCCTAGGTCCGGATACCAGCGCAACATTTCCTAGATTTGAATAAACTGGGATATCTTCATCAGGGTTTATCTTTAACGTGCTACCACGGCACCTTCATCCCGGGCTCCACCTCTCAGAGGATCACACCCAAGGACCCCCTCACATCTCAGTTAGCCCGCCATAGGCTCCTCTCATGGGAATGTCCAGAACCATTCCCTAGCAAGACTTGCTACAAAAGCTCGTCGTAGATTTTGGCTCGATCGACTCAACCCTCACCCTACTCCCTGCCGTAAGCTCCACCCCAAACCTGGATATAACATCATCAGCTCACATGCCCATCTGAAACATCAACTCACACATCCAGCCTGGTACCCTCCAGGCCTTCCCCGGGTTCATCACGTCGCATCAAAATGTAAGCGAGTGAAGTATAGAAATATAAGTATAGCAGATAAG
>CM041638.1:248529-293663 GCA_023333625.1 Bothriochloa decipiens | reverse complement strand
GATCTAGGGCCTTAGTGTTCCTATGCTCTAGATCCTCTCTGTCTGAGTCCGATCTCTCAGTTCCGTCCTTTTCTCTAACGCCCTGGCGCCTCCTTTTATAGACGAAGGAGGGGCACAGGTGTACACGTATTTTGAGCTCTCATGACGCTGATGACGTACGACGTTGAGGCCGATCATGTCGATGCTGCTGTGGTAATGTACGTCGGTATGGGAGGCCCTGCTGCCGTCGCATCGGGAGTTGTTGGAGTTCAGCTCGAGGATCCGCTCGGTGAAGCCGAGGGGCGACGGTCGAGGGTCCTGGCCGGAGCCGAGGGGATCGTCGGGGTGGTCGAGCTTCGCTGGATAAGATCGAATCTCGGAAAACACGGTAAACAGGTTAGTTTATACGTTTCGAGATGGTGCAGGTCGTGGCACAGCGCTCGGTATGGCGCAACAGCGTAACATGACTTGCGGGATTCCGGGGCATGGGCAGTGAAAGTAGAATTGACCGCCACGCCCGTGACTGTTACCGTAACTGTGGCCATACGGTTAGGCGGGGGTAGATAGGTCGCATTAAATGCGCGCGGATTCGTACGGGGGAGTCGACGGCCGAGGGGTGCACGCTCCTCGAGGGCCGCCCATTCGCCCAGGCGAAGTTCCGTCCTCGAGGGGGGCTCGTTCGCTGGGCGAAGTTACGTCCTCGAGGGCCGGCTCGTTCGCTGGACGAAGTTCCGTCCTCGAGGGGTAGCTCGAATCGTACCCTCGCGTATACAGTACTTGTCCGTTCGGTATCCTCTCTGATGCACAGCACTGGTCCGTTCGGTAGCCTCTCGAGCAGGCTTCGGTTTTGGGCCGTTGTTGTTCGTTCGCGGGCCAGTCCGATACGTCTCAGCCTATAGGCCTTCGTATGTTAGCGCGGGAGTTTATCGGAGGGTTCAAGATGCTGGTTTGGCGGGGTTTTAGTTTGTTTAAGCAAGAGGTCTGGGATACCTGTTTCCAGGGTATCGACACTAGGGTTGATGCATATGTAAGGGGTAGATGATGACATGTCGCACCACATCATTTAGGGTTTTGTCGAAAAAAAATTTTGTAGTTTGAATTTTTGGGTTGTTACAAGTACTGTGCTGGTCCTCTTACTGCCATGATGAGCGACTTCGCTAGGGTGTTTATATCTCCACCACTTGATGCAACTGCTGTTTCAAAACTCATAAGAAATTGTCTTGGGTCGAACATGCCATTGTAGGTTGGGATGATGTTGAATTTGAATCCTGCTGGCCACTTCGCTAGCTGAATGTCGATTGACAAAGGCAACTCTGTGTCAATTGTTGCTATTTGACTTGGTTCTCTTTGCTGTTGTTGTTTTTACTTGCTGAGTTTGGGTCTTGGATCGTGACTTCACTTTCATTTTCTATCTCTTTGTTGAGCTTTCTTATTTCGGCTTCTGCTTCTATGATTCTTTGCTTCAGGGACTTTTCCCTTGTCTTCGCTCTTGCTTCTTCTAGTTGTTTTTTCTTGACGGCGAGTTGATCTTCGAGTTCCTTGAGTATTCTTTCTTCATTATGAGTTTCTTCTTCTTCTTGAACAGTTTCTGTTGTATCTTCTATAATTGGGTCTTGTACGGCGTTGTTGTCAGCCGAAACTGTCCTTTTACTAGGCCTTCCCATTTTGGTGGTCGTGAGTGTCTTCGATCACACAGACAGATGATGCCAGATGTTGGGTGACAGAATCACACAAATGAAGTATGAGGTGAAAACAATATGCAAATTACAACTGTATTTCAATCTGTCCCAAAAGTTTACACCCAGGGGGTATTTATAGACCCTCCTGGCGTCGCTACCTTTAGAAACTTTACGACATAGATCACAATAGCCCTTATTCAATCAGCTAAACATTCATCAGCGAAGTACTACAGCCTACTTCGCTGCTGTCCTCTCGACTTCTTCATCAACATCAGTCTTTGACCAATTCTTAGACTTCGCAGGTCGCCTTATTGATTCTCATGCGAAGCTGCCCCGTCATCTTCACTAAGTGCCTTGAGTATAGTAAAGCCACCTTCGCCAGACAACCTAAAACACGCAAGAATACATAAGCGAAGTAGCGAATAATCATAGCGAAGTGTCCACGTTATCTTCACTAGACATGTTAGTATCTCAAATGTTTGTAATGAAAAGTTTTATCTCCAAAGTTTGGAATGGATGTTTGTGTGTCAAAGTTGATCCCCAACACCGACTAACAATGAGAAAGAGACACGTCAGTCATGCATGCTCTGATGATTCCTATAGTTTGACTGACGATGAAAGAGAAACACATTGGTATAGAGTATGTTCAATTTACAGTAATTCTTATGCTTCGACCGATAGTGATAGAAAGGCTTATGCTACAGAATTTACATGGCCATCTGAGTCAAAGCCTTCTCATATGCATCACTTAGGCCAGCCCAGAAGAGTCAGCTGGAGGCAAAATTTACATTCGATGTTGCTAAGTGTGATCGAGTCTTTGATGATTTACATAGCGCAGGTCACCTTAGAATATCTCATATTATTCCTCCACATGATGAGATTAGACATAAGGCATATTGCAAATTTCATAATGCCTATTCTCATGTTACAAAAGATTGCTATGCATTTCGTCGGCATATACAATCAGCCATAGATGAGGGCCGTATAACCTTTCAGGAACCACCAATGGATAGAGCATCACTGTGGCAATCCTAGTTTTTAATTTTGATTAACCTCGAGGTTAGCCACTTCGCACTCAAGACCCTGGATTTTCTTCAGATCAGAGCCATGTCCCTTCTATGCACCTCAGGGGCAATATGGGAATTTCACATGTGCAATGGCTTTTATGTTTAACCCTTATGACCAAATTGTCCAGGATGTCATGATGAACATCTTTTGCATTCATGTCAACTCCAAATTTTACTCCGGAGCACATGAGATCATGAAAGGGGCCAAAACGCTCTCGGATGTCGACGGACTGACATGACCATGGTTTCAAATTCCTCTATAGAACTTCAAGTTTTGCCAATACAAAAGTTGCTCGAAATTTCCGGAAACGCTTTTTTGTCAATCATCGCTTTTGACGATTTGAGCCCTAAAGCCCTCGAATTTTGGGTCGAACCCGAAGTCAACCTGCAAGTTCACCCTTTCACCGACGGGAGAAATCCTGGTTTTCGTCTCAAATTTTTGAGCGATCCGTGGATCGAAATGCATAAGGCCTTTTGTAACAATCTTAGCCTGTTATACCACCTATCACTTCCCTATAAGGAGTTGGGCCTGCTGCTATGGAAAAATCTCAAGAAAATCCGGTCCAAAACCCACAGCATCCCACTCCCCCTCGGCCACGCGAGCGGCCGTGCCCGAGCGCCGACCGCGCCTGCTGCCTGGCACAGGGAGATAGCATGCCATTACCCTTTCGAGCAACACAGCTGCACCCGTCCAATCGCTACTAGGGGTCACATCTTTCCCCTCGAGCGACGTGCGCTGCTAGCTGGTCGTTTCGCCCTAGAGCCCCGCGCCTCTAGTCCTGCCGCACCGCTCGGCCTGCGACGCTGCGCGCGCCGCTGCAATGCACCGCTGTGGCGACACGTGCTTCCCTGCTCACCCTATAAGTCAAACTGACACCCCCTTTGCCTTCCCTTCTTTCATCCACCCGAGCCTGGCATCTCGACACGGAGCTTGTGCCTCCGGCCATGCTCTCGTCCTCCCGCCCCCTCTATCTTCTTCCGCTGGCCCCACCGAAGCTCGCTGTGCCACCCATTAGGCCTGAGCACCGCCAGCCGTGCCGAAACGATGAGCACAGCCAGCAGGCACCGCCCCTCTCCCTGGCGCCCCCTCTCCGGTCATCTCCCACCGCGTTTAAGCCCTCAAATCGACGCTCAGGTGAGCCCTCGTTGATCCTCCGCCCTTTCAATCGTTGCATAAAAGTTCATACTGTACTTTTATGTTTACGAGCTAAAGTTCTAGCACATGAAAGTCAAAGTATATATTTTAGTCGATACAAAGTCTGTTTTTTCGAAGATACATTATGATAATGGAAAATATTTTTACATATTTGACCAAAATGATCAAGAATATCCCAATATGATAAATCGCTCCAAACGGGTTTACTAATAGGATGCCCTGAGCTTTTGATAAGGATCCAACCCCGGCCTCTCCTCCCTTTCCCTCCTCTAATTTTGGGCCGCAATACCCATGGCCGCCGCCCCCTGTTTCCCTGTCCAAGGTGGAAGACGATGGACCTAGATGCAATTAGTTTTTATTTGCCAGGGGGTTATCCATAAATGTCAGCCCTTATAGATTCAAAACAGCAGAAAATTCAAAAATTTGTAGAAATTTTTATAAAAATCGTAAAATGATAAATCCAACTTTTTTGAATTCCTTATGAAATTTCCTAAAACATTTATAAAGCATATTGTTGCATTTGATGTCAAATTCAGGGTGAATTTTAGCGAAACTTGAAATCTGTTTGTATGCTTATTGATGTTTTTGGCAGAAGTTTGAAAAATCATATAAAATCACAGGAAATAATAAAAATGCCAAACCAATTGCATTGTGATCTACATGAGTAGCTCCATCTTTTCTATTTAAGATGTTCATGCTTTTGAGCTCTCTAGTAGTACTGTTTAGATGCAATACATATGGTTCTTTATGTGTGTTCATGCCTAACTTGTTATAGCACTTTGCTCATGTTATGGCTATGCTTTATTACTGCTTAGACTAGGTAGTATGTGCTCTTTTACCATGTCTAGTAAAAGGTTATGTTGATGATCCTATTTGCTAGTGCTATGCTTAATATCCTAAGTTTATTCCCTATGTTAGTCGTTTGGGTGTTCCGCCATGATTAGCTAGGTGGTTTTCTCGATATGATATCTTGTGGTTAGATTAGGATGAAGCTCAGTAGTATTGTTGATGCTTGCATGTTTAAGAGTAATGCACTTTGCTATGCTTAGGTCTACATATTATTCTAGTTATCGCCTTGCAACCAATTTTAGTTTGGTGCTAGGATCTTCATGGTTGCTTTGGCATGCATGGTCCATAGCTTGCATGTGCTACCTTGACCTGCATAGTTGTATTTTGTAAACAGTTAAATAAAAGAATTAATGCAAGCCGCCTTTTATGAGTTCGTCCGGTAAACGAATTTTTCGTGTGGGATCTTTGATGCTAGTCATCTTGTCTTGTGGGAGAGAGGTGTTTACCTTACATAACTCAGGAACTGTTCTTTTATGCAACTCAACATACAACTTAAAGTGCATGAAATAATGATCGCATTGCATGTTCCTCTCATCAAGACGAACCCGTTCTCTTTGCGAAGTCGTTTAAGTTGATCTTTATAAATGTGCACACAATCACCGTAAACACAACTCTAAATACCTTTGCATTTCATGTAGCATCGAACTTCATCGATGGAGCGTACATTGTCAACGGAGTCTTTCCTGAAGGAAGCGAGACGTTGTCTGATCAAGATCCAAACAAAGTTTGGGAAGGCTACTAACTAACTTTGAGTTTAAGGCAAGCCCCGGTGCATGTCCTATGTTTTAAATGTTCTACAATTATGTTATGCTTATGTTTCTGCATTTAAGTTTGTAGGAGTTGTGTTGAAAACTTAGCTATGCATGAACTTAGGTACCCACTGATTGTGATACTAGAATGGTTAGGTTCCTTTAGTATGCTATAGGGACACGGTAGAAGTCGAGTGTTTTCCTGACACTTGCGCGATATAGGAGTTGTTTTGACTCTCAACTGTAAGGATCACGGACGGGGTCCGGTGTTGGTGGAAGATACTCCGTCTGTGTATGATGAATTTGCTAAGGTCGTTAGGTGGGGTACCCATGTTAAGCATTTGAATGTACCAAACATGCACCGTGAAGATGGTAAGTGGTGGCCTAGTACTTGAAGAGGCTCAGTCACGGATCCGACTTCTCGTTGTCTTGAGAAAGATTCTCCTATCATGCGATGTAGGGGACTGTCGAGGGTGCAGAGTACCCCTACATCGGAGACTGTGGGCTTCGGAGAACTGGAAGGGACTTGATGGGGACATCTGTGACATATGCGGGACCTTTGAGTACGCATATGGAGGACAGTGTGTTTGGGTTTGTAGCTGGCCAATGAATAAATCATCCGGGACGTCTGCTCTCTCATGGCTAATGAGAACCGCTTTACATGTTGTGCTTCATTGAGTAAGAAAGAACACTATGATGATTAATATTGAAGGTTACTCAAATAAGGTTTACAACCTTTTGATTGCTGACTGCAATAATGCTTGTCTAGAGAATAGGTGCTTACCTAGAATGGTTCAACTAGAACTTGATGCTAAAATATTGAAACTAAGGATCTATGTTTAGTGTTTTTTTTGGCAAAACAAACCCACTACCCAAACAACTTTTCATGTCTAGGTGTCGTGGTGTAGTTACCACGCGATGGGTAAGTCTTGCTGAGTATTAGTATACTCAGCCTTGCTTTGTTGATGTTTTTGTAGGTGGTTAGCCTCATCCCTTGGTCGGCAAGGAATGTGGAGTATGACGTCATGGTCAGCTTTGACATGGTGTCACTTTATCGACGTTAGCTCCGTAAATTTATTTTCCGCTGCTCATAAACTCTGAACTTATGTAACTTATTTTGTAATAAAAGTACTCTGATTATGGTTCTTAGAGTGACTCTTCTCTTACGGATCTTGTTAGCTGTGGCCTTTGTCAGGGGCATACACCCGAGGCCCTGCGGATTACTCTATTTAAGTACTTAGTTGACCTTAATTGGCAATTATGGTATTTAAACCGGATTAATTCAGGAGCAGCCGTCACAAATCGCTTTTGGGCGACACCAATCAGCACCAGCGCCTAATGTTTTGATTCGGCCACATCAGGCCGATACAATTAATGGCAAGGATGTGATCATTGGTGAAGAAAAGGCCGAGAAACAAAGTGTTGGAACGCGAAGTGGTGTGTGAGACTACTTCAGATGGCAGAAAGAGCATCAAGATCACAATTAGAGCTCATGGACACGGGGGGCAGGCCACATCTGAGAATGGGAAAGCAAAGGTGCTTAATCAGGCTAGGGGCAAGTGTTGCCTCCAAAAATGACGATAAAGCGCAAAGGTGGTAGAATCCCATTAAAATCCACATATCAGGCTTTTTTGGCTTTTCAAACACCAAAGCCGATATGGGATGATGATGGAGTAATGTGGGTGCCTTTCCAGTCCATGCAGTAGCCACCACGAGGCTGATGGACACTAGGTTTGTCTGGCCAGGGGAAAACCGGACCAACCAGTTTTAAAACCTGACAAACCGGTTTTGCTCCAGCACCTTAGGCACAGCAGTTCAAAAGGGTCTAAATGCCCAAAGCAAAGGTGGAGGATGTCCAGAAGATGAAGGTTGATCCCAAGCCAGCAGAAGAATTCAAGGTTGGGTCAATGAGCGTCCCGGTAGGCAAAAGCGAAGAAAAGTTGATTGCATTGCGAAATTCGGCTATGGAACCAGTTTGGATGGGCGCTGCAACGAACAATCATGAGGCTAGCAGTAGCAAGGCAGCTCCTACATCCTGTTTACCACAATGGTGTCCTCCCGATATTACAAAGACTCAAAAGAGGAGATTGCAGAGGTTGCGTCTCCAAGAAAAGTAGGAGAAAGAGGCCGAACAGAGAAAGCACGAGGGATTCAGCAAAGATAGGCCTACAACACCTCGTCGACAGCAGCGGAGGCCAAAGGCTAACTCAGTTCAGGAGTCCACTCCGACATCAGAGGTTAAACCGGACTGTCCGGATTTGAAACCGACAGACTGGTTTCCTCTGAGATTTCGTCCGAGTCTTCTTTTTCTGACCCAACAAATAGTGATGAGGATGGATCATCTTATTTTGATTGGGGATCTACAGAAGCCAGATTTTAGAAGCCCGAATCTGTTGGAGATCATCTAAGGGCATTATATTTAACAGGATACATCAACGGGAAGTTGAATTCTCGAATGTTGATTGACGGAGGAGCAATATGCAATTTAATGCCTTATTCATTGTTCAAGCAATTGGGTGGTTCAGAGGATGAATTGGTTGAGACCGATGCGACTGTCAGCATTGTTGGGAGTGACGAGCCTATGGAAGCAAAAGGTCTTGCCTTTATGAAACTCATCATTGGGAGAAAGACATTGTCCACTGCTTTCTTTGTCACCGAGACTCACGGAAAGAACTTTAGTTTAATGTTGGGCCAAGATTGGATTCACACAAATCAGTGTGTTCTTTCTACTCTGCACGGATTCTTGATTCAGTGGATGAGCGACGAGGTTGAGGTTGTTTACGGTGAAGCGTCGAGTCGTAGTTCTACAGACGACATGCCTGGCAGGGTTCAGTGCTTGACCGGTGTTGATCTATCTAGTTGCAAGTTCAACTATGGCACCAAGTACGGGTATGATTTGCATGTTGCAGAGACGATGACGAATCGGTTATCCAATACTACATAAGCAGGCGGACGAAGGAACGGCCGATAATATGATTATCGCCCTTAATTAGTGTTGACACTTCTTAACGTCGCTACTAAGAAATAGATTCTCAGCAACGATGCTAGAAATGCTAATGGTAAATTCTATTGCACTTTGTCGAATGGTGTCGATATTCTGCAAGCGCACAGAATATACTATTATAGCACTTCACCCAGGAGTATTCCACGGGTTATTAATTTATATTTATCCTGAAAGGAAGCGGCGGCGGAAAAGTTAATGTTTCAGTAAAAAACTATTCTAGAGAAACACCTCGACCTCAGTGCAGAGCAACTAAGTAGGGTAAATCCAAAGGTAGAAAGTATTGGATTGGTGGCGAACAGATACACACACAAAAGATAACTGAACGAAGGAACGTATAAACGAATGAACGAATGAAGGGTAAGCATTTCGTAGCTACGTAGTCAGGGAGGACAACGAGACCGAGATAAAGGTTCCTATGATAACAATTCTAGAGTCTATACTATCTGACAAAGGCTTTATCCTAGCGTCTATCCTAGTTTATATCTCATTTTCGGGTCAGCAACCCTACAGGCGGCGGAAAGGGGTGAGAGGGGCGCCTGCGAGTACACTCTAAGAACCTACTGCTAGACCAAACCAGGAGGGTTATGTAGGCCGTCGGGGCTGTCACCACCCGGGGCTACCTCGCATTAGTGGATCTAGTAAACAGCAATCCAAGATAACGATCGATCTTGAGCACCTCGCTCACAACCTATCGATACACCGACCTCTCAGAGCTCTATTCGACAGATCATCCGAATCGGAGATTCGACGAGAAACCCATCGAGATATATTCTATGATATACGACTAAAACTTAGACTATGCAGAAAGTAAACAACTAGAGCAAAGTGCTCTAAGATAGAACTCTAATATAATTGAATATAAATATGAAACTCTAAGTCTTACAAAAGGAAATAAAGGAAAAGATACAAGAACTTTACCGAACTTCCGAAGATGACTTCGGAACCCCGAGCGAAGCTCGACTCGACTCTAACTCCCAAAACTAACCTAGACTACTACTAAGCACAACTGAGAGTAGCCTAAAAGGGCCTCCCTCAAGTTGTGTATGAAGTGTGGTGCTTCAATCTACTGCTGCCCTTTGAACTGGTGGCGGGAGTGAGCTATTTATAGCCGAAGGAGGTCGGTCCAAGGGTGGCGGGAGCTCCTGGGAGGCCGCCACATGTTCCACCCTATGCGGCCGCACAAGGCATATTCGGCCACATAGGGGGACAGGGGGAGTGTGCGGCCGCATCGGGGGTGTGCAGCCGCACACCCCGGCTACCTCCTGCGCTGTTCGATCAACCGTCCAACGTCTCCAACGTCTTGATCTTCCTTGTTGTGACGGTTGGACCTGACTTGTGGGCCCATGGATCCAAGAGAGTGAGGAGGTGGCATTCTGGTGTTCGTCGGATGCAAACCGACATACTACCGACGTCCAGGATCATCTTCTTCTGTGTTTCTCTGTGTGGGATGCATCTCTGGATCAGTGACATGGCCATGGGCGAGGATTGCTGACTTGGCTTGTGCGGCCGCATAGGGAGTGTGTGGCCGCATGGCTCCCCTTTGTGCGGCCGAGCCCCCTGGCTCGTGCCTGGCTCGCCCTGGTTTGCCCCTCTTGTGTTGGTTTGATTCCCTCATGCTAAATCTTCTGAATTTGAATGAAATTCATCCAAATATCGTCCTTGCATCAAATGTCTCATCAAAACTCGTGGAACTTATTATTTCAAAGAAAATCTATCCTAAACTTTATTCAATGTTGTGAAACATGGCATATGGATCAACTTTGGTAAGGATTCGATGCTAAAATATCTGAGATAATGAGCGTCAATAAGCTCCCCAAGCTTACCTCTTGCTCGTCTCGAGCAAGGCGTGTTTTATTGATAGCGGATCAAGAGTTGCGTAACATATCAAAATTATGTAAGTGAGCAGCTCATACCTTAACTTTCTCACCTTGCCTTGAATCATTAGTTGATCATGGTCTTACCGTTCATCGCACCTATGGGGATTATAGTATTCACCTTTCCTTCGGTGATTGAAAGGAAGAACGATGTGTCGTAGCTGTTGCTCTACTCATTCTTTTTTAGGTTCTTGTCTTGGCATTTTTCAAAGTTTTCCAAAGTAAGCATAGTTCCTCAAATGGTACTCTCGATCACTCAAGGTGTTTGAACATCCTCACTTTGGCTCAAATGTTGGAGCCTCTTTCTCCTACATTCTAAAGTCTTATGTGGAGCTCGCATAGGGAGAAAATGTTGCAGACTTTTTGTCCATATATTGTCAAGTCAAAGAGATGATCCAAACAAGAAACTAGTCATACCACTTGATCAAGATGTGCATGTGTGTGGATGAAAACAAATGTGAACTCCTTTTGAATGATCCGACTCTCTCCTTTGATGAATATTTTTCATGAGTCATGGGGCTATCTTTCTTGTTCTCATTTTTTCGATCATGCTATGATTAGCATGTCATTTTTCTTCATACTATTTTTTTCTTTTCTTTTAGGGTTTAGGGTTATTGCAGGATAACTTGGAGAGAGCGGTCATGAACACATGGAGCTTTATTTTGTCGAATGATGGATATGGTGAGAAGGCATGAATTACTTATTCCTAGTGTAGGAATGAGCTCTCTGTGGTATTTGTGGGTGTATGTGAATCTTGATCATGGTGGCATGAAAAGGTTTTGAATAAGGATCAATCAATTTGATGAGACTCACTAGCCAAACAAGCTGCGTATGTGTGGAGGTTGTTCATCATGAAAATATATATGTCTTTGGTAGGTATTTCAAAGCATCGAGGAACTTCAAATTTCAGATTTTTCAAAATAAATTCAACCGAGAGAATAGCCTTACTAGATCATGAGAGAACAAAGCATAGACTTGTCATATCTTTCCTCACAACAACTTAGGTTTGGTTCAAAACATTTGCCTCCACTAAGTGACAACTTAGGCATATCCATTTTTAACCAATTCATCTTAACAAGCGAGATTGCTTAAGCATGAACATTTCACTAATCAAAATCTGATAGAGCAACTATTCATCATCTCTAATTGAACCAAGATCCATATTTCATGAACTCAATCTAAACCTATACCTTGGGAGTAAAACAAGAAATCTTTTTGGTCTTTTATTTTTATAAAGCATGAGGTAGGGATAAGGAATAAATAAAGAGAAATAAATAAAAACAAAGCAAACCAAACAAAAGAAAACTTAACTCTAGGAACGGAAGGGAAAAATGGACTTACCACTTGGGGTAGCCTCCCCTAGGCTAGCTTCTTGCATCACTGGTACGGGTTCCAACAGCCAAGGAAACTGCTCATGGCCTCATAATCATGCCGCAGCTAAGTACCTTATTTAGTCGCTTGGCGCTGCATCTCCTCCTGTCGGCGGCCTTGTTCTTGCACAGAACAGCTCATACCCTCCACGATGCCTTCTATGCATGACGTTGATCCCCTCACTACCTCAACCTGATCAGTGGGGTAGGAGATATCCCGACCGACATCGTACTCCCAACTATAGCCGTAGCCATAGCCGTAGCCGTAGCCTTGGCCGTAGCCGTAGCCTTGGCCATAGTCTTGTCCATAGTCGTAGTTGGGGTCGTAATAGGCTGACTGAGTATGCAATGACCCCAAAGAGTGCATTGACTCAGTGCCCATTACTAGCTCGCTTCCTTGCTGGGAGGAAGGCGCGCCATGAGGATGCTGCTGCTATTGCTGTGGTTGTTGCTACTGCTACTATCTTGTCATGCTGTGGGTGCGATGCCTTGCAGTCATAGGTTCATCGCCTAAAACACTATGATGTGTAGGTTCCCTTGTAGGGAAAGTCAGAGAGTTAGCGTGGTACAGACAAAGCTCTACACAAGGCAATGCAACCTTCTGTACCATGACCATAGATCATGACGAAATGCGTGTCGCCCTCGGCATCGACATAAGAACGGAGGAGGTGCCCTTGGAGAATATATTGTGCATTCACAATAGGGCAAGGCTCCTCGATATAGGACAGCTGGGTGGTGGATGTGATGCAACAAAGGCTGTAAGCAATCCGCATCACTAAGGAGGTTATAGAAACACTCCAATCACAGTGATGGTTGGGGAACGACAACCAATGGTTCACCATGCTCACCATAGGGGAGAAACGAATCTTTTCCAAATTAGATAGAGATATTGCATCTCTATTACTGTGATGGGGAAAGAGTCCGGCCATGGATGTAGGGTAATTCCTATCCACTTGTGTAACATCCTCAAAGTGGGGTTGTAAATCCCACTCGTCCTCGGAGCGGTCAAAGAACTCTGCCTAGAGATAAGTTTCCAGAACTTCCCCTTGTTAAAACCCTAAAGTAGATGGTCGACGTCTACTTGCAACCCCAAATCAAAACCGAGATAGTCGCTCAATTGCGACCAAGGAGCAAGATGATATTGATTAAAAAGACGAAAGGAAACACCACCGTCTTCGACCTTGAGAGTCGAGAGAAATTCGAGAGTGAGGATGAGCCCTTGTGCTTGGGTCGGTGTGCTTTCTTCATCATCATCATGGAAGCGAATATGCGTTCCCCACAGAGGTGTTACCTCCATGAGAGCAACATGTCCGCTGTCCACGGACATATCATCCCGGTTCGTCGATGGAGCTCTCGAGCTTGAACTCGAGCTGAACGTCTTGTGGAAGGCCTTGGAGATTTTCTTGAAGCCCTTCATCTTTCCTGCAAGAATGTTAGAACAACAACACAAAGCAATAGTATGATACCCAAAGGTGTTAATGATATAAGCAAGAAACGTTAGTGGAGTTAGCCGTCCGAATGTTAGGTGTTCTTGTGGGATGATTGCCTCCACAAACGGTTAGTCATTCTTGTGGAGTGTATGAAACAACCACAAACCATTCTTCGTTCTTGTGGGGTGTAGGAACCTCCACAAACCTTCTTTGAAGTTGAGAGAGTGAACTCTAGAGAAGTGTTTTTGGTGGTTTTGGTTTTTGGGAATGCAAAGCTAGAGAATGAGAGCAAGAGAGCAAGGAATTGAGCTCAGGATCAGACTTGGCTGCAAGAGCTTGGTGTGAAGAGTTGTGAAGGATGAGGGGGTATTTATAGGAGAATGGAGCAAGGGGTGTGTGTGGCCGCAAGGGGTATGTGCAGCCGCACACACCAAGTGTGTGCTGGTGCATTTTCCCATTTGGATGTCTTCTCCATGATGTCCTGATGCTCTTTGAGTGGTTCCCTATTGATCCATGTGACATTACACCTCGGTAGTATAGCCATGATCATCAATGAGTGTGTGTTCAGCTAAAATCTTGAGTTTCTTTGTGGCCTGTCATTTCATGTCTCCATTCATTGTAGGAGTATCATGCTGAAAGATGAGTGGAAATTGCCACCATGGCCTATGCGGCCACATGGGGCACCTTGCCCAAATCTTTTCAACTTTTTATCATGTCTTCCTACTTGCATAAGCCTCCAATTTCTTGTGTCCATGGTGGTAATTGAGGCAGCAAAGTGTCGAACACATGGGGTGTTCCTTTGTCATTGCTTTTGTCACTTCAATTCAAGAATCCCATGCTTCATAATGGCTATGGATGGCTGCCATAGACTTTGATTTTCAGCTGAAATGTCACTTCATGTCTCCACTCATTTCATAGCATTCAATGCTTGTCATGGTGGGAGATGGCTGCCATAATTCTTGAATCAAATCCTCTTCAAATACTCCTCATCTTGCATTTAGATATTCAATATGATTGTCCCTGCAAGATGTTAGTGATACGGATACAACCGTATGAAATGTAAGAGGTTGTATGTCCAAATCTGATATGCATGAATTGCTCTCTATCATCCTCTAATCGTAATCTATATGCAAATGTAGTTTGGAAAATAAAATTTTTGAAAGGGAAATATGAGATAACTACAAGTTTAAAGTCTTGAGCTAAACTAGCTCTGGAGTATCTATCTGGACGTATGTATTAGTCATTGTATGTGATGCATACAGTCTTGCACTGCTCGATGGTCTGGAGTTCATCATCTGTCCCATCTTTGGCTGATGAGGAGGATGAATTGTCCTTCAAATTTTTCCTTCTTGATTTTGATCTTCCGCTAGTTGACTCCTTCTTTTGTTCACGCTTCTCTCGCTCAACCTCATTAAAAACTTCCTAGAGAATTCTTTCGATGGGTACGGGCCATTAGTCTCCACCAATCGCTGGTTGGTCAGAGGATCATATGTGACTCACACCAAACTGCATTGTTCAACCTTCATGGTGAAGGAGAATCTTTCTTCCTTTCTATTGATATTGAGACTGATCTTCCCAACTCCCATATTAATATTTGAATTTGCTGTGATAAGGAAGGGTCATCCAAGAATAAGCTGCATCTTGGGATCTTCTTCCATCTCGAGTACCACAAAATCTATGGGTATAATGAAATCCCGTATTCTCACCAGAACATCCTTGGTGATTCTAGCGGGATAGTAGATCGATTGGCCTGCTAGCTGCAAACGCATCGCCGTAGGGTACAAGAGTGTGTTGGGGAGTTGATCGAAGATTACCTTTGGCATGATACTGATGCTCGTGCCAAGGTCACATAGAGCATGATCAAAATAGCGGGTCCCAATGGAGCATGAGATGGTAGGACAGCCTGGGTCCTTCATATTTACATATTCTAGCCTCCTTTCTTCAGTCGTCGGGTTCGAGTTTTCACTTGTACCTGCATGGTTAGGATGTGGGGGATCGCAAGTGGTCTTACCACCTCTCATGGTCACCGCATTAACATGTTCTCAAGTAGAATCCTCGGGCTAGCCAGGAATCCTACAAGAGTCAGGTGCAGGTAAAGCAGAAACAAGCCTAGCTATTTGAGATTCTAAAGCATTGTTTATGCTAAGCTAATTCTTAATAACCGAAGAGAAGGACTCCATCTTAGCATCAATATTTTCAAGGATTTTATTATGTGCTAGGAGGTTTTTGTTGATACTCTCATTAGTCTTAAACTGACCGTAAACGAGATCGCGAAGGGAATGTTGATTGTTACCTTGGAAGATGTTGTTCCCGGACTATTGATTGTATGGTAAATTCGGCCGATAATTACAACCTTGGGTATTCAGACGATAGCCGTTGTTGTTGTTTCCAACGAACAAGGCTTCCTCTTCTGTTTCAATACAATGACTGCCTGAGTGTCCTAAACTTCTGCAAACTTCGCAAGTCATAAAAGACTCCATGGCTTAAGCTGAATCTCTTGATGGGGAATCAAGTTTCTTCATGACAAGATCCATCTTAGCGAATAGCATATCAATATCATCAAACTGATGGACTCCACGAGTACGGGATTAGAGTCGCTCATTGTTGACAATTGTTATCTCGATTTTATTTCAATATTTTTGATCGTCAACCTTACTAAAATGGAGGAACACCATAGCTTTAGGGCTTGCTACTAACCATTTCGACTAGTTTTAGTGCCTTGGTATGTTTTGTAGGACTATGCTCACATATACATGAAATAACACATATTTGGAGAGCTACAGTGTAGTATTTGAGAAAGGGCCAAATGCCTTCATTACAAACATTCTCAATTGCCCATAAGGAGTGGACCATTGCATGCTCCTCGTCGAGATGAATGAAATGAACTTTTGGTTCACTCCATTCTAAGTCTGGATGCCAGAGTTATGGCCCGAGGAAGATGGACACAAAGCTCAAAACTTCGGCTACGCGAACCCTGATTCGGTCATGCACGAACATGGACGAACCCATGTTCGGCCGCACGGGCACCATGCGGCTACACATGGCCAACATGCAAACACGTTTAGGCACTCCCAAAAGCCTCTCTGGTCACTCCAGGGCCCATGGGGAAGATGGCCCATGTGGCCGCATAGTCCTATGCGGCCGCACATGCCACTTCAGCGATCCTCGTCTAGAGCCACGTCACCGATCCGTGATGCATTCTCATGCAAAGAAACACAACATCCAAAGTCGGGAACCATCGGTAGTACATCGGTTTGCATTGAACGATCAACAATACGCCACAAGGATAGATGGCCATACTATTGGATCGACTAGCCCACGAATCAGCTCAAAACTGCCTCCAGGACAACATCCAGGCCGTTGGGAGTTACATCAGTTGATCAGACAGCCAACGGAGGAAGAGGGGTGTGCCGCTGCACACCCCCTATGCGGCCGCATATCCTCCACCACATGGTCGCCTCTCCGAGCTTCCCTCCAAGAGTTGCCACCATTCCCAAGCTATATATACCCCCCACTCGCGCTAGAATGAGGTACACAAGAAGTTTGGCAAGATTCTATAGCGAAGCACTGCTAGTTTTAGTCTTTAGATGCTAGGGAGAGAAGTGAGGTAGAGAGCTAGAGGGAAGTCGAGCTAGTTGACTTCTTCTTCATCTTCACCTCGACGAATGTAAGTGTTCTTAGCATTTCCATTCGAGTACATTTGTATGAGTATTCTCCTTAGTTAAAGTAGTGTTTTGATCTTTCTTAAACTATCACTTTGCGGGTTCTTTGTTTATACTTAGTGACTTAATCATTGCTTTGTGTGATTACTCTATCTTTCTCGAGGAGATAGAGTAGTGATCGATTAGTGTGAGCATGGTGCTCAGGCTCTTGATTACCTTAGTTTGCCCCTAGATCCACTAACGTGAGGTAGCCCCGGGTGGTGACAGCCCCGACGGCCTACATAACCCTCCTGGTCCAGTCTAGTTGGTAGGAGTGTGAGTGGATTGTGTCGACACCCTTCCCATCCCTTTCTGTTGTCGGTGGATCCTAGTGCCCGAAGCCTAGCGATAGTCGAGAGACTTCTGAACCTTCTTTTGCTCAGAGGAATAACCATCCAAATCGTACCTTCTCAAGAATATCCCTCAGCCTATCGTATCTTCTATCTTCTTCGTCGTCACCCCACCGATCCATCTTTACCACTGGAAGGACTAGATAAGAGTTAGTACACTCACGTTCCTCGTGGATAAATACGATACTTTGGAATACTCCTGGGTGAAGGCTACAGTGATATCCGTGTGCTTGCGGATTAATTCATTTGGCATGGGAATCGCCAATAAGCTTTCTAGCGCCGTTGCTGGGGAATGGTAGCTGTTCTAACTCTAAACCTAGTCCGTCCATTATTCCTATTTACCATATGGATCCCGTACCTACCCTACAAGATTATTCGGCTCCAAGGGGCGAAGAATTGGAGCCTCTATCCTCATCACACGCCATCCATTCACAAGGCTATGAACTACATCCTAGTTTTATAGCCATGGTCAGAGAGCAACCTTTTGTTAGATTGGAAGAAGAGAATCCCTACAATCATTTGCAACAGTTTGAACACTTTGTTCATGTCTCATGATCGCAGGAATGACACACGACACACTCAAGTGGAAACTCTTCCCGTTCTCATTAACAGGAAGAGTGAAGCAATGGTACTCTTCCACTATCAAAAGTGTCAATGGAGACTAGGAAGCTCTATGGAAAAAGTTCTGTCTATACTTTTTCCCAATCTCCAAGGTAGTCGATCTCTGAATCAGAATCTTCACTTTCAAGCAAAAGGAGAAGGAATCGTTAGGAGCCTCATGGGCTAGGATCATGCATATGCTATCCCTAGGATTCGACCTTAGGATCAAAGCTGAGATGTCGTTAGAATACTTCGTCCGAGGTCTCAATGTTGAGTCTAGAACCATTTTGGACGCCTCTTCTGGAGGATCATTCATACATTTAACACCGAGTGAAGGGAGAAGAGTTCTCAATCTCATTCTTGAAAATACCCCCTACACCAGAGTTTACGATGAACACCCATAAGAAGATGAGATGCCACAGCCCAAGGAGAAGGAGCCTGACCAAGTTATAGAGCCTATCTCATAAGTCGACACCTCCACGACACCAACACTGACACCCGCTGAACCAAAAACCCAACTGAACTCAGCCCTTTACGAGACAGAGTGTGACTTTCCTTTCTTGTTCTATGATGAGCTTTTCCATGAATTTGGAGATGCCTCTAACTGTCCGATTGAAAGGAAGCCCACCATTTGTGAGTCTGATATTCAGCAAGTCCCGATCAAGAAGAACTCAAATATCAGAGTGAGTCCCTAGAGAGTCTCTCCGCTGTCATGAGTAGGGAATGGCTAGATGAGGCTAAAGCCTCCCCCAACATTATAAAGATACCCTTGAAGTTGAGGAGCATCACTTATGAAGTTTTGGAGAATGAGTATAATGTTAGATATGATCCTAGTCTTGGAATCAACATCTTACCAAGCTCTTACTTCCAGGAACTAAGAGAATCGCTTTCATGATCAAACAAATGCATCAGACTTCTTGATGGTGACATTCTCAATTGTTCCAAAATACTTAGGGTCACAACCATAAAACTTGGGAGCACAAGACTTATCCTAGATTTCCATGTGTTTAACTTCCTGACCGATGCTAACTATCCCATTATTATCGGGAGGCCTATCACACGTATCTCAGAGAGAGCCCCAAGTAATCAACCTTTAGAGCTCTGAGTTGGGAAGGAATTCATTCCTATCTCTTATTCTCACACTCTAAACACTCGGGTAGAACCCAAAGTAGATCCAGATCCAATTGAGAAAGTGCTCTCATTATCCTTAGAGCATACGGCTCAGCCCGATCTATAAGAAGAGGCACAAGCCTTCATTGAGGAGGAAGACACTGGACCTCCCATTGAGCTCAATACATCGAAACAATCGAAACCATCTCCGATAGAGCTCAAGCCTCTTCCTCCTGGGTTGAAGTACGCCTTCCTCAATGAAAAATGAGAGACTCCTGTCATCATAAGTGATAAACTCACCAAGATAGAGACGTTGCAACTGATTGCCATTTTGGAATCTCATCGATCGGCCTTTGGATACTAACATTAGGATATCCAAGGGATTAGCCAAGAACTATGCATGCATAGAATCCTGACCGAGCTGGATTGTACTCCCACAAGAGAGCCATAGCGCCGGCTTAATGATGCCATGAGAGAAGTAGTAAAGAAGGAAGTGTTGAAACTCTTGCACGCTGGCATTATCTATCTTGTTCCCAGCAGTGAGTGGGTTAGCCCTGTTCAAGTACTTCCCAAGAAAGGCGGTATGACTATGATACGCAATGAGAAGAATGAGCTTATTCCTCAGTGTATGGTTACCGGGTGGCGAATGTGCATTGACTATAGAAGACTTAACAAGGCCACCAAGAAGGATCACTTCCCTCTACCTTTCATAGACAAAGATGCTCGAGCGTCTCGCTAAGCACTCTTTTTTCTGCTTCCTCGATGGATATTCCAGGTTTCACCAGATTCCAATCCACCCGAATGACCAAAGCAAGACGACCTTCACCTGCCCATATGGGACTTATGCTTATAGAAGGATGCCTTTTGGGTTGTGTAATGCACCCACGACCTTCCAAAGGTGCATGATGTCTATCTTCTCCGACATGATTGAAGAGATCATGGAGGTGTTTATGGATGACTTCTCTGTCTACGGTAAGACCTTTGAGCATTGTTTGAGAAATCTGGATAGGGTCCTCCAAAGATGTGAAGAACAACACCATGTCCTGAATTGGGAGAAGTGCCACTTCATGGTGAGAGAAGGAATCATCTTAGGACACTTAGTGTCTGAAAGAGGGATTGAGGTAGATAAGGCAAAAATTGAATTGATTGAAAAACTACCTCCTCCCACGAATGTGAGAAAGATTAGGAGCTTCCTAGGACACACTGGATTCTATCGCCGCTTCATTAAGGACTTCTCACATATAGCGTGGCTGTTGACCAGCTCGTTGGCTAAGGATATTACCTTCATATTAGATGATGAGTGCCGAGCTGCCTTCCATACTCTTAAGACAACACTCATCTCTGCGCCTATCATACAACCCTCGGACTGGAATCTTCCATTCGAGATCATGTGCAACACGAGCGACTATGCCGTGGGCACAGTTCTTGGCCAAACCAAGGATAAGAAATGCTATGCCACATCTTATTCTAGCAAGACCTTGACCAGCCCACAGTTGAACGATGCGACCACAGAAAAGGAACTTCTTGCGGTAGTCTTTGCTATCAATAAGTTCTAGTCTTACTTGGTAGGAGCAAAGGTCATAGTATATTTGAACCATGCTGCTCTCAAATATCTCCTTACCAAGAAAGACGCAAAACCATGACTTATCCGCTGGGTTTTACTCCTTCAAGAGTTTGACATAGAGATACGAGATAAGAAAGGAGTAGAAAACTCGGTAGCCAATCACTTGTCCAGGCTGCAGGTACAAGATGATTCTCTGCCTATTGATGACTATCTTCATGATGACATGCTCCTCAAGGTGAGTACTTCAGATCCATGGTATGCAAACATTGTAAACTATATGGTTTTTGGGTATGCTCCCCTGGAGAGAACAGGAAAAAGCTCGAGTACGATAGCCGACTCCATCTTTGGGATGAGCCATTCCTGTTCTGAGTATGCTCCGATGGACTACTCTGTCGTTGTGTGCCATCATGGGAGACAATGAAGATCCTTGAGAGGTGCCATTCATCACCATATGGAGGACACTATGGGACATTTAGAACGAATGCAAAAGTTTGGCAGAGTGAATTCTATTGGCCAACCATGTTCAAGGATGCCAAAGACTTTGTCCGAAGATGTTCACATTGTCAGAAGCATGGAAACATTAATGCGAGAGATGCAATGCCCCTCACTAACAATTTGCAAGTGGAGATCTTCGACGTATGGGGTATAGACTTCGTGGGTCCTTTCCCCAAGTTGGAAGGCCATGAATATATCTTGGTGGCAGTGGACTATGTCTCAAAGTGGGTAGAAGTGTTACCATGCAGAGCAGCCGACTCTGGAAGTGCACAAAAGATGTTCCATGAGATAATATTCCCTCATTTTGGCACTGCAAGAATTGTGATAAGTGATGGTGGATCACACTTCATTGATAAGGAATTCAGAAAATATCTTGCTAGCCTTGGAGTGAACCACTGCGGTCAAGTAGAGACTTCAAATAAGCAAATCAAGAACATCCTGCAGAAGACCGTAAATGAGATGGGGACGGTTTGGAAGAAAAATCTCCCTGAAGCATTATGGGCTTATTGTATAGCATACAAGACACCCATTAGGATGACACTGTATCAGCTGGTAGAATTAGAGTTCAAATCACATTGGGCGATCAAGAAGTGGAACATGGATCTTCCAGGAGCTAGGATTAAGCGATGAATTCAATTGTCTAAATTGGATGAATGGAGAGAGAATGCATATCATAGTTCCAAGCTCTACAAGGAGAGGACCAAACGATGGCATGACAAGAGAATTAAGGTGAAAGAATATACTCCCAGAGACAAGGTATTGCTCTTTAACTCTCGAGTTAAGCTTTTTGGTCGGGGTAAGCTTAGGATTAAGTGGGACGGACCTTTCATGGTTATAAACGCAGCCCCACATGGTGCCATGACTTTACAAGATGGTCAAGGAAATACCTTCAAGGTCAATGGGCAATGGCTCAATGTTTTCATCAGGCCAAAACCCATCGAACTCTAGGAAGTCGAGTCCATGGAGTTCATAGACTTAGAATTACCCTACTCTTCTATAGGGGCTAGGCATTTGTGTGGCCCAAAACCCCATACATGAGCACACCTCCACTCTTCCCTTGACCCCTGTCATGATGTCACATTTTTCTGGGCACTTGACCCATTCGGCCGCATGTGACCGTGTGGCCGCAAAGGGCCTTTCGCCCGAACATTTCCATTTTTGAATGATGGAATCCTCATCCTCTCCAAACATGGAACACCTTTCGCCGATCTTGGATCGAGATGAACCCCGTATGCGCCCTGTGTACGAGATTTGACTTCAAAAGCCCTCCATGGAACACCTTCGTCTCCATTAGCCCCTTTGTATAGCACTAGAGAGGAGCCATTTGTATGGTCTAGTAGAATTTTAGTCTTCTCTAGTGTAGGGTTAGGCGTAGAATGGAGTTAGGATAGACACCTATTTGACCGAATTAGCTCATTCAGTCACATGACCTTTCTTCATTTTGTTTTCCCTCTGTTTGTTTAGGTTTAATTGAATCATGAATAAAGTTTTGCTATGGAATATATGCTATGCCACTAACATGAGTGCAGAGAAGGGATTGAGAAAGATTAGAACATTCTGTTGAGATTTTGTCATGCCGATCAGTGCCACGACTGAGTTGATGACACCGGAGATAGAGAGAAGGAAAAGGAAGAGATGGGAGAGTTAGGACCCATGCGGCCGCATGGACCCCACTCGGCCGCATGAGCTCCCATGCGACTACACATACCCCAGCATGATTCCATGGTCTCCACATGTGTCACAACTGGTTTGCACCTTCTGAAATTCTACTCTCTTATTTTTCATGCGAATTCACCTGATATATCTCCTATGATCATAAAACCATGGCAATCTCTTTTTCCATTCAGTCCATGGAATATGTGTTTGAGTAAACCTTTGTTCTAGAGTATTTTGAAATGTGGAAATTCATTGCATCGGGCTCATTGAGTACATCAAGATTCATATGTGGATCACCCAAATCAAAGTCCGAATGAAGGAGATATGATGCCGGGAAGGTGCACACCTGGGCAAAACTCGACAGTCTGGTTTGGAAACCGGACAGTCTGATTTTGGTTGGGTTGAGTCAAACTACGCGTTTCATATCTGTTTTGAGGCCAACTTCTTTGTTTCTTTGTGTAGGAGGTCTAGCCGCCCTATAAAATGAGGGGTGACGGCCGACAGAGGTTGACCACAGATACCAAAGTCATTCTTTACCTTTTAATTATCAAACCCTAACCCTACTTTTCCAACTCCATGCTTCCTCTCTTCATCTCCACGATGGCTTGAGGTGTTCCTGGTGGCTCCATGCACCCTGGAACAACCTTGGGCGGTGCCACCTCCGACGGGGTCCCTCCCGAGGCGGCGACCTATTTTCCTGGGCGACGGTGAGTTCAGGCTCTAGTTCGCTCTCGCTGTCGGTATTGTACTACCAGCAATCCACTCAAGGGGTACCTGACGCATGTTCGTTGTGAGGTGATCGTGAACTAAGTATGAGAAGGTGAAGGTCACCCCCAAGGACGGAGACACAGAGATCTTTGCTTGGTTGTATTGCTTCAAGTTTCACCAAGGGCGAGGTGCGCCAAGGTGAACGATGGTGCACAGAAAAAGGGTTTGGTATGATTAGGTCCGTTGCCTATCCCGGAGGCTCCCTGTCGCCTTATATAGTCTGGCAACTAGGGTTATAGATCGGGATCTATTAGGACTAGGTTTGTTTACAAGGAAGGAGTTCTACTTGAAGTACAACAGATATCTCCGGGATATCGGAAGGGTTTAAACTGCTAAGCTTCCTTATCTTGTACTATCTTGACGTCAGCGGCACGTTATCCTCAACTGTGGGCCTGCTCGCCATGGTGAGCGGGTCCACATGTCAGGTCTCTGGGTGCTGGTTTGTGTAGGGCCAGTGGGTACCCATAACCCTCAAGTCCCCGAACGCTATGTAGGCAAATGAGAATGAAGAGGTCATCACGCCAAGGTTGATGAAGTCTACTGAAGTCGTGTTGTTGTCATCATGGATGGAAGGGTGCATGGCGTTCAAAAGAAGAAGAAGAATTTGAGCTAGTACAGAGCCAGCGTGCGCAGCGTAGAAGGAGATCTGAGGTGTTAGGTGTCATGGACGTCTGGCGAATCAGAGTGATAATGTAGGGTGTCGCAAGATGCACTACATGTAGTAGTCCCTGAGCATCGAGGCGATCGGTATGATTAGGTCGGTGGTTAAAGAAAAAGATGAAGGGCAAGGTCCTGCGCGAAATGCTGAGGTGCCGGACCGCAGTGAGTCACGAAGGAGCGAGCCCTCAAGTCCCCGATCAGGGGGGTGATTCAAGGAATCAGGCCACTGATCATGAAGAAATTGGCGAGGTGACTTCGTCCAAAGTCTATGCTGGCTGCAAGCAGAGGTTGTCATTGTACATGGGGTTATGCAGTAGCACTGCTTTCTTTGCATCTTTTGCCGTAGAAGGCTGTATAGGGGGTCAGTGATGCCTTATTGTTAGCCTTGTTGCCAACTCAAATGGTTGGCAGGTAGTGAATGCCGTGGAACATTCGCCGTAGATACCGTTCATGTGTTTACTGCACATTCATGGATGAAATAGATTGCATGCCTGACGTCTTTATTGCCCAGCCGTTGGTTGATGATAGTGGCATGGCCGCCTATAAGAGGGAGCCTCTAGCTCATGGAGCTACATAGCTCTTCTCCAATGTCTCAACTCAGAGCATGGCTCTTCCAGCGATTCATAGCCAAGATAGAGGTCATGGCCTCTGGTAGGGTAGGGGACTTGAGTTGTAGGTTGAATGTCTTGCCTTGGGTTGCCTGTGATAAGGAGAGATGTGTAAGGTTGGCATTCCATCCTGTTCTTGTTTCTCCTGCCTTGGCTCTTGTAGGTAGATGTGAGATGTGCAGCATGGCTGCCATCTGTTGGGGTTTGTGCTTTAGGGCACTAGGTGTTTCTAATGGCGGGCGAAGGCTTGCAGGGCCTGCCAGTCAGGCCACTAGGGGTTTCTAACGTGGGTTCCCCCGAGAAGGCGAGGCATGGGTGGTGCTACAAGGCCACGAGGCATCGTAGGTGTCACCTCGATAGCTTCCCTGACCTTGTCGCCATGTCTGCCGCCTGCTTCCTGAGGAAGCCGCTCCTGAAGCCACCCTCTACCACAGCATCGAGTGGCGCAGGAACTCAACGTTGAGCTCGTTGCTGGCCGACTTGTGCTTGGGCATGACCACTTTGCTGACCAGCCAGGGTGTTTGCTTCCGAACGCTTGGTCAAGGCTGGATGCAGTTTGTGGCTGACTTGGGGAGGAAGTCATGTTATCCATCTTGTGACTGAGGTGGTGGGCTTCGACCTCGGCAAACGGGACATGGACCAGATGGCCGTAGGTTGCCAATGGGCTCGCTTTTACTTTTATGCTTGAGATAGCAACTGCCATAGTATTATGTACACCCTTGAGCTCGGCTCAAGGGACTTTTATTACTTCATGAAATAAAGCAATGTATTTTTTGCCGGAGTTGTCTGCTTGGTGCTTTTGGTTTCTATGTTGACGTTCATGGTGAGGTGGGGCCCAGTCCCTGGGCATGAGCGCTTGGGCTTGCCAGGACGTTAGGGTGAGGGGGGTAGTTTAGACGCCTAGTCCCCTAGCTTGGTTCGGTGGGATTTGTTGGACGCTTGAAAATGCATCGAATTTGATCGTGGGGCACCTAGTCCCCGGGCTTGGCTCGAAGGTGACTAGCTGAACCATAAGGGAGTGGCGAGGACTTTCATAGGGTACCCAGTCCCCGAGCTTGGCTCGAAGGCAACTGGCTGAACCATGAGGGCATGCCGAGGTCTTACGGAAGGCACCCAGTCCCTGAGTGTTGATGCAAAAAGGTGTTGGATCTGCAAACACACCGGGCTAATACCCTAGTTCGATATCAAGGCGTGCCAGTCGATTTGACCTGTTAATCGACAAGGATGATAGATTTGAATAAAACCCGAACGAGACGACAGCGATACGCCCGGACGTCAAAGCTCAGATGATACTCGATAACTGTTGAACAGATCAGACGAGACGATAGCGATACGCCCGGACGTCAAAGCCTAAATCTTGCTCGATAAAAGCGAAACCTGCAAGGTCGCCAGAGATCAAGTTGATGCAGCCCGCCGATTCTTGAAAGAACTCATTGAAAAGGAAAAAGTACTGGTGACGAAGTCGTCGAAAAATAGATTGCTTGAAAAGTAGATAAAAGTAATAGGTTTGTTGTATTTGATTGTCTTTTTTTTACATTGTCTCTCGGTACATATTTATACCCTGGTACTATGAGTCCTAAACAGACACGACAAAGTATTACCTAAACAAGTCTTATCTCTAAGGAATAAAAAATAACGACTCGTACCAAGGTTGGACTCAAAAATAGACTATTAAAATAATGGCATAAATATTGCCAGTTTCCTTATCCATTGCTCTACGATGAAACCTCTATCGGCACGCTCCTCATTGCTGTAGATTCCATCGGCAACCCATCGATAATGACTCAGACCTGCTTTCCATGTCCTTCAGCTCTGCTTTCCATCGGCAACCATGCCTCTCTCTCCATCGACAACAGCCCTCTGGCTTCATCGGCAATGTACGAGATCAACATGTCCTTTATCAGCAATCATCCATCGGCAACTCAGAAGCAATGCTGGAGAAGAACCACTCCCTTGCCGATCAGCATAGTTTTCGGTCTACATTGACACGTGTCAAAAAACGGTGCAACACATGCCCCCCAATTTCGGAGTATAGAATACTTTATGCGCCAAAATTTCCTCCAGGTCATAATTGCCCAAACCGCTTGAACTTCTCGAGAGTTGCGCGTATGGTAGTGGAGATCCTGTACCAACAGGCCCATATAATGCTTTCTCCGCCGCGGCCCATTTTTCATCTGCGATTCAAACCCTAGCTTTTCTCTCTCCAGCGGCGACATCAACAGGCGATTCTTCGATGAACTCGATCATCGGCGCTCTTGACGGTGACCCTTAGCCTCCATTAGCATTCTTTGCCTTCTCCATCTCCATCGTGGCCATGGCTATTCGTTTTGATGTCCCCAAGGTTAGTCTTTTTCTTTTGCCTGTCCTCTGACATTTCGGTTCTCCTTCTCTGCGCAGTTCATGACTCTTCCTTGTTCCCAATCTTTAATCTCAGGAACTTTGCAATAATCTTCTTATCCCAACACATCAGAATCACTTCATCTGCCTAGGCCCAATGGGAAATCCAGACCCAACCGACATTATAAACACAGAAACCAATCGAATCCCCTTCAGAACTCAGAATTTTGACTTGGGACTCTGGACTGATACCTTCCGTTCTTGGCCAAAAACCACCAAGGGATGGAAAGATTGGTATTTGAGGGTCGCTAGGCCAATGGAGCTATATTGGGCGGAATGCAAATTAGAACAATGCATCAGAATATCTATTGCCGATATGGAGAGGAACGAGTCTTTGTTAATTGCCGCCTCCTATTTCTAGTCGGATACCCTGAATGCCTTTATCTTTAGACATGGGCCAGCTTCTCCTACACTTGCCGATGTGTACATGCTTACTGACTTGGACATCTCTTCTGCCGATGACAACTCACTGTTCCAGCGAAAACCTGAGCATCGGCTGACCACCAAAAACATTGGCGGCTGGACTGGCTATATCAACGAGTATAAGAAATCTGGTTCAGTCAGTCACAGGGAACATTCAGCCTTTTTGAATATGTGGCTTGAGAAGTTTATTTTCTGCGGCAGAACAATTGGACCGACCAACATGCACCTCCCTACAGCAGAACTGTTGGCTAGTGGCGTCAAACTCCCACTGGGCCGATACCTTCTTGGCTCAGTCTACCATCTCCTCCACCAAGTATCACAAAGGCTGCTGCAAGGTAAATCCATTGGCAACCTGGGGGGTCCCTGGTGGTTCATCAACATGTGGTTGAATGCCCACATGCACAAGTATTTCCATATCGACCTGTTCGCCCAGCAATTCCCTCGAAGTCTTCCCGAAGACTATCAACTTGGGGAAGAAGAATCGGCAATGCACCCCCCTATCAACTTTGGAGAAGCACTGGCAGTGCTACCAGGGGCAGAGGCGAACAAAATCCAGATCGGCAATCTCTTCCACAGCCTCTACATTGGCATCCCCTCTGAGCTTCGGGCCTGGGTCCTGTATGTTGATGAAGCAGCAAGATTCCCTCTTTCCTTTAATCTTACCGATGAGGCCCTGAACCAGGACGCCGACATCCTTAGGGCAATAATCACTCCTCGTGCTATCCCTGTCAACTTTTTTGGAAGTGGGAAGAATATTAATCCCACATACGAGTTCTATTATCCATCGGCAGCAGCAAGACAACTAGCTTTTCGACAATTGCCCATCAACTTATGTTTTGCCGATGTGATTAAACCAAGAGACACTATTGCGAGCCGTGTGGATTGGCACAAAATTGTTACTCTCCTTCCCGATTCCGATATCTCAAATGCCGATCTTACTGACTGGGTACCGGCTTCTTTTGTCACCGAATCCTTCAAATTATGGTGGCAAGAATGGAAGGAGCAGCTATTTTTTGCCTCTCCTCATTTTTACTGGAACTCTATTGATCCTGATCACGCCATCCCTGCCGATGCAGTAAGTCTGACCCTCTGTACTCCTTTCAAGTCCCCCTTAATCCATCGGCAACTAACCCTTTCTTTAACAGGTTGATGACCCAGTTCCAACATTGAGTAAGAGTGGCAAGGTCATACGGCTGCAGCCGATTTCCCCGGTATCCATCATCAGCCACAAGGCTCCCTCGTTAGATGCTCCAGTGGGCCGTGGTCGTACCAAGAGGGGTACCAAATCGGTCACAATTTCGGCATAGTCATCTCAGGTAACCACCTCACTTTCTTTTGCAGATGCCGATTGCTGTGACTTACCAATTTCATATTTCAGGGCGCGAGTTCTACACCTCTAGAGTCTTCATCGGCAACTCGTCCTCCATCTCCCATCAACGCACCTTCAGATGTCATCCTTGTCGACTCTCCAGAGGTATGTTTTTCCAATTTTAACCCGATTTCAACTATTATAATCAGCATTAATTACTCCATTTACTTGTAGCAACAAGTGGACACATCGACAGCTGTTTCAGCTGATCCAATGCCACAGTCCTCTGGTGCCGATGCCCCCCAGTTATCTGGGTTTGAGGAATCATAGCCTAAGCGCAAAGCTTCATCCAACGTAGCCCTTCAATCAAAACGATCAAAAACTGCATCGGCACCATCCACAGTTCCAGCACCATCTTTTCAGTCAGCACTGCCTGATGTGCCAGCACAAGGATCACCAACAGCACCTCAAGAAACACCTGCCAATATAGCCACAGAATTACCACCATCCAGCCCTGCCATAACTGATCCATCGGCAAGCATTGCTGAGAGCATATTGCAAGCTGCCTCCTCCAGCCAAATGCAAGAAATCGCTTTGAAGCAAGTAAGTTAATTTAATCAAAATTCTGCAATATTTACTCTCCTGTAACTGACTAATTCCCTCGCAGGAACAAGACTCTCCAAATAGCCTATTCTCTTTTACCGTCAACATTCCTGACGATGAAGAAGAAGAAAGTTCTGTGCTTGCCTTAGGAACTATATCAGCTGAAGTCAGAACCAAATTAGAAACATTATTATCCTTGTTGCATCAAGATACACCTCAGCTGGTCCAAGATTCAGACTCCATAAGAGCAATTTTCAAAGCGATTCGTGGCCAAGTCCCTGACAATGTTGAAGAAATCCTTTTTCATGCTGCCCACCTTGAGAGCCGACAACTCCAGTACCAAAAGGCTGCTCGCCAAATTGCCGATAGAGCCGCTCAAGCAAAACTTAAAAAAGAAATATTACAATTCAAGCAGGCTACCGAAGAAAAGCACAGAAGCATGAGCAACTTAGAGGCTTCGGGCGTCGATCTTGAAAAGAAAATTACTGATCTATCGACAAAGAGAACAGCTTTACTGGCCGAGCTGAAAGAAGTGGAAACAGCCCTGAACCAAGCCGTACAGGAGAAAGACAACTTGTCCAACACTTTAAAAATTCTTAAAAAAGACAGGGACAATCAAGCCTATATGGCGCTGACGCTGAGGAGAAAACTTAAACTGATAGAGGACACTGCCGATGCGGACGTCAGGGAAGTGGAAGAAGCCGACCAGATTCACCTACGCGCGATAACCGCTATTCAATCTTTCCTTAGTTTGTAAACTCCATTCATCGGCTTTGTCAAGTTATCGGCAATCTGAACTTTGCCAATTGACTGTGAATGTAATATAATGCTGATACCTTTATTCCTGTATTTTATGCATCCATCCAAATACTGGGGTAATATTTCTTTAAATATTTCCCATTTAATGCTCTGGGAAATATAACTCCTTCGAGGGTTTCTAAGATGTATGCGTTACCAGGAGCCAACTGATTTATCCGATAAGGACCTTCCCAATTAGGGGACCACTTGCCGAATTTCGCACTCTTAGTCCCAATCGGCAAAACCAATTTCCATACTAAATCTCCATTTGCAAATTCTTTTACTTTCACCTTTCTATCATACCACCTAGCAACCCTCTTTTTATTTTCTTCGACGCTAATTAAGGCCTTTAGCCGATGACCTGCTAAATCTTCTAATTCATCTCTCATAAGCGTATCATACTCATCGGCTGTCAAGTGATCCTGAGAAAATACACGCCTAGAACCAGTCTTAATTTCCCAACGTAAAACTGCATCATGCCCATATACCAATTGATATGGTGAGACCTTAGTTGCACCATGACATGCCATCCGATATGACCATAAAGCTTCATTTAAAAGAGTATGCCATCTCCTAGGATTTTCCTCAATTTTCTATTTAATAAGCTTGATTATTCCTTTATTAGATGCTTCAGCCTGACCGTTAGCTTGAGCATAATAAGGAGAGGAATTTAGAACTTTAATCCCCATACCGATGGCAAAATTATCAAATTCTCCTGATGTGAACATAGTTCCTTGATCGGTAGTAATAGTCTGAGGAATACCAAATCAGTAAACAATATGTTCTTTCACAAAATCAATCATATTTGCCGATGACACTTTCTTTAAAGGAATTGCTTCAACCCACTTTGTGAAATAATCGGTAGCAACGAGTATGAATTTATGTCCTTTACTCGACGGTGGGTAGATCTGACCGATGAGATCAATAGCCCATCCTCTAAACGGCCAAGGTTTGATTATAGGATTCATTGCCGATGCAGGTGCTCTTTGAACATTACCGAATTTCTGACATGACTGGCACCCTTTGAAATATTTAAAACAATCCTCAAGAATTGTCGGCCAATAATACCCGTTCCTCCTAATCATCCATTTCATTTTAAATGCCGATTGATGTGCCCCACACACTCCTTCATGAATCTCACCTATTAGACTTTTCGATTCCTCTTTACTAAGGCATTTGAGTAAAACCCCATCCAAAGTGCGATAATATAATTCAGTATCAAGGAGCACATACTTGGTAGCTTGAAACCTTATACGTCTCTCCACTTTCTTAGACGGATCTTTTAAATAATCGGCAATATCCCTTCTCCAGTCATCGGCATCAATTACCGATGTCAGCACTTCTCGGATCAATTGATATCCCGAAGCATGCTGTGCTAGCCTATTAGCTTCTTCATTGTGCAATCTGGGAATGTGTTCAAGGCGAAAATCCTTAAACTCCTTTAATATTTGCAAGCATTTTTCATGATAAGTAATCAAAACTTCACTTCGGCATTCATATGTTCTGATCAATTGATTAATGACTAGCATGGAATCCCCAAAGACTTCAACTGTATCGGCACGTATTTCTCTGAGCAATTCTAACCCTTTCAGTAAAGCTTGATATTCAGCCTGATTGTTTGTTGAAGTGCCAGCAATCGGCAAAGAAAATTCATATTTCTTCCCTCGAGGCGAGATTAACAGAATACCGATTCCTGCTCCTTCACCGCAAGTAGACCCATCAAAGAAAAGTGTCCATGGAGCAATCTCAGCATAATCTACCACACTCCAATGTTGAGTAACAAAATCGGCCATTACCTGTCCTTTAACTGCTTTAGCCGATTCATGACACAAATCAAATTCTGATAATGCTAAGATCCACTTGCCGATTCTTCCTTTCAAAATTGGCATCGACAGCATATGCTTAACCACATCATCTTTGCATATGACAGTGCATTCAGCCGATAACAAATAATGCCTTAATTTTGTGCAAGAGAAATATAAACACAAACATAATTTCTCAATGGCCGAATACCTGGTCTCAGCGTCTATCAGTCTTCTGCTCAAATAATATATCACACGTTCTTCCCCTTCAAACTCTTGAATTAATACTGATCCGATAACATTATCATCGGCCGACAAGTACAACTTGAAAGGTTTCCCGTGTTGAGGTGGAACCAATACTGGAGGGTTTACCAAATATTTTTTAATTTCTTCTAAGGCCAATTGCTGCTCTGTCCCCCATACAAATTCCTGATCGGCTTTTAATTTTAACAAAGGATTGAAGGCTTTGATTTTTCCCGATAGATTAGATATAAATCTTCGAATAAAATTAATCTTGCCGATCAAGGATTGCAACTCAATCTTATCGGCAGGAGCAACAACCTTGTTAATTGCATCAATAGATTTCCTGCTGATTTCAACACCTCTTTGATGTATCATGAAGCCTAAGAATTGACCTGCCGATACACCAAATGCGTATTTAGTAGGATTCATCTTTAAACCATGCTTTCTGGTGCATTCTAAGATTTTTCGCAGATCAGCAAGATGACTCTCAAAACCTTCAGATTTGACTACCACATCATCTATGTAGATCTCAACCAATGTGCCGATATATTTATGGAAGATAAAATTCATAGCCCTCTGATAGGTAGCACCGGCATTTTTCAAGCCGAAGGTCATGACAATCCATTCGAATAAACCCACATGACCTAGACACCTAAAAGCAGTCTTGGAAATATCCTCTTCAGCCATGAAAATTTGGTTATAACCGGCATTACCATCCATGAAGCTGATGATCCGATGTCTAGCTGCAGCATCAATCAATAAATCGGCAACAGGCATTGGATAGCCATCCATCGGTGTAGCTTTATTAAGATTCCTAAAATCAATACACACACGAAGTTTTCCATTTTTCTTATAAACATGAACCACATTAGAAATCCATTCAGCATATCGATATTGCCAAATAAAGCCAGCTTCAATTAGCTTTGTGATTTCGGCCTTAATATCAGGTAACACTTTAGGATTACATCGGCGTGCGGGCTACTGATGAGGCCGAAATCCTGGCTTAATAGGCAACCGATGTTCAACTATTGACCGATCTAGTCCAGGCATCTCTGTATAATCCCAAGCAAAACAGTCTTTATATTCCCTCAAAATATCAATCATTTGCTGTTTACATTGAGAATCTAACTTGGCACTAATAAAAGTTGGTCTCGGCTTATCACCATTACCAATATCTATTTCTACTAAATCATCAGCCGATGTGAACCCATGACCAAGTTTTCCACCATCGGCAAACTGATCCATTAAAATTCATCTTTAGAACCGACTGCTTGGATCGGTGTGAGCTCATAATCGGCAACCCTAAGAAATTCCGTATCCCATGCTTCTCCTGATATGCATTTAGTCCGTTCATAGGTCTCAGAATCAGCCGATGCGATTATATAAGAATCACCAGGGATAATTTCAATCTCGTCTCCAATCCACTGTACAAGGCACTGATGCATCGTAGAAGGAACACAATAGTTGGCATGAATCCAATCCCTTCCTAGGAGCAAATTATAGTTACCTTTGCCGTTAACAATGAAGAAGGTGGTTGGCAAAGTCTTGCTGCCGATAGTCAATTCAACACATAATGCCCCTTTAGCCGAAGACACATTACCTTTAAAATCTTTAAGCATCATATCCGTCTTGGTTAAATCTTGGTCTCCTTTTCCAAGTCTTCGAAACATAACATACGGCATAATATTAATTGCCGCTCCTCCATCTATGAGTATTTTTGACACTGGCTGTCCATCAACCCTGCCTTTAACAAACAAAGCTTTGAGGTGTTGCCTTTCATCATCGGCAGGCTTTTCAAACACAGCCATCATTGGATCTAGAGTTAGTTGAGTTGCTTCATCGGCAAACACTGCTTGTTCCTTGTCATCTGGCGCCAAGAACTCCATCGGCAACATGAAGACCATGTTAATATCTGCCGATGGACTTCCACCCTTGCGTTTTGGTTGCCATATTTGAGTTGTTACCTTTGGGATGTTTTCTTTCGGGCACTGTAAATCCTCTTGACGCATACGCTGTTCCCTTCTTTTTTGAGTTTTCGTTAATCCTTCAGGGCACCATTGGGGAAGCTTTGTTTTCCAAACTGGCTAATAATGCTTTGTGTTCTGCTCATGGAAGCCTATGTTTGGATCCCTGCAGAATATCCCTTCATCAGGAACCCTTTCGTTAGCCATCTCTTCAAGCTTTGCATGACCCTTTGGAAAACAATCAATATACCCGCCAAGCCTGTCATGCACACTAACTCTGCCCCCTAGCCGATCAAATGCTGATACCTTTTCTTTGATCGGCTTATTGATGCGTACCCCTCGATTACTAGAGTGATGTTGTCTCTCTACCTGATCATTTAAATAGTAACCATTACATTCAGGGCAGGTATCGGCAGTGGGCAATTTAATGCCTTCTTCCCAGCAATGAATGAAAAACGGGCAATTCCAGTGATCTTCATGTCGACGTAACTCTTCCTGTTGCTGCCGATACCGATCCTCACATTGTTGCCGATACCGATCCTCACATTGTTGCCGATACCGAACACCATATGGAGCGGGCCTCAGAGGTCTTCTGGAGCTACTACCTTCATTAACAATTCTTTTCCCTTTAGCGTCATCGGCAGGTTCCTTTCCCTTTACGTCCTCCACAGTTATTTGATTCTTAGGGTCTACCGATGCATTTCTTCTAGCAGCCTCCAATGTTAACACTTTGGTTTTGCCTTTAGCCTCCACCATATTTGCAGGGAACGGATGTTGATCAATTTTCATCGGCTTCTGAGCTTTTGAATTATCAAATTTGATTTTCCCGGATTCGATAGCCGACTGCAACTGTTGCCTAAACACCTTGCAATCATTGGTACTGTGCGAGGTAGCATTGTGCCATTTGCAGTACCTAATCTTTTTCAATTCTTCTGCCGATGGAATCACATGATGAGGAGACAGCTTAATTTGACCCTCTTGGAGCAAAAGATCAAATATCCTATCGGCTTTGGTGATATCAAATAGAAACTTTTCTGGCTCTTTCTAACCGAAAGGACATGATATCGGCTTCTTATTCTTTACCCATTCAGCCAAACCGATAATTGGTCCGTCATCAGAGTCTGAATCTTCTGCTTCTTCTACAAAGGACACCTTTTTATTCCAATTCTTCCTGGGTTCAAAAACCCTAGTGTCCTGATCAGAAATCCTTTGCACAATATGACTCAAACTTTCAAACTCTTGTGACCCATATTTTTCTCTGATGTGTGGCAGTAACCCTTGAAGAGCTAAATCGGCTAACTGCCAATCATCAAGTACTAAGTTGTAGCATTTATTCTTTACATCTCTTAGCCTGTGTACGAAACTTTCTACTGACTCATCACTGCATTGTCTCAATTTTGTCAAATTAGTCAGCTTCTTTTCATGTACCCTAGCAAAGAAGTACTTGTGAAATTGCTTCTCTAGGTCGGCCCATGTAATAACAAATTAGGTGGTAACGAAATAAACCACGCAAAAGCCGATCCAGACAATGATGAGGAAAATAATCGAACCCTCAATTCATCCCTGTTAGCTGCTTCCCCGCACTGGATGATGAATCGGTTGATGTGCTCCATTGTTGACGTATCATCTTGCCCAGAAAACTTAGTGAAATCTGGCACCTTGTACTGATTCGGGAAAGGAATCGAGTCATAAGATGAAGGGTACGGAGTCCGATAAGAGTAAGTATTGACCTTGGGCTGAATCCCAAATTGCTCTTTCATCACTTCTACAATCCTATCGGTCAAGAGTGCATCCTGATCTTGCCAATGCACTGGCTGGATCTCTACTGGAGGCGTTGGCTGATATGCTTCTACATACCCCTGTGGCACTTGGCTTGGATAAATCGGCATATTCACGGCACTAACCTGCGGAGTAAAGCTCATCGTCTGTTTTGCCGATGCTTGCTCCTGGACAGTTGTCTGTGGACTATACCTTTGAGTCCCTATTGCTTGGTGGCTTGGTTGAATAGTAGGTTGCTGAGTTGGCGCTTGCCCCGACCAATTGAGATTGTAACTCATCGGCACCTGGCTTGCCGATGGCTGATAGCTTGTAGACAATTGATGCTCTTGTATAGATGGATGATAGCCAGCATAATTGCCCTGAATTGCAGGTAACCCAGACTGAGATATGAATGGTACCACGGGCTGCTCTACAGTGGAAGCTCTCTGTTGAACTGGTGGAGGATTAGTCAATGGATTCGCATAAAATATCTGTTGCGGAGGTGCGTAGAATCCCATTGATAATGGCTGTATAGCAGGAGGTACAGTAGAATAATGCGACGCTTGAGCCACCGGCCGAATTGGAGTAACCGATGTCATTGGACCCTTCCCTGCTACATCATGCACTTGAGGCAGTCCAGAATTGGTAGTAGATGGACCTGGAGGCATACCGTATCCCCACCAATTGGCAGCAGTTTGACTATGTTGACCTGAAGGACCTGACATTGCCGATGCCGATAGATCTGTGCTCAACTGAGTACTAGGCCTCTCCTGAGATGTTAGATCTGATCCTATCGGCGTGGCGCCAGCGATGGATAGTCCTGATATAGCTGAAAGAGTAGGCGCTTCCATACTCTCAACGGCTGGAGTTGCCGATGGAGTACTGGTAGATGCCAATCCTGGCTGATGATATGCCGGCCCGACATACCCTGGTGCTTGTCCGTCCCTTAACGTTTGTACAACAGCATTGTAGACAGTATTGGACAGCACGGTGGAGTGGTTGATCAAAGCTTGATTTAATGCAGAATTTACCATCTCCTGTAATTTACCAGGGTTGGAGTCAAAGGTTACCTGCCGAGGCAGCGGCAGATCTTGCTTCTGGATAACTTCTCCTCCCCTATTCATGCTGAAAGACTTCAAGCAGAGCTGCCTGTAATCCTCCATAGCTTTTTCCATGGCTTGCCTCTGATCCTCCTTGAGATCTGATTCTGATATCTCGATGATGTTCTCTGGAGTGATATCGGTAGTATTCCTCATGATAAATCTGTTGACTTGGTCCCACTGGGCGTGCCAAAAGATGTGTTGATGCAAAAAGGCGTTGGATCTGCAAACACACCGGGCTAATACCCTAGTTCGATATCAAGGCGTGCCAGTCGATTTGACCTGTTAATCGACAAGGATGATAGATTTGAATAAAACTCGAACGAGACGACAGCGATACGCCCGGACGTCAAAGCTCAGATGATACTCGATAACTGTTGAACAGATCAGACGAGACGACAGCGATATGCCCGGACGTCAAAGCCTGAATCTTGCTCGGTAAAAGCGGAACCTGCAAGGTCACCGGAGATCAAGTTGATGCAGCCCGCCGATTCTTGAAAGAACTCGTTGAAAAGGAAAAAGTACTGGTGACGAAGTCGTCGAAAAATAGATTGCTTGAAAAGTAGATAAAAGTAATAGGTTTGTTGTATTTGATTGTCTTTTTTTTACATTGTCTCTCGGTACATATTTATACCCTGGTACTATGAGTCCTAAACAGACACGACAAAGTATTACCTAAACAAGTCTTGTCTCTAAGGAATAAAAAATAACGACTCGTACCAAGGTCGGACTCAAAAATAGACTATTAAAATAATGGCATAAATATTGCCAGTTTCCTTATCCATTGCTCTACGATGAAACCTCTATCGGCACGCTCCTCATTGCTGTAGATTCCGTCGGCAACCCATCGATAATGACTTAGACCTGCTTTCCACATCCTTCAGCTCTGCTTTCCATTGGCAACCATGCCTCTCTCTCCATCGGCAACAGCCCTCTGGCTTCATCGGCAATGTACGAGATCAACATGTCCTTTATCGGCAATCATCCATCAGCAACTTAGAAGCAATGCTGGAGAAGAACCACTCCCTTGCCGATCGGCACAGTTTTCGGTCTACATTGACACGTGTCAAAAAACGGTGTCAACACCGAGTTTGGCTCGAAGGCGACTGGCTGAACCGTGAGGGTATGCCGAGGTCTCATGGAAGGCACCCACTCCCCGAGCTTGGCTCAAAGCTGACTGGCTGAACCGCAAGAGTATGCCAAGGTCTTTACCTGTGGGTGCTCGTTTGATCGGTGAGCACTGTTGAACTCTTCTCATAACTGACAGCGGAATTTCAATTATTGTTCTGAGTTTCCAACGGTAGCAAACGGCACAACCGCATTTTCCGTCCAGCACAGCGGGGTATTAATATCACCATTGGGGGAGGGGGAGGCGGCATTTGAGCTGTTGCCATTCTATCCCCAAATCTCTTGCGCCCAATCTCTGTTTCTACCACCGAGTAACCCTAGCCACCGCCACTGCCTCTAGAGCATTGCCACCACTGATCTTGCCACAAGTAGCTATGGTCCCCAAGACCATCGTTGCGGTGGAGCTGTCACCGTCAGATGCATGGAAGAAGTGCATCCTCATGGATGAGGCCATCACAAAGCTGGGGGCCCGCGGGATCATTCCGGAGAAGAGCCTGATCGAGTGGCGAGCTGCGATCGGAGAGGATTTTCTAACGGAAAACACCGGTGAGATCATCGTTTTCTCCTCCTTCTTTGAGCGAGGATTTCGGGTCCCAGTGGGGGATTTCCTCTGAGATTTGTTGTACTACTACCAGCTTGAGCTGGTACATCTTAGTCCCAATGCTATTCTAGCATACATCTTAGTCCCAATGCTATTCTAGCATTATCTTTTTTGTTTACTTCTGTGAGGTGTACCTTGGCATAGCGCCGCATTTCGACTTGTGGTGGTACCTTCACCAGGTGAAGGAAACAAAACCGAACAAGGGTAGGGTAGTGGGTGCTGTTTCTTTCTTTCAGAGGTCTGGTTCCTCCGAGGTCTATTTTGTGTTGTCCTAGAACTCATCCAACAAAGGTTGGCACGGGGAGTGGTTTTACTGCAGCGAGGTGGGATCTGAGCTCCCTACTCATACTGATAGAGCGCTGAAGTCTGTTCTGGAGTAGAGCAGCATGCCCGATGTGACCCAGCAGGCACAAGTGGACGTCTTGCTAGCCAAGATCGCTGAATGGAAGAACATCAAGAAGCTTTCAGCAATTGCCATGAACATTAGCTGGTGCCGACTTCTGATCCAGCCGCTGAAGGATCAAGTGCACCTCACGTGCTACTACAGCGGGGTCGAGGATCCTACGCGAGAGTGCCAGATGCTGTATTACTCATGGGAAGTGAGGGAAAGGGTGCACTATTTCCTCAGCTCCCCTGTCATCGAGGCAGGGTGCCCTCCAGCGCTGAGCTTGGAGAATCCTCCTAATCCAGTAAGTCTCTTGTCTGGCCGTTTGATGTATAGACCTCTACTGCTTTGTTTTTTACTATAGTTGTTTGTTGATAGGAGGAAGCTCCTACGTTCTGATGCCCCGCACCTCACCATGATGGCTCTGCGCGGCAGATCCCTAAGGTGATGCTAATGTCGAAGCCCATGACTCTGGCTTAGAAACATGACAGCGTTGCTGAGGGAGTCATTGTCATGGAGCCGGAGTCATTGTCACGGAGCCTGGGGCCCCTGGTGCTACCCGGGCGGCATCGCGTGGTCCGTGCAAGAAGAAGGGCGTGGCTGTAGATGGAGGCAGTGTCCCAAGTGGAGCTACCAGGGAGAGGACCTCCGATGTCCCTACCCTGAAGTCAACCAAGAGGGGTGTGTGGAAGCATACCCTTGTGAAGAAGGTGTTGAAGTCCACAGCGACCGACGGGTCCGCGGAGGTACCACAGGGTGCTACCGCCGTGGTAGCGCCGACCCCAAGAGCTCGAGGTGATGCCGAAGCTGAGCTTGAAGGCCGCCCCTGCTACTACAGTCGAGTTGTTGTCGTCAGTAAGGCGACGCCGTAAGTACTTTGTACCGACGTTGCATTGTTGATCTGTCCATTCTCCTATTTTTGAGTTTGTGACTTACCTTGATGCTGCAACGTGGCCTTGTCATCTAGTCATCCGGCTGATCCCGCTACGGCTGCTGCTGCTCCTGGCACTACTTCGGTGGCCGCAGCTGGAGCCGGGGTGGTTGCTGCACCAGGGGGCGCACCGGCAAGTGTCAGGATGGGCGCTGCTCCAGGTACCGTGTCGTCGACCCTGGCTGATGTCGAGGCGACAGTGGGAGCTAGGGTGTCCCCTACGACACTGGCCAACATGGCTGCACAAGGCGAGGTGGGAGTCACCCATCGTGCAGTTGATTTGTCTACAGCTGCTGCGGTGGGGAATAGGGCGTCGGATGAGGATATCAACGACAACCCTATGGCGTTCCATCCTCCAGATGAGGTCTAGAGTGATGAAGAAGGTCTGGGGCCAGAGACTGGGACGCCCGATTATATGGGAACCCTTTTTAGCAACGAGGCAGGCTATGATGGACATGTGTCACTGGAATAATCTTCTTCAACAAGGTCCAGCGTCAGATGCAGGTGTGCTGCTACCACTGCTATAGGGTGTTTTGTTTTTTAAGGTGCCAAATCTGAAGTTTTGCTATGTTACAGTTAGTCACCGTGAGCCTCGCACAGCGCATCCACACTGTACATGCCATCGAGGCCTTGGAGGTAGAGAACCAGCAGCTGAAGGCACAGCTGCAAGAGCATGCCGTTGCACACGGGTAGGCGACTGAGGTCGAGAGACTTATGGCCACATTGAAAGGTATGACCTCTGCATCTTGTTTGTTATCTGCTTTGAGACTCTGACATGCATCTCATGCCGTAGTGGCTGAGGACCACGGCGCCGAGCTTAGCACTTTGTTGGCGAACAAGGACACTGACCTGGCGGGCTCCAAAGAACTACAGGATCGGGTGGCCAAGGAGCTAGAGGAGGTGACGGCTAAGCTCTTGGCATCCGAAGAGAGGTCTAAGGGGCTGGAGAGGATGAAGGCCAAGCTCTTGGCGGCTGAGGAGAAGTTGAAGCATCTGGAACAAGACCTCACGGAGTGCGATGCCAAGCTTCATGGTACAGCCCTGCCCAGTGTTTTGTGTGTTTTTCTTGTACTTTACTGCTGCTGCTGAGGTGATGCACCCCGGCCAAGCAGATGTTTCCAAGTCGCAGTGGCATCTCCAGATTTAGTTGCGAGAGCTCGAGGAGGGGAATGCCCAAATGTTGAAGTTCTACGAAGAGACATATAGCCAAGAGAATGCAATGAAGCGCAAGATAGATTATCTTGTTGAGGAACGCCGGCATGTCAAAGTGCGGCTGGATGCCGTTGTCGGGCTGATCTGTAACAATAATCTTGTAATTGTAGGTCTTTACGATGAACTTTTCTGAGCTCCAGGGGGCGGCGAGTGCCTTTGTCGACGCGGTCGACCTCGACGATGACATCGACCCAAACATGTCGCTCGTTGTGAGGCTGTGTAGTGACATAGATCATTTCTACAAGTGCCTGAAGACCACTACGATGAACCGTGTATCATTGGTGCTTCAGTTCTTCCAGGTTTTTTCATCCTCAAGTCGACATTGTTGCTATCAACAAGGACCCTATGCCTATGGGGGAGGATGCAGCCGAAGCCCTGCAGAAGGAGTGTGACGAGGTCGCCAAGCAAGTTGTAGATCAAATAGTAGCAATAGAGGTTACACCCACTGAGGGTTCGTAGGACGTTGTAAAAATGCTTGGTTTGTTTTATGTTATCAGGGAAAGAGGAGTTGTCGACTCCCCCTTTTGGAACGAAGTATTCGGTTTGTATACCCGACATGTTTTTCTAATGTTTTTTGCCCCTGCTCTTCTCACCACTGCTCACAGAGAGGACGGCTTGCCTCGGGTGTAGATGCTGGCTGGGGCAGACCCGATGTGCGCAGGGAGTCAGGGGTGCTGGGATGGTAGACAACGTCGTGTATATTAGAATGAACGCTTTTTCCTCGAGGGAGGTGTACAGTGTGAGGAAAGATTTATGGAAGTCCGAGGTAAAACCTTGGGAAGTTTGATTGCAAGTCTTGTGTGAAGTAAAAGAAAAAACATGATCTATATGATAGAACAAAGCGGGGTTTGGGGTACGTAGCTTCTTTTTCATGCAGGTTTCACAGGTAGAATCGCCTTAGGTGCTCTATATTCCATGGGTTTGGGACTCCAGATCCATCTTCCCATGTTAGCCGGTATGTGCCTGGTTGAATGACTTCTTTCACGATAAAAGGTCCTTCCCAAGGGGAGGTCATTTTTTCAGGTTGCTTCTGTTTTCGCTAGAGTACTAGGTCGCCAATGTGGAATGAGCGTTCCTGAATGTTGCGGTTGTGGTAGTGCCTGATGATCTGCTCATGGCGAGCATGTTGGAGGAGAGCTAAGAGCCTGTTCTCTTCTGCCGTGTCGATGTCGAGGGAGCGGCTGGTTTCTACTTTGGGTTCATCATAGGTCTGGATGCGAGGGGCGTCAAAGGCGACGTCGACAGGGAGCACTGCCTTAGACCCATACACCATATGGAATGGTGTGTAGATGGTTTCCTTGCTTGGCTACGTTCAGAGTCCCCAGATGATGTACGGGAGCTCCCAGAGCCACCGCTTCTTGTATTCTTTGACGCTATCGTAGATAGCTGATTTAACTCCTTGTAGTATCATTTTGTTGGCTTGTTCGACCTGGCCATTGCACCTTGGGTGCGCGACTGATGTGAAATACACGCTGATGAGGTTCACCTGGCAGAAGTCCTAGAATTCCAACCCTGTGAATTGTGTTCCAAGGTCGATGATTATCCTGTTGGGGACACCAAAGCGGTGTATTATTTCTTCAATGAATTGGGCTGCTTTTGCCGAGTCAGCTGAGGTTACTGCATTGAATTCTATCCACTTGGTGAATTTGTCCATGGCTACAAATTTGTTTTCATAGCCGCCAGTTGCCCTGGGCAGGGGTCCAATCATGTTGAGGCCCCAGAATGCGAAAGGCCATGATGGTGAGATGGTTCACAATGCTTGGGCTAGAACGTGCAGCTTCTTGGCAAAGAACTGGTAGCCTTTGCATTCACATACCAGGTTTTTGGCATCTGAAGTGGCGGTAGGCCAGTAGAATCCTGATCTGAATGCTTTACCGACCAACATTTGAAAGGATCGGATGGACCAAAGAGGGAGGGGTGAATTTGGGACTTCTAAATTTCTTTCTAATTTATGCCAAGTCCTTAGCCTACTTCTAGTGATGCACAACTACAAGTTTTGGCACACTATCAAATAAGGTCCTTTGCATGAGCAAGAGATAAACGCCGAAGCAAAAGCACTCAACTCCTAACAATTCTACTCATCAATCAAAGCTGCAGTGTGGAAAGTAAAGAGAGAGGCAAGAGATAACCGGTTTATAGTGGTTCGGACCCACGCATCCTACTCCACTCTCTAGGGAAGCTCCAACGCGAGACTTCTCGGTCACTCGAACTCGTCCCTTGCCACGGACCAACTCGTCCCATGCAAGGTAGCCCGTAGCGCCACTCCACTACTTGGGGCTTCTCGGGTCCCTGTGTCCCATCACAAATCGCCTTCTCTTGTATCACACTCTGGCGGTGAGAACACTTCCAAGGTATTAGGCCCCTCGGCAAAGGCTTCGGCTCGACGAGTCTCTCAAATACAAGATGTGAGTGATGCTCTCCGTCTATAGGATGGCTCTAGATCCTAAGGTTTGCTATGTGTTTCTTCAAGTCTTCTGGTGTCCAAGAGCAACTCCAAACTTAAGAGGATTTTGGTTTAAATAGGCATAGACTTGAGAACTAGCCTTTGCTTGAAACGTTGCTGAAATGCACACATCGGGCGATCCGCTCCATGAGGGTTTCCTTGCATCGGATGATCCGGTTGAAGTAGCCATTTGAATCTGACCATTGGATCTTGCTGATGTCATTCATACGATGCTTTGTCCTGTGATGCGTTGGACCATCCGGTCTTCATTCTTCATTTGGTCCAAGTGTCCTCTGGCCTTGTATTCGTCCGACGCTTCAGTCCTATGGGTGCGTCGGACGATTCCGTCGCCCACCTCAAATTTCATAGCCCTCGGGTAAATCTTTGGGCGGTCTTCTCGTCCGGACTATCGTCCGGTTAGATGCCTCGGACATTCTGCAGCACTGAACTTTAGATCCTTTGAGCCATCTTGTATTCGTCCGACGCTATGTCCTTCCTGTGCGTCGGATGGTCCGGTCCTTGCATTTTTGCAGGGTTTCGCCTATCTACTACTATTTGTTCTAAGTCTTTGACTTAGCTATTTTTCCTGCAAAACTTGGTGGAAAATGTTAGTCCAGGAGAGTGAGTTATTGATGTCTATCACCAAAATCATGGAAGATATCCTTAGCACTCGACTCGGGTGCTTCAATCTCCCTCTTTTTGGTGATAGATGACAATACTCACTATATAAAAGATATGCAATCAGCTCAAATAAGATGCAATGCTTGAAATGAATAGCATGAAGCAAAAGCAAAGCATGTGACAGAAGGAAAGGAGAAAACAAGCATATGAGGTTTTCAAAATATAGGGTACATGTCACATAAATGTCCATGAGCACACGTGCTCCCCCTAAAACCATGACTACTACCTAAATGCTTGCTAACTCTTCCATGAAGCTCACATCTCCACAAACTCCCCCTGAAGCTAGGACTTCTCTCCATTTCACCTCCACCCTCTATATCTCTCTCCCCTTTGGCATCTAGCACCAAGAAGGGTATCTACTCAACCATGAGGAGGTGAGTCAGACATGGTGAGTCCTATGTGAGAGTCCTGTGGCACGGTGACAACTGGCATGGGAGCTGGAGACTCTGTAGTGAAAGCCAAGGTAACCTGAGCAGAAGTAGAAGCACCAGAGAGGTTGTCCTCTGACATAGCATGAGTAATCTCTCCAATCATGCCGGTTGAAGGCGCTATAGTGTATTTGAAAGGATCTTGTGGCCCAAAGAGGGGGGTGAATTTGGGACTTCTAAAACTTTTCTTTTGTCCTTAGATAACTAGTAAAGCAACCTTAGCCTATATACTAGCCTTTACCCAAAGAAGGTTTTTGCA
>CM041638.1:229672-248129 GCA_023333625.1 Bothriochloa decipiens | reverse complement strand
TTTGCAAAGAACCTAGAGAATGAGACTACAAAGGGAATACTTGAAACACATTAGTCTCATAAAACATTCAATAGGATAAGCTCCCTGTAATTGTGTGCACTCGGTGTTGGACTCACCAAACATGTGCACATAGTTAATGAATACCAATGAGGGAAGCCAAACCTATTAGATGTTCTCATGATTCAAAAAATACAAAAAGATATAGCATAAACACAAGGTAAGTGAACCATGAAACAAAACTAAGCACATGTAGGTTACTAGCAAGATAGGCATCATATCTATCATTCAAAACATAGCAACCCGCCATATGACACTAGTTCCAAGCCACATTCCATAGAATGAGTTCCCTTCAAGTTCATACAGCTATAGTGCCTAGGGAGAATTCACATCGAGGTATCTTCACACATACCTAGATGACACACGATGATATGAGTGTGGGTCTCTTTGGAGGTTGATAAGATGGTTGGATTTTGGTGATAGTTGCCAACACACCTTGGGACTAACTAATTCATTTTGTAGAAACATCTCACTCATGTTAGTCACAAGTCTTTGAAGGAAACAAGGCATGAAGCTCATTCAAGTCAAGGCAAGAACTTCAACAATGAAGCCAAGGTCTCTAAGTGAAGCGACAACATCAAATTCATGAAGACCATGAAAGATTTAAGATTACTTCAGTACTTCACTCCCAATACTTATGAAGATGATCAACAGTGGCCTCACAAGTGTCCAAGAAGTCCAAAGGTCCTGGAGAAATCAAGTTGAAGACATAAGAGACCAAGAAGTTGAAGATCTCCAGATTTTATATGGACCAGACGATCCGACCCCTTAGAGTTTGGTCGCATCGGATGAAGTGGTACACCAAAAAATATAATGCACTGAATCGTCCGATGCTATTAACAGGATGTAAGACCGGATGAATTCTAAGGCCGAGGCTTGGTATGCTAGGGTTTGCTACATCGGATCGTCCGACGCATCATAGGACAAAGCATCGGATGAATGACATCAGCAAAGATTCAAACGGCTAGTTCAACGGCTAGCTGGACCGGATCATCTGACGCACAGGTTTTCAGTGGGAGTGGATCATCTGGTGGGAAATGTTTTGCAATGGCTAGTTCTGGCGCTTTGCCACTGCGTTGCTGGGCTATTTAAGCACCCCCTGGGCTATCTATTTTCGCTACTAGAGCTTCAAGAGTCACAGTGAAGACTAAGGAAGATCAAGATGTAGACTCCTAAGTGTACCAAGCCCTCTCTAGCTAGGTTAGTGCATTCCAATCAGATCATTGTACATAGGCTAAGAGTTAGAGAGTCAGAGAGAGCCACTCTACTCCATGAGCTTCATAGAAAGTGAGTGATCCTCATTTATGTGCTTTGCCGGAGGGCCTCGATCGCCGGAAGTGTTCTGACCATCCAAGTTGTGGATGTGGAGAAGGCGACTTTTGACAGGACAAGGGGACCTGAATAGCCCCAAGTGGTGAGTGGAGCACCACAAGACCACCTAGTGTGAGTTGGCCTAGGGATAGTCTTGGGTGGTTGCACTTGAGGCTACCTCGAGTGGGACGAGTTGTTCCGTGGCGAGGGAGAGTCTTAAGTGTGGGGATGTCTCGAGTTGGAGCGACCCAAGAGTGGAGTAGGATGCGTGGGTCTGAACCACTATACATCAGTTGTATTCTCTCCTCGACCTTCATGTCAACTCTCTCTTCCTTAGCATGCTATTGAGTTTCTTGCTTCCGCACTTTGAGTAGGCATGCTTAGGTTTGGCTCTTTGCTTTCGCATTGCGCGTGTTTCGCTTGAGCCACTTCTCTTGTTGCATAGGGGTTAGGCTTTGCGCTTAAGAGTTTTGGAAAGAAAAGTTTTATTTGCCAAGCTAAGTTTGCAAGCTTTTGTTGAGAGCCTAATTCACCCCCCTCTTAGGCCGTCATGATCCATTCAATTGGTATCAGAGCCTTGTTGCTCTAATTCGGGCTTAACCGCCCAAGAGTGACGCGTAGAAGTGATTTTCTTGCCTTGCTTTCATTCTTTGCTTTGGAGTTTTCTTTGCTTGCATTCATCACATGCATGAGATGGTTTTGAACGATATACTCTCACCTCATGTTATTTTTGCAAGGAAATATTCTTTGAGCACCTAGTGGCAAGATTGGGCTAGAATAAAGAATGAGAAGGTGATCCAAGTCAAGAGACGACACACCAAGTACAACCTCTTCAACATAGTTGTGGAAACATGGTGAAGAAGCTTGCAGAGGGGTCCATCGAGACTTGGCATGTGCACCTTGAGGAGGGTCATCATCACATGAAGCCCAAAAGAGAAGAGAAGAAAGAGAGAGAGGAGAATACAAGGAGACTTGGAAGGCTTGCATATGAAGATATTGCATATACTTGGTGTCAAGCAAGAATTTCTATCACATACTCCAAGGTCTCCACCCCTAAGTAAAGGGAGGTATCACAACTCCAACCTATGCCCTTTATTTATCTAAGCATAGCTTGTTGTCCTTGCTTAGTTTCAATAGCTTGCTTAGATCTTACAGTGAGTTGCTCTTTGTTTATGTTGTTAACCCCTTGAGCAACTCACATGTGCTTAACCTTTTCCTATGCATGGTCCATATGCTTTATGTTGTTATGCTTGATTGTGTGATCTATTATGCTTTAGAGGACCATGCTGCCGGTCTATAGATTTAGTTCCCCATGATTTGATGCATACATCTAGGGGGAGCTATCTCTATCGATTGGTTAGAGAGCTTGTGCTTAGAGCCTTAGCTTTTATAGCTCTCTAGCGCCTAGGTTGTGCTTAGCTTTGTGCTATCTAGTTGCCTTGTGTGCTTAGGTTTGCTTTGCTTGCTTAGAATAGGTTTGGTTCTTATTGAAGGTGTTTATTCGCCTATTTTCAAACCTATGGTCTGAATAGAATGAATCCCTATAGGATTCTAAGCTTGCAAAGGAGTGCTTTGAGAGAGGATCCCTCGGAATTGATATCTGATATGCTTATGTACTAATGATTGTGTATAGTCATGGATCAAGGACGAGAAAATTAGATCAGCACGTTTTTCTATACCATTGGACGATACGACGCTCAGTGGAAACCGAGCGTCAGACGAATTTCGTGCGACCAATGCACTCTGTGTGTTTTTTGCATGTGTTCGTCTAACGCTTGGTGTTTACTTTGTGTCAAATCATCCAGTGGGTCTCATCTCAGATCTAATCCTCTATTTCATCTATTCGTCCGATGTTCGAAATTCTTCATCCATCGGATCATCCAGTGCAGTAAGTGTATAGTACATTTGGGGATAAACTCATTCGTGATTGGCTGGCTCTCGCATTATTCCTAACCCCAATCCTTTTCCCGTACACCGCCGGCTTGCCTCCACTCACCGCCGCATCACATCCAGCATTTCATCGCCCGCTGGAGCTCACCGGAGCTGCATCGCCACGCCCGCTCACCACCTCCGCGCACTTGCGCCACCTCCGAACTGCCCGCGCTGAGCGCCCCTGCACCACCAGCCACCACCCCATGCCCGTGCCACCGCCGCGCCGTACGTCCCACATTGCTTCACGCGCCACCACCACACTCCCACGCCACCAGAGCCACGCACGCCGCTTAGAGCCCCCTGCCGCGCGTGTGCAGCGGGTCCCTCGGTCGGGCCACCTTCGCGAGTTCCCCTACCAAGCTTCCCCTCCTGGCTGGCCCTTGCATCGAGTTCGAGCTCGCTTGCACTGATTGTCGCCCTTCGTCGTTCAATCGATCGACGCTTCGTCGTTCTTTTCGACGGTTTGTCGTTCGGCCGCGCGACTTGGGTACATTCACCGGATGACTCTATTTCGTCGATCGAGTTCACAATTATGACATGTTGTGATTTTCAAATGCCGTATCCTTACAATATGTCATATTGCAGCTCTCGGACGTCATGACGGACTCCCTCCTCCTCTCGGTTTTGACTCCTCATCTTGTCGTCGACGTGAGCATTCTTTCTTGTCTATTCCTTTCGTGCTCACTCATTTTAGGAGTTAGGCATAATTATGTTTCTTCACTATTTGAGGACCAATGGTGGTCGCCCTGCTATGATGAGTGATTGACAACATGTGGCGTGACTGATGTCAGTTCCCAGCTTAGTATGTGCAGGTGTATAGGATGCGACCTATCCATGCGGCAGGGCATGGTGAAGGTCAGGCGCGAAAGGTCCATGCTGACAGACTTGGTGAAGGATGGAAGTGAGTAGCAGGGTGCGAAAGGCTCATGCCGAGGGTCCGGAGTGAAGGGTGGACGAGTAGGCTTGGGCCGAGGTACCTGAGGGACTGTGCGGTGCTAGGCGTGGTCCATGCGGTGCACGGAACGGTGGGCGCCACCACCGGTTTGACCAGTTTTCCTCAAAACTGGGGCGAGGCGTGTCTGCGGGGCGCACGCTCGGGTTTTCATCGGTTCACCAAAAAACCGGGCAGCGGTTCGGTGGTTGAGCCACAAAGCCACTGGTTTGACTGGTTTGCCCTCAAAACCAGGGCGGGGCATGCTAGGCGTGGCATGTGCCCGGGTTTGTTGGTTTTCCACAAAACTAGGGGTGGACGCATTTCGGTGTGGCTAGGACGAGACTGGTGCGGCCAGGGCGAGTCGATGGTGCGGCCGAGTGGCATCGGGTTAGAGGCCACGTGGCGTCATCATGGAGCATCGGGCCCGTCCGATAAACACTTTGGAAGATGGATGAAAAGGCCCCTGCGTGGGCAGTTATCTTAGGATAGAATCTAAGGGTAGTATGGTCATTTGGTGAATGGCTATATATTGAGGATGACCCCCTTGTGGGCAGCCATCTCTCTCCCCGCCATCGAAACCCTAAAACATGTTTGTTTTTCCGTTTCTTCCTATTTTTCTTAGGATTTTCTCATAGGAGATCCTTCCCTAACGAAAGTGTAAAGACTTGGTGGCAAATTACAGTAGGAATGGTGGCCTAAACCACCTCGTGTCCTCCGGATTTCGGAGTGGAATTTGCTCGCATTTTGTTCTTCGCGTTTTCCTCTTTTCCTCTCTTTTCCCGGACTTTGATCCGCACTCTTGAGGGCTGTTCTGTGAATTCCACTTGAACCATCTCGTCCTAAATCAAGTGGAGGCTATTCTCACCAAAAATCTCACTGAGAACCTATATGGATTTAGAGATCGAGCAATTTCTTGGACAACACCTTTTTTCTCAGGCTGAGTACTTGTGTTTTTTGATTCAATTTTCATGTTGAGTTTTGGAGAGGGGTTTTCCATGGATTAGCCTCACAACTTGATTGTGTTGCTGAGGACTTTTCCTAGGAATTTTTGGAGAAGTCTTCGTGGGCGAAGTCAACATTTTTCTCCATGAACAGTGCATAGTTTTTTCCTCTCGGGTTACTGTTCATCACAGACCGGACCGTCCGACGCATCACCTGTTGAAAACGCATCACTTGTCTAGTACTTTTCCAGAGGCTGTGTTTTTCTTGGGTTCAATTTTACTCTAAGCACCGGATCGTCCGACGATCGGATTTTGCCTAGCATCGGACGAATTTCTGGAACTCAGAGTTCTGTCGCGTTTTCGGCTGGATCGTCCGACGCTCGAGTTCTTCTGAGTGTCGGATCATCCGGTGCGTCTAGGGTTTGTTTCTGTGCATCTATGTCAAATTCGTCTGGTGCTTTCATTTCCTTATGTGTCAGATTGTCCGACGCTCGGCTTGTTCGTTCGACGCGTCTACACATTACGCTGAGCGTATCGTTCGACGCAGGGAGTTTCGTGCTGCCTTGCTCTGATCTTTTCGTGAGTTTTTTCGCTGCACTTTTTGATCCTTTCTCTGCTCCTAGGGTGAGCTCCCTACCAGTTGGTGAGTGTCACCTTGGCAGAAGAGACGAAGAGGGCTCGGGTGGCAATCGGGACATAGGCTTCATCGGCGTAAGCGTAAATTTTTAGAGGCTCCTATTCACCCCTCTAGTCGTTGGTCTCAGTCCTACAATTGGTATCAGAGCCGATTATGGTTCCTCATACCTTGATCAGTTTCTGGAACCATGGCGGCTTTGAAAAATGGTGTTAAGGCTCCACACTTTGATGGCACGGACTATCACTATTGGTCCAGGCGGATGAGTGCGCATCTCAAGAACGTAGGTGCTTGGGACATCATGGAGGACATCTCTTATGTGATCCCTGCTGAGCGACCTGTTGCCACGAAGGAGCTAAACAAGCTCAAGGCCAATCACATGGCCATGGACGTTCTTCTTGCTAGCCTGTGTCACCCTGAGTACGATAGGGTTGAGACAGAGGTGCTTGCCCACAGGATTTGGTCTGTGCTTGCTGATTTTCACGAGGGCAACCCCCAGGTCACGGCTAGGAGATTTGTGACTCACAGGCACTGTAACAACCCTAGAAATCCGGTTACTAAAAATACGGGCTTTCAAAAATTTTTCTAAAGTTTACCAGTGTATGGTGGATGTCATGTAGGAAACCCGCCAATAGTTGCACAAATAGCACTCAACGTTAGCCCAAGCATTGCATTTAATTACCAGAGTTTGATTCGCCTCTTATTCGATTTTATGTGATGTTAATAAAAATCGAATAACCTTTTAATACATGTATATATATAGGCCTGCTACCGACCCCCGCGCTGGCCAGCTCGACCGCCGGCCTGCTGCGAGCTCGAGGCCCAGCTCGACCGCCTGCCCGAGCTCGAGGCCCAGCTCGACCGCCTGCCCGAGCTCGAGGCCCAGCTCGACCGCCTGCCCGAGCTCGAGGCCCAGCTCGGCCTGCTGCGCTGCCGTCTGCCCGCTCGCTCGCGCGCTCGCCCGACCGGCCTGCCTCGAGCGTCGGCCCAGTCGCGCTCGACGCGCTGCCGCGTCCCGACACCCGCTCGCGCGCGCGCTCGCTCGCGCGCTGCCGCGGCCCAGTTAACCGGGACGGCCCAACATGGGCCTGTCTCCGCCGCTCGCGGCCCCGTCCCGCTGACGCATGGGACCGAGCTGTCAGCTCCTTCCTTTTACCACTTCTGTCGACCGCGCGTCGCGTCCGACGCACCATTTTTGTGCACCGCGCGCCTCCGCCGTCCGCCCGAGTACGGCCGCGTTCCGCGCCGTCCATCTAACCGCCTGCTTGCGCCGCGCTTCACCGAACCCTAACCCTAATCGTGGCCGCGCACAGCCGCCCGATGGGCATCTTCTGCCTCCGCCGTCCATGGCCGGCCGCCGTGCCTATTTAAAGAGGAGCACCCTGGCCTCTAGGGTTTCCCCATCGCCCCGCCATCTTTGTGGAGACCCGCCGCCAGATCGGTCAAGAGAGAAAGAGAGAAGGAGGGAGGAGCAGGAAGGAGGCGGAGCTAGAGTGCTGCTGCTGCCGCCGTCCGCGCGCTGAGGAGGACCTGGGAGCGCCGCATAACCACCTCGACGCCCCGGCTTCGCATCCCCTGCACCGAGCCGCCACCAAGCCCGCGTCACCTGCCTCGACCGTCGCTACGTGAGTAAGCATCCCCGCCCTCGCCCTGCTCGGCCATGGCCACCACCAGTACATCGTCGATGTTCTCGCACCCCTTACCCCTGTTTTCTTCCTTACCGCGACCGATAGCTTCGCCGTAGTCTAGAGCACGTTTTTGGCAACTTCTTGGAGCCGGCACGGGCCACAGTTGGAGCCACGCACTTTTGCAGCTCTGGCCTCCCCGGACTCTGGCCGCCGGAGCGTCCGCCGTGGCCGCCGAGCCGCGCACGCCCCGCCGTGCCCCGACTAGCCCCGGTAGCTAGCTCATGGAGATCCCAGCTTCTCCAATCGAAGGGCAAGAAGGAGGATGGAGACCAATGCCCGGCTTCGTCGGCGAATTTAGCCTCGCCGCCGCCGCGCCTCGCTGACCGCCACCGGCTTGAGGGTCGATTTCCCCGAGTTAGAGCACCTAGCCGACCAGCCACGTAGCTCAGCTAATGCTCCGACATTCGTCGAGGGTCCGCCCGATGAGGTCGAGGGTCCGCCCGACGAGGTCGAGGGTCCGCCCGACATCCGTCGAGGGTCCGCCCGACGGAGTCGAGGGTCCGCTCGACGGAGTCGAGGGTTCACCCGACGAGTCGAGGGTCCGGCCGACGGAGTCGAGGTCCTGGCTCTAATCGAGGTCCTGAACGAGTCGAGGTCCCGGCTCGAGGCCAGATGGTCAAGTCTCGAGGGGCGCACAGTTCTCGAGGACTGCCCCTTTCGTGCGAACAAGTCCGTCTTCGAGGGCATGCCCGTTCGCCGGGTGAGGCTTCGTTCTCGAGGCCAGTCCGTTCGCCCGAGCGAAACTCCGTTCTCGAGGGGTCACCCGGACCGCCCCACCTCGAGTGTACAGTGCCGACCTAACTTGACTCAGATCCAGCCCTATCCTTTCGAGGCCCAGACGAGACCTGTCAACGTTGACCGTTGACCTGGCCCCACCTGTCAGTGACCAGACCGTGGATCCCACCTGTCAGCCGCTGACTGGTCCCGTCAGCGCTGATGTCAGCATGACGTCAGCACATCCCCAGCTGCACTGTTCCTGCGCGCCACATGGCCCAATCAGGAGCCGCCACGTGTCAGCACCTGGTTAATCTGCCCTTTTTCTTTTTCCGAAAATAGAATAAACTTCGGAAATTCATAACTTCTTCATACGAACTCCGAAAAATATGAACCAAGTGTCCAAATTTTCATAAAAATAAGCTCTACGTCATAGGCTTGTGTATGAGTGCATTTGGAGTTATTGAATTTTATTGCTTCTTTGTGTTGACTCTATAGGAGCCGCTAACGCGGCTATTATGTCTCGTTTCAGAGGAGGATCAGCTTGAGGAGGACGACTACGAGTACGAGGAGGAGCTCGGTGACGACTTCACAGGTGCCACACCCCACCCAACCTCGTAGATCCTATTACGCATGGCATAATATCTAGTTGCTAGTGCTTTAATTATGAATATCACCTGATGATAGGTTGCATGGTAGAACTGCCTGATGAGCCTTTACCTTGTCGCAACCTTACTCCTGCACACCTGCTGATAGGCTAGACGCTTGCTTATTTTATCTATGATGCTTTACTTCTACTACGCTTATATCTGTGTGATGATGATGCGTGGTGGAGAGTATGGTCATATGGTTAAGGCACGTGGTGCCACTTTACTCGTGGAGAGTGCTGCGTGCGTCTTGGGTGTGTGGTGAGGGTTGAGTCGATCGGACAGGATTCTACGACGAGCCATGTGGGGGAGTCTTGCCGGGGAATGTGTTCTGGGCATTCCCGTGTGAGGTGCTTGTGGCGGGCACATTGTGATGCATAAGGAGATCCCGGGGGTGAGAACCTTCGTGGAGCGAAGCCCCGGGAAGGAGGTGCTGTTGTAGCACGGACTGTTGTAGTCCAAAAGAGAAGATAATCCTGTCTGATCCCCCCTAGGACCTGATATCTCTTGAGGACCGGAACCTTGGGACTTACGTGCTCACCACTCACTCTTGTATGGGCGGGAGACGGATGTCTGACTAACTAGGACAGTGCCACTACTACTAGGTTGTTAGCAGAAAGTGTCGGGAGGTACGGGCGTGGAGACCCACACCCTCCTTAGACAGCATAGTGACCACGGGGGCCCGGTACTATGTCTCACAGTCTCAGTGTGCTGGTGGTACCTATCCGGGATGTCCCAGTACTGAGTGGTAGGGTGGCATCGCACCGGTTAGAAAGCAGCCGGAATCAGCTTAGGCGGGGCACCGCCGATGATAGTGATCTTGTGGTTACGGGAGTACACGCTCTGCAGAGTTTATGAATCTATATAGTCCGTGGGCCACTGGTATGGCTCTTTCCTAAGACCCATGCTTCTCGGGAGTAGTGAGAGGAGTCCTTCTATTTCTCCCCCTGGTGTTACCCTTCCGGCTGTGAGCCGCTGAGACAGGCTCCGAGAGGGAGTTGGACCTGTCGACTGAGTGCGAGAGGGTGAGATGTGTGTGATGGTGATGAAATGGGTTCGGATGTGTGGTTGAGATGGATTAAAATTTGATGAATTATATTATATAATATTGGTCACTGTTTGCATAGGAAACTACAGCCACATAATAGGTCGATTTGATTATATCCTTTGCATCCCACCAAATACTACATAGCAAAAGCAAAGCATAGGGTGGGAGATGTGGCCAGTACAAACCATACTGAAAATTATTTGGCAGGTGAGCCCGACTACGACTATGACGATGAGGAGGAGTAGACGTCTCGTTCCTACGCTCAGGCTTCTTTTTGGAGATTTTATTGTACTTTCGCCTTTTGCAGCTGTTCCAGAGGCTGCTGCTACTCTGATGATTCCGCCAGTGTGGCGATGAATTATTTATGTAATTCCCCCTAATTGTAATCTTTTGTACGATGTATGGATCCTGTATCGACTATTGCGAGATAATGAGATGGTTTGAAGCTCCAAACTATTATATTATCCGCCATTCTGTGTATTTTCCCTTTGTGGAAAATTGAGGATGTTTCAGTTGGTACCAGAGCCATGCTTGACCCTAGGACGAGACCCATAGGATTGGACGATAGAATTAGGAAAATCTTGAAATCTCTCGGTTATACACCGACCATTGCATACGCTTTTATGCATGGCTTACCTCTCTCTGCAACTTTTCTAACTTCTTTCTCGTGTCACCTGCAGATGGACCCCAACCTACCGCTTGGTCCGTTACCACCAATGGATATCGTTGAGTTCAGACTCGACGGAACAGAGCATGGAGGCTATGCTCACGTGCTTCGCGAGGTTCTCACCGAGTTAGGTGTTCCCATGGAGAACGTCGAGTATCTTTGCCGCGACGAGCCCACCCTTGAAGGAGGCATCGAGGACTACAAGGCAGTCCACATCAACGTGCCTGCAAGCATAAACCTGCCTGAAGTTACCGCCTTCACTGACTTCGCCTTCGACAACGACACCGGCATATGTGTTCAGACCGTTTCACGCCAGGCACTCCGTACTGTGCTGCGCAACGGAGCTGACTATCTGAAGGAAAGTCGCTTTCGTCTGCTTCCTCGTGCCCTCAATGATCAGCAGGGTACTTGGGGAAAGGTCATCTACATCGAGCAGAATACCAGAGTCGACCGCAACCCCTGCCACCGCGCCTCCATGATGTACATGCAGTGCCAGGAAATGTACATTGCTAAGTTGGAGCGAAAGGGACGCCGTGATCGTCGCTACCTGATGGAAGTTGATGAGAGGATCAGCAAGTCGGAGGCTAAGGAAGCGGCATGGAAGCAAAAGATTGCAGATCTAGAGCATGAGATAGCACGCAAAGAGCTCGTTCACCAGGATCAGATCACTAGTCTGATGAGCGAAATGGATAAGCTTCAAATACACAACAGCCAACTCAACAAGAACATCTGGGAGCTTGAGACCACTATGGCTGAGAAGAACGAAGACATTGCAAAGAGATTCCAGGAAAAGAGTCAAGATGCTGCCTACAGGGACAAACTCCGTGAGCAGTGCAAGGATCAACGTGAGAAGCTGCTACAGGAATACACTCTTGCTAGCTACAACCAGGGACACTTGATCAACTATGTCCATAAGACGGTATACCTCATGGATAAGCTCAAACGCACTGTGGAAGCTTGGAAGAGGTCAGATCGTAAGAGGGTCAGAGAGTACGAGGAGTTGCAGGATGAGCTTCCCTTACGTGCCCGTAAGAGGGTCAGGGTTGAGACATTTGAGCTGGGGCAATCTCGCCTCAACTTGAGTGGATGCCCCACCACTGGACTTAGTGGACAGGCAGTGTCCACCCCTCAGCTCGAGGAGGCTCGTCACTACGTCTCTCGCCTTCAGATGACTGACGAGCAGATCCAGGCTTCTGGCATCGGTATACCTCCCACAGCTTACAGTATGGACCAGCCTCTAGAGATGGTCTAGAGTAATACCAGGTCAGGAGGTGATGAGCCCTGTATGGCCAAGTGACCAGACTCACCATGATGCTGAGTGGTTGTCCGCCCTTTTTGCTAGACTACCTGCGTGTAGTACGTTTCTCGCGAGTCTCCAAGCGTAGCCGCTAAAGACATCGCCATGTAACCTCCCTGATGTAATGAATGATTTGGTTTTTATCGCATCTTATTGGATCTTCATGCTTCTTCGTCTGAGTGTTAGATAAATTAGCAATGTTTTAAAATTATTTCAAAATAGTATATCTTTAATGTCAAAGTTATATTAAGCGCGTATGCCCTAATCTAAGGTTTCTGTTGAGCAGGATGTCCACTCATCGTGCCAGCCGCCTGAGAAACCGCTCTCCTTCACCCGTGCCCGCCAGGGGCCGCGGACGCAGAAGTGGTCGTGCACGCGTTGGTCGCATACCCCTCGACCTTGAGGAGCCACCCCGCGCTGCCACCCCACGACCTGCACACCCATCGCCATCACCGGTAGTTGAGCCAGAACCAGCTGCCGGAGGTGTGGCTGGAAGACAGCCACAGCCTGCTGCTGAGCCCGAGCCTGCCGCAGGAGGAGATGCAGCTCCACCACCACTTCCTGTGCCACTCTTGGCGGATGTGATGGCCCAGCAGACCGAACTTCTTCGGGTCTTAACTGAGAGCGTGCTGCACCCCCAGCACCGGGAGCCCCGCGATGATTTCTACAAGAAGCTGGAGTTCTTTCTCAAGCTGAGGCCCCCGACGTTCGATGGCACCAGCATCGATCCCATCGCTGCTGATGATTGGCTTAAGGAGATTGAGAAGAAGCTGGACTTGACCACCTGCACTGACGAGGAGTGCGTTGGCTTGGCAGCTCACCAACTTGTGGGTGCTGGGCGATCTTGGTGGGACAGCCTCTGCGAAACCCACCGAGACCCCGCTAACATCTCCTGGGATGAGTTTGTGGACGAGTTCCACGCATTCTTCATCCGTGAAGGTGCGCTGGAGAAGAAGGAGAACGAGTTCCGCAACATCTCCATGGGAGCTGACAAAGTGCATGAGTACACCACCCGCTTCACCAACCTGCTACGCTATGCACCCGTCTCAGTGGTGAACTCTGAGAAGGAGAAGATGTACTACTACCGCAAGGGCTTGTCTAGCCGTATCAGGCTCTCTCTCTCAGGCACCAAGAGCCACACCCTTCGTGACCTGATTGACAGGTGCATGGAGATTGAGAAGGACCGCGACGAGGTTTTCGCGGAGAGGGAGGCGCTTGGCAAGAACAAGAAGCGCCGTACTGAGGGCACCTCCGGCGCACCTGCCCCACGGAGGTCGCGTGGTGAGACCTCTCAGCCTCCCCGCTCTCGCTTTGCCCAGGGAGCGGCTCACGGTTCGAGCCGGGGCGGTGGTACCCACACCAACAACTACCCTCGCCCTGCTCAGGACCGCCAAGCATACGCTCGTGCCGCACCTGGAGGTAGCACGTGGAGGTCCGCCGCGCCAACCCCCACAGGCGGCATGACCTACACTTGCTTCGCTTGTGGCCAGCCAGGTCACAAGGCAGCCGAGTGCCCAAACAAGGCTGCACCAGCTACACCAGCGCCCGCCAGGCAGAACCAAGGCACCCCGCACAAGCAGATGCCATCTAGAGCGCCCCGTGGCCGCCTCACCCACATCTCAGCAGAAGCTGCCCAAAGTGCCCCCGACGTGGTGTACGGTATGTTTTTAGTGCATGGAGTTAAGGCATCCGTGCTGTTTGATTCAGGTGCTACATGTTCATATATATCCTCCAAGTTTGCTCGAGAGCACCTCATACCTGTCACTCCACGAAAAGAGGCCTTATACACCAGTTCACCCTTGGGCAACATTTGTTGTACCAAAATGTGTAAGGGAGTAAGTATCACCATCGAGGGTCTTACCTTTCTTGCTGATCTTACCTTGCTACCCTTCGAAGGCCTAGACGTCATTCTAGGGATGGATTGGTTAACCCAGAACAAAGGAGTGATATCTTGCTCACCTAGATTTGTGGATATAACCCATCCAAGTGGCCGTCAGGTCAGATGTGAGCCAAACAAAGGGACAGATATATCCATGCTATATGCCTTGGAAGAGAAGTCACTCGAGGAAGTGCCCGTAGTTTGCGAGTACTCGGACGTCTTTCCGGAAGAGCTACCAGGAATGCCACCGGACAGAGATGTTGAGTTCGTGATCAACCTAATGCCTGGTACGAGTCTGATTTCCAAGCGACCCTACCGTATGGCAGTTGACGAGCTTAAGGAGCTTAAGAAACAGCTTGAGGAGCTATCCGAGAAAGGGTTCATTAGGCCTAGCGCCTCGCCCGGGGGATCTCCTGTACTGTTTGTTAAGAAGAAGGATGGAACGCAGAGGATGTGCGTTGATTACCGGAACCTGAATGCCGTAACTGTAAAGAACAAGTATCCTTTGCCGAGGATAGATGACCTGCTTGATCAGCTTCGCAACGCCAAGTACTTCTCCAAGATTGACCTCAGATCAGGCTACCATCAGATGAAGATCAGAGAGGAAGACATTCCCAAGACAGCATTTGTCACCAGATATGGGCAGTATGAGTACACCGTCGTGTCCTTCGGCCTTACGAACGCGCCGGCTTATTTTATGAACATGATGAATAAAGTGTTCATGCAGGAGCTGGATAAGTTCGTGGTGGTCTTCATTGATGACATTCTTGTCTATTCTGCCACCGCCGAAGCGCATGAGCAACATCTGAAGATGGTGCTAGAGAAACTGAGAAAACATCAGCTCTATGCCAAGTTCAACAAGTGTGAGTTCTGGCTTGAGGAGGTCGCTTTCCTAGGTCATGTGCTCAATGCTGATGGAGTGGCTGTCGATCCGTCCAAGATTGAGACAGTGAAGGAATGGGAGCAGCCACGGAATGTGACTGATGTGAGAAGTTTCTTGGGATTGGCTGGTTACTATCGCCGATTCATCGAGAACTTTTCCAAGATAGCTCGCCCCATGACCAACCTCCTGAAGAAGACCAAGGAGTTTGAATGGACGCCCCAATGCGAACAAAGTTTTCAGACCCTGAAGGAGAAGCTCACCACAACGCCTGTTCTAGCCTTGCCCGACATCCACCAGGACTTTGTGGTCTATTGCGATGCATCTCGCTTCGGGCTTGGTTGTGTTCTAATGCAGAATGGGAAAGTCATTGCCTATGCTTCCTGCCAGCTTAAGGAGCATGAACAGCGTTACCCCACCCATGATCTCGAGCTTGCAGCTGTGATCCATGCCTTGAAGATTTGGAGGCACTACCTGATAGGGAACAAATGCGAGATCTACACCGATCACAAGAGCTTGAAATACTTTTTCACCCAGGAAAATCTGAACATGCGACAGCGTCGTTGGCTCGAGCTGCTTAACGACTATGATGTGGAGATTCTCTATCACCCTGGGAAGGCCAATGTGGTCACTGACGCTCTTAGCCGCAAAAGTCATTGTCATGCCTTGTTCACCACCGCCTTGCCCAAAGAGTTGCAAGAGGGCATTGATGAGTTACAGATGGAGGTGATACCTCATGGCCTGTTGAATGAGCTTCGCGTACACTACACCCTCATGGATAGGATCCGTGAAGCCCAACGCCAGTGCCCAGAAATTTGGGAGATACACGAGCTCCTGACACAAGGCAAGTGCCCAGAGTTCAGTGAGGATGAGCTAGGCACTTACTGGTACAAGGATAGAATTTGTGTGCCCACCGACCCAGCTATCCGCAACGAAATCCTATCAGAAGGTCATAATTCTAAGTATTGTATCCACCCAGGCAGTACTAAAATGTATGCTGATTTGAAGAAGAAATTCTGGTGGAAGAATATGAAATCAGACATAGCAGAGCATGTTGCTAAATGTGACATTTGCAAACGCGTCAAGGCTGAGCATAAGAGACCTGCAGGGCTGCTAAAGCCACTGGATATACCTGAATGGAAGTGGGATAGCATTTCTATGGACTTCATTGTGGGTTTGCCTCGAACCCCGAAGGGCCATGATGCCATATGGGTAATAGTCGATCGCTTGACTAAGGTAGCTCACTTCCTAGCCATCAGGACTGATGCCCGAGTCGGCCAGCTAGCAGATTTGTATGTTGGGAACATTCTCAAGCTGCATGGAGCCCCTAAAAGCATAATATCCGATTGTGGACCGCAGTATACGTCCAAGTTCTGGAAAGCCCTGAACAAGTCGATCGGCAGCAAGTTAGATTACAGTACCGCATACCACCCTCAGACAGATGGGCAGACAGAAAGAGTGAACCAGATACTTGAGGATATGCTTCGAGCTTGTGTTCTGAAATATGGGACTGATTGGGAGAAGAGCTTGCCCTTTGCAGAGTTCTCCTACAACAACAGTTACCAGGCTAGCCTCAAGATGTCACCTTTCGAAGCTATGTACGGAAGACCGTGCAGAACACCCTTGATGTGGTCTGAAACGGGTGAAAGATCATTCTTTGGTCCGGCCACCATTAAGGAGGCCGAGGAAGGAGTCGCTCAGGTACGAGAAAATCTAAAAATTGCCCAGAGCCGTCAGAAGAGTTATGCCGACAAGAGGCGCAGAGACCTCGAGTTTGAGGTAGGAGACTATGTTTATCTCAAGGTCTCCCTGCTTCGAGGAACCGTCAGGTTCCATGTAAAGGGAAAGCTAGCACCAAGATATGTGGGACCGTACAGAATCAGTGAAAGGATTGGCAAGCTTGCCTACAGAATAGAGTTGCCCCCTCAACTGGCAGTAGTACACCCTGTGTTCCATGTGTCGCAACTACGCAAGTGTTTGCAGCCGCCAGAGCATCCGATACCCGCAGAGGCGCTCGATATTCAGGACACTTTGGAGTACAGAGAGCACCCCGTCCGCATTATGGACAGAACCACCAAGGAAACTAGAAGCTCCAGCACGCCGTATCTGAAGATTCAGTGGAGCAATCACACAGAACGGGAAGCAACTTGGGAAAAAGAGTCAGAAATGAGGAAGCTCTACCCCTACCTTTTTGAAGAGTAAGTTACACTCTTGAATCTCAAGGACGAGATTCTCATAAGGGGGTAGGACTGTAACAACCCTAGAAATCCGGTTACTAAAAATACGGGCTTTCAAAATTTTTTCTAAAGTTTACCAGTGTATGGTGGATGTCATGTAGGAAACCCGCCAATAGTTGCACAAATAGCACTCAACGTTAGCCCAAGCATTGCATTTAATTACCAGAGTTTGATTCGCCTCTTATTCGATTTTATGTGATGTTAATAAAAATCGAATAACCTTTTAATACATGTATATATATAGGCCTGCTACCGACCCCCGCGCTGGCCAGCTCGACCGCCGGCCTGCTGTGAGCTCGAGGCCCAGCTCGACCGCCTGCCCGAGCTCGAGGCCCAGCTTGACCGCCTGCCCGAGCTCGAGGCCCAGCTCGGCCTGCTGCGCTGCCGTCTGCCCGCTCGCTCGCGCGCTCGCCCGACCGGCCTGCCTCGAGCGTCGGCCCAGTCGCGCTCGACGCGCTGCCGCGTCCCGACACCCGCTCGCGCGCGCGCTCGCTCACGCGCTGCCGCGGCCCAGTTAACCGGGACGGCCCAACATGGGCCTGTCTCCGCCGCTCGCGGCCCCATCTCGCTGACGCATGGGACCGAGCTGTCAGCTCCTTCCTTTTACCACTTCTGTCGACCGCGCGTCGCGTCCGATGCACCATTTTTGTGCACCGCGCGCCTCCGCCGTCCGCCCGAGTACGGCCGCGTTCCGCGCCGTCCATCTAACCGCCTGCTTGCGCCGCGCTTCACCGAACCCTAACCCTAATCGTGGCCGCGCACAGCCGCCCGATGGGCATCTCCTGCCTCCGCCGTCCATGGCCGGCCGCCGTGCCTATTTAAAGAGGAGCACCCTGGCCTCTAGGGTTTCCCCATCGCCCCGCCGTCTTGTGGAGACCCGCCGCCAGATCGATCAAGAGAGAAAGAGAGAAGGAGGGAGGAGCAGGAAGGAGGCGGAGCTAGAGTGCTTCTGCTGCCGCCGTCCGCACGCTGAGGAGGACCTAGGAGCGCCGCATAACCACCTCGACGCCCCGGCTTCGCATCCCCTGCACCGAGCCGCCACCAAGCCCGCGTCACCTGCCTCGACCATCGCTACGCGAGTAAGCATCCCCGCCCTCGCCCTGCTCGGCCATGGCCACCATCAGTACATCGTCGATGTTCTCGCACCCCTTACCCCTGTTTTCTTCCTTACCGCGACCGATAGCTTCGCCGTAGTCTAAAGCATGTTTTTGGCAACTTCTTGGAGCCGGCACGGGCCACAGTTGGAGCCACGCACTTTTGCAGCTCTGGCCTCCCCGGACTCTGGCCGCCGGAGCGTCCGCCGTGGCCGCCGAGCCGCGCACGCCCCGTCGTGCCCCGACTAGCCCCGGTAGCTAGCTCATGGAGATCCCAGCTTCTCCAATCGAAGGGCAAGAAGGAGGATGGAGACCAATGCCCGGCTTCGCCGGCGAATTTAGCCTCACCGCCGCCGCGCCTCGCTGACCGCCACCGGCTTGAGGGTCGATTTCCCCGAGTTAGAGTACCTAGCCGACCAGCCACGTAGCTCAGCTAATGCTCCGACATTCGTCGAGGGTCCGCCCGACGAGGTCGAGGGTCCGCCCGACGAGGTCGA